>CM053607.1:247375-281271 GCA_028646535.1 Procyon lotor
AGAATGGTCAAGTTTCATTCTTCTACACATAGCTGTCCAATTTTCCCAGCACCATTTATTGAAGAGACTGTCTTTTTTCCACTGGATTTTTTTCCCGTTTCGTCAGAGATTATGTGGCCATAGAGTTGTGGGTCCATATCTGGGCTCTCTATTCTGTTCCACTGGTCTATGTGTCTGTTTTTGTGCCAGTACCATGCTGTCTTGGTGATAACAGCTTTGTAGTAAAGCTTGAAATCAGGCAATGTGATGCCCCAGCTTTGTTTTTCTTTTTCAACATTTCCTTAGCAATTCGGGGTCTTTGCTGGTTGCATACAAATTTTAAGATTGTTTGTTCCAGCCCTTTGAAAAAAACCGGTGGAATTTTCATCATGATGGCATTGAAAGTATAGATTGCTCTGGGCAGTATAGACATTTTAACAATGTTTATTCTTCCAATCCATGACTGTGGAAAGGACCAAAATGCCCTTCAACAGATGAATGGATAAAGAAGATATGGCCCATATATACATTGGAATATTATGCCTCCATCAGAAAGGACGAATATCCAACTTTTGTATCAACATGGACGGGACTGGAAGAGATTTTGCAGAGTGAAATGAGTCAGGCAGAGAGAGTCAATTATCTGATGGTCTCATGTGTGGAGCATAAGAAAAAACATGGAGGGTATTGTGAGAAGGAAAAGAAGGGTGAATGGGGGGAAATCGGAGGGGGTGATGGACCATGAGAGACTGTGGACTCTGAGCAACAAACTGAGGGTTTGGGAGGGGAGGTGGTGGGGGGTTGGGCGACCTGGTGGTGGGTATTGAGGAGGGCACGTATTGCATGGAGCACTGGGTGTGGTGCATGAACAATGAATCTTGGAACACTGAACAAATAAAATAAACGTATTTGGGAAAAAATTAAAAAAAACAAATAAAAATAAACCTATCATCACATACATCATGGCAACTGTACATCAAATTTGCTAAGAGAGTAGATCTTAAGCATTCTCACACATACATACAGAAAAGGCAACTATGTGAGATGATGATGTATTAATTTGACATGTCACAATAATTACATATACCATATTTTTCTTTAGTAGATAGTGCTTTTGGTAAGTCAAAGAAAGCTTTGCCTAATACAAAATCACCATTTATAATTTCTTCTAGAAATGTTAAAGTTTTACCTCTTGAATTCAGGTGTATGATCAATTTTGAGTTATTTATATAGTTGAAGTATGGTATCAAGTTATTTTTATTTCAAGATGGCTTTCCAATTGTTTCACTTTCATCTGTTGAAAGTTTCATTTCTCCCTAACGGATTGTCTTGGCACCTCTGTTTAAAATCAATTGACCATATATGTAAAGGCTTATTTCTAGAATTTGTATTCTATTCCACTGACTTATTTGTCTACCCTTATGCTAGTACTACACTGTCCTAATTCCTGTGAGTTTTTAGTAAATTTTGAAGTCAGGTTGTGTAATTCTTACAATTTTGTTCTCTTTTCAAAACTGTTCTGGCTACTCCAGGTCCTTTGAATTTCCATACACATTTTATGATCAACTTGTTGGTCTCCTTTAAAAAAAAAAATAGAGGGGTGCCTGGGTGGCTCAGTCATTAAGCGTCTGCCATCAGCTCAGGTCATGATCCCAGGGTCCTGGGATCAAGCCCTGCATCGGGCTCCCTGCTCGTCGGGAAGCCTGCTTCTCCTGCTACCATTCCCTCTGCTTGTGTACCCTCTCTCACTGTGTTTCTGTCAAATAAAAAAAAAAAGAGCCTCCTGGGAATTCAATAGGGATGTACTAAGTCTACATATTAACTTGGGGGAAAAAATGCTATCTTAACAATTTGAGTGATCCAATCCATGAACATTGTATATCTTTCCATTTATTTTAAATGTCTTCAATTTCTCTCAGCAATGATTTGTAACTTTCAGTGTATAGATTTTACTCCCATTTTGTTAAATTTATTATTTTTAATGTTACTGTTAATGGAATACTTAATATTACCTTCAGTTTAATTATTACCAAATATAGAAATATCATCAAACTTGCTATTTTTTTAAATAAGACAAAGTCAAAGAGATTTTTTGAGAGGGAGAAAGAGAGAAAGAGGAGAGCAAAGGGAGAGGGAGAGAGAGAATCTTAATCAGGCTGCATGCCCAGAGAGGAATCCAACAACAGGGCTCGATCTGACAACCCTGAGATCATGAAATTGATCACCTGAGCCGAAATTGAGTCAGACACTTAACAGACTGAGCCACCCAGGCTCCTCAAAAGAGATTTATTTTTTAACAACTGTTTTCATTCCAGATAATGGTAAATTACACAAAACATTTCTAGGTCAACCAATGCAACTGAAAAACTTTGACTTTGACTACAGCTGAAATGATTTGCTGTGGAGATGGCTGGAGGCACGCAGAGGCTCCTAGAGCCAGGTGGGGACAGTAATTGATTTCAGATGTACTCTGAATAACACTGAAGATACACGTCCCAGAGATTACTGGAGAGCTCTTTAGCTGCTTCTTACAAAGCTATTTTATTACCAGTAGTTTTTTGCTTTGTTTTGTTTTAGAACCATGTTGTCTGTTATCAACACAGTTTAACTTTCTATTCTTTATTCCTTTTTCTTATTTTATTTCACTGGCTGGAACTTTAGTACAATGTTAAATAAAAGTAGTGAGTGTGGACATCCTTGCCTTTTTCCCAGTCATAAGAGGGATAGTGTTCAGTCTTTCACCAGGAAGTATCTTGTATTTCATAGGTGTTCACTGTCAGAATGAAGATCTTTCAATTAACTCCTAATTTGTTAAGAATATTTTTTTATTATGAATGAGAGGGTTTTTGTTTTGTTTTGTTTTTTCTTTTTTTAGATTTTATTTATTTATTTGACAGAATGAGACACAGCAAGAGAGGAAACACAAGCAGGGGGAATGGGAGAGGGAGAAGCAGGCTTCCCACCAAGCAGGGAGCCCAATGCGGGGCTCCATCCCAGGACTGTGGGATCATGACCTGAGCTGAAGGCAGACGCTTAATGACTGAGCCACTCGGGTGCTCCTGAATGAGAGTTTCTTACTGGCAACTCCTTTTTCTGAATTGACTTCATGATGTTATTATTGTCCTTCACTGTAAATATTTTGTATAAGATCTATTGGTCTTCGCATAGTCATGGTATTTAATCCTGCGCGTTGCTAGATTTGGTTTGCTAATACTTAGTGGTTTCTGTCTGTATTTTCTTGAAGGATCTTGCTTCATGGTATTCTTTTGTGATGACATTGTCTGGCTTTGGTTGAAACTGGCTGCACAGAACGGGTTTCCCTTCTTCTGTTTTTGAGAGAGCTTGTGTACAGCTGTTATTATTTTTTAATTCAGTAGAATTCAACAGTGTAGCGACCAGGACTGGGGATTCTCTATTTTTTATTTGTTTAGGTTTGCTAATTTGTATCAATTGACTGGAAAGGTCACTACCTTTCTTAAGTGAGAATGCATTTTTCAACATTGGAAGATTTAGAATTAAGCGTACAAATGTTTAAGAGTCCCAAATCCATGGTGTTACGACTGTTGCAGTAGAAAGCCCTATGTGCATATTCGGTATTTATCTTTTCGGATGCAGAAGAGAATGTGTCCTCTTGGGTGTGAGGTAGGGAGGGTGTGAGCTATCGAGGTCTCAAAGCTCTGCCCACACTTAGGAGGTGAGCCTGGCCTTATCTAATCTTTGCCATCAAAGTGAGAATGATGGTCTGTCTCAGATAATCCGCAGAGGAATTACATGTGATGAAGGATGACAAGTTTCCAGCAGGGTGGCCATGAATGGTCAGAGCTGACTTGGATTCCTGAGACAGGATGGGGATGAGGCGGCCGTGAGACTGCTCTACCATGCACGCCAGAGGTGAGCTCAAGAGCCAGATGCCAGAGAAGAGGGCTTGAGCACATTCACCTGGACACACACTACAACTAGGTGGGGCACACGGTCAGTACCTGTCTGGTCATCATGACTTTGCTTCTTGAGCGCTGTCCTTCCTGTCCCTCAGAAGAAGCTGTGTGGCACCCACCACCCAAGAAGGGATGGTGGGTCGGGTGCCAATGCAACGGAACGGAGCACCACCGCGGTCTGCGGGTGTGCAGGAGGCTGGATGGGCGCGAGTGGCGGGGCAGGTTGGTGCCATATTGTGTCGGCCATGGTTGCAGCTGTGACTTGGCCAGTCAGTCACACCCTGTCCCGACCAAAGACCAGCCTCCAGCATCTCCCACATGGAACTCCAGTCCAGGCGGCGTAACGAACAGAGTGCGCTGTGCATGTAGACCTGGGAGAGGGGCAGGGGGCCCTTCCGCCGAGACAGTAAGCGGATTGCTGGGATGCTGGGGGACAGGCCTGAAGTCCGCCAGGAGCTGGCTGCAGTGCCGGCTGCAGGTGTGCACACACCCCCAGCACACGGGATGCTTCCGTTCCTGTTCCCGTCTCACCCATGTTTCTGTCAGGTTTCTCTGCTCACACACGCGCCCCACCGTTTAGAACGTTTGTGTCACCACCTTATGTCCCTCATGCCCCCCTCCCACCGTTGTCCCTGTCAGAGCTGCATCCCTGGGAACACTAGGAATACTTGAACCCAGCCATCCCTGCCCTCCCCTCAGTTCTTGGGGGCTCAGGCCCTCAGTTCTTGGGGGCTCAGGCCGTCCGTGGGCTCTCGCCCCGCACTTGAGCCTCCCGCGTGGCCGCCCTCACTTACCGTCGGCCCCGAGTTCTCCGGGAACACGGTGGCGGACAGCTGGCGGGAGAGCACCTCCGACAGCAGGCACTCCCTGGACGTCGTCACCCTGGCGGGGTGGGGCCGGAGAAGGGGAGACCCACGTCAGCGAGCAGGGCAACGCGGACAGCTGCTGGGAGCCAGACCCCGCGGGCCCCTGACTCTGGTTTTCCCTTCCATCCATCGGGCCGGGGGGTCTGCCGCACGCTGCACGGGCAGCGGGGACTCGGGACAAGGAGGGGCGGGTGGTGCGGGACCTCTAGCACCTCGGGAGGGTGACGCGGACCTCCCCAGGAGGGCCCGCTGAGGGGCCTCGGGGACACGAGGGGGAACGATGCGGACACAGCCAGCCTGGAACCGCGGACATGCAGGCTGAAGGTGACAGCGTGTTCTCTGACGGACACAGTCAGTGAGCGCTGACTTCCGCCCGTCGGCTCAGGGTTGGCGGCGCAGCGGACTGGAGAGCCCAAGCTGAGTGCCACGACGCTGCGCGGTATTTAAACCATCCCATCAGGGACGGATTACTTCCCAAAGCAATCTGAGTTACGAAGAGCAGGCGGCCCACAGTGACACAGGTGAAGCGACTCCAGCAGGCGCACGACCTACCTCTGTGTGGACGAGCTCCCGTCGCTGTCTGCCTGCTGCATAAATGAAAATGAAGAAAGGAGGTGTTGATACTCAGGTTCTTCTTTCAGAAAATCCAGTCCGTGACTAGTCAGTGTGGGAGACCCCGTCTCAGAGACCTCCCCGGACGGGTCCCCGGAGAGACACTATCCTCCTCCCACACCCGCCCCGAGCGCGGGCGGCCGCGGCCCTCTCTGGTGGGAGCCCAGGAGCGGGACTGCTGGTCAAAGGGTGAGAGCACAGTTTTACGAAGCCACCAAACTGCTTTCCACAGGGGCATCACGTGCAAATTCCCTTGTGACTTCCAACTGCTGACACGTGGGGCTTTGGCCTCTCGATGTCCCGCAGCGCTCGGCATTGCCAGCGTTTCCCACCGAGCCCTGCTAACCCGCGAAGCTGTGGTTTGGACTCGCATTCCCCGAATGGTGAATAATGTGGAACACCTTTTCGGGTGTTTATTTGCCACCCATATATCCTGTTTGGTGAAGTTTATTAAAATCTCTTCCCCATTTTAAAAATGGGGCTGTTTTAAAGAGGACATCCAAATGGCCAACAGACACACGAAAAAGTGCTCAACATCACTCGGCATCAGAGAAATACAAATACAGTGAGATGCCCCGTCACACCGGTCAGAACGGCTAAAATTAACAAGTCAGGAAACGACAGATGTTGGTGAGGATGCGGAGAAAGGGGAACCCTCCTACACTGTTGGTGGGAATGCAAGCTGGTGCAGCCACTCTGGAGAACAGTATGGAGGTTCCTCAAAAAGTTGAAAATAGAGCTACCCTAAGATCCAGCAATCGCACTACTGGGTATTTACCCTAAAGATACAAATGTCGTGATCCGAAGGGGCACATGCTTATAGCAGCAATGTCCACAATAACCAAACTAGGGAAAGACCCTAGATGTCCATCAACAGATGAATGGAGAAAGAAGAGGTGGTACATATACACAATGGAATACTATGCAGCCTTCAAAAATCCCAAAAGCTTGCTATTTGCAACAACATGGATGGAACCAGAGGGTATTATGCTAAGCAAAATAAGTCAATCAGAGAAAGACAATTATATGATCTCTCTGATATCAGGAATTTGAGTGGCAGGGTGGGGGTCACGGGGGGAAGGGAGGGAAAGAATGAAAAAAGATGGGACCAGAAAGGAAGACAAATCATAAGAGACTCTTAATCTCGGGAAATAAATGGAGAGTTGCTGGAGAGGAGGGGGATGGGGATGGGCGGCTGGGGATGGACCTCGGGGAGGGTGTGCGCTGTGGGGAGGGCTGTGAAATGTGTAAGCCTGATGACTCACAGACCTGCACCCCTGGGGCAAATAATACATTATATGTTAACTTTTAAAATGGGGCTGTTTTTCCTTATTAAGTTTTGAGAGTTCTTTATATATGTATTCTGGATATAAGTACATGGTTGGCAAATATTTATTCCAGCCTGTGACTTATATTTTCTATTTTTGTAATGGTGACTTTCAAAGAGCAAATGCTTTATTTTTTACGGAGTCCAATTTTTCATTTTTTCCCTTAATACTGGTTTGGTATCATATCAAAGAAAACTTCGCCTAAACTCAAGGTCACAAAAACCTTATTCTGTTTTCTTCCTAAAGTGTTTTAGTTCAGCTCTTAAATTCAGGTCTATGATTGATTTTGAGTTACTTTTATGCGTGTGTATCCTGTGAAATAGGGTATTACGTTCTTTTTTTGCATTTGGTTATCGAATTTTTCCAGCACTGTTTATTAAAAATATTCTCATTTCTCCCCCCAAGGAATTGCCCTCATCCCTCTGTTTAACACCTGCTGCTCAGAGCTCTGCGCAGCAGCAGGATCGAGGCCAATGAGGTTTATCCGAGGCACGATTACTGCTAATTGAAACATCTGAAGCTCAGGTTTTATCTCAGGAGCTTCTGCTCTGTCCCACTGATTCTCCGTCCATCTTCATGCCAGGCCACACTGTCCTGACTCCACTAGCTTGGGCGCACATTTTAAAGGCAGATTGTGTAAGTCCTCCGATTTGCTGCTTCCTTTTCTAAATTATTTTGGCCACTCTAGGTCCTCTGAATTTCGATATATATATATATATATATATATATATTAGGATTGGCTTGCTATTTCCTTAAGATAAAAAAAAAGTTTGCTGGAAATTCAGTAGGGGTCACGGTAAACCTATAGGTCAGTTTAGGGGGGATTTGCTGTCATGATAATATTCTGTGCTCCCGTCCATGAGTATTCTAAATCTTTCCATTTATTGAGATTATGTTTGATCTCTCAATTGTTTGTAGCTTTAAGTATACAGATTTGGTCCTTGTTTTATTACTTTATTTGTATTATTTTCGATGCTATTGCAAATGGAATGGTTTTCTTACTATCACTTTTAGGTTCTTCATTGCTAGTTTACAGAAATATAATTGAGGTTTTTATACTGATTTTGTATCCTACCACCTTATTGAGCTAACTTCTCATTTTTTCTTTTTTATCTTATTTCTACCAGATTTTTTTTATAGATTTGCTAGAAGCATGTTCCATGCAAATAAATATGGTTTCATTTTGAAATCTATGTCTTTAATTTCTATTTCTTGCTGTGTTGCATTGGCTGGAACGTCAATAAAATGTCAAATAGAAGTTTGAAGTGGACATTCTTGCTTTTGTCCCAATCTTAAGGGGAAAGTATCCAGAATTAATTAAGTGTGCATTAGTTACAAGTTTCACTGGGTGCTCTTTATCAGATTAAGGGTGTTCCCCAGGCCCCAGGTTGTGAGATTGTCTTTGTCTTATATAGATGTTTTATCATGTTGAATATTTTGTCAGGTTGACCAATATGCTCACACGTTTAATGTTCTTTGTTTTATTAATATGCTTTTTATATTACATTATTTTCAGAAGTTAAACCAGCCTTGCATTCCTGGAATAAACTTCACTTAGTCACGGTGTATAGTCCTGTTTCTCTAAAATGGCATTTGGTTCCCTAGTATTTCGTTAATGATGTTTGCCTCTATATTCACGAATGCTTTCAGCTCCTGCTTCTCCTCTCTGGGATGACATTGTCTGGTGTTGGTGTCGTGCACTGACACCACAGAGTGAGTTGGGAAGTGCTACTTCCTTCTCTATTCCTGATCCTGAAAGGCTGTTCATGACTGCTGTTATTTTCTTCTTAGAATATCAGGTAGAATTTGTCAATTTATCAGGACCTGGGATCTTCGTGAGAAATTTAAATTGACCATTGTCTTTGTTTGTTGTATGTCTATTCAAATTTTCTACTTCTTTTTGAATGTCTGTATACTGCGGCATTAGTCCCGCTAGGGGTGGGACAGAACAAGATACCACTCTCAGTCTTAAATATCTACGTGCACCCAGGACGTGAGGTTGGCCTGATTCTCTCCTGTTGGACGCCAACTAGAAATAAAGAAGCCGTGTCTGGGGGAATCCTTAGCAGGATTTCACATAATGATCAATGACAAGTGGCTGTCACGATGGAAGCCACATGGTCAGGGCTGGAAGCAGGAGTCACATGGGACAGTCCCAGGCAAACGGGACATAGGGTCACCCTGGTTTTAACGGCAGCAAAGGAAAGTCTGTAGCCATCTGCTCATGGCTTGGAGTGAGGGTCGCCTTTTAGTGGTTGAGTCTGGGGTGGGGAGAGGCTGGATGCACGACAGTCCCCCCTAAATGTGTCTCCAAAGTTCCAGCAAACGTGCAAGCAAGGAAGATGATTTAAATTGCCGACAGTATCACTGTTACTAAAGGTGGGGCCAACCCCTTCCTCCCTCTGATGCCCTGCAGGGACTTTGGTCACATGGAACTCCTCCCACAGAGAATGTAAAGTCACCTGTGACCTTCAAAAGTCAGCATGGTCACAAACCCTGCTTTAAAATAACCCACCAGAAACTCCCAGACAGCTGCAGAAAGTGGGTCCAAAAGGAGGCAGCCCCGCGGGCTGATCCTGTGAAGAGCAGACGCCCCCCCCGCACAGACCCCTTACTCCACGTCTCTTTCCTACAGTGACTCCCTAACATTCTACATGAAAATTTTCAAAGACCTAAAGGAGTTGAGAGGATTGTACAAGAATGCCCAAATACCCAACAGCTGGGGTCTACCGCTGCTAAGGTTTTGCTGTATATTTCTTACCCTATGATTATCCACCCATCATTTGATTTTCTGGGGCACCCCAAAGCCTGCTGAGTGCAGACAGCAGCACCGTTCATTAAAGCACCCCTATAGAGCACAGTTCTAGCAAATCCATTTTTGTACTGTTTCTCTCTCTTTCTGACACACACACACACACACACACGCACTACAAGCCCCACACTTAAGAACATTTTCTGCCCCTCACTTTTTCTTCTACTCCCCCCCAACTTTGTTCCCATGTGAGTAGCGCCCCTGGGGACCAAGTAAATGCTTCAAATCAGTCGAACGAGCCACTCCAAACATTTTCTGGCCTCGCTCCCGGGGGAGCCAGAGACCCTCCGTGCGGCCCTCATCCCGGGTCCAGCCCACACGCCCTGTGGCTGAGCTCACCTTCAGCATCAGGGAGCCCTCGGGGTGCACGGCCATGGTGAAGCAGGGACTCGGGTACTTCTGGAGCAGCTGGGGCTCCTCGGGTCTCTCTCTGCAGGGACGGGGCAAAAGGAAGGAAAGGCTCCTATCAGCGAAGGAGGGCCCTCCTTGAGCAGGGAGCCCAGAGGGCGCCGCTGAGGCTGCCCAGCGCCATTCACTCGCAGTACGGTGATGCCCTCGTCTGCAGAACCTCCGAGCCCGCAGCTCCTGAGAGGTAGTCTGTGTGCTCTGGGGTCAGCGCACAGTGTGAGACACTGTGCAGGGGCCTCACTAGGAGAGGTCTACACACCCGCTCGCCAACGGGAGGCCACAGAGGTGCTCCTCCTACTGTGGTGCCCAAGCCCGAGCCCTGCGTTCGCGAGCCTGTGGGGGCAGCAGGGCTCGGTTGTGAGTGGAGCCCATGGCATTCCGGGCTCATTTCTTGCAGCAGCTCTAGGAAACGGATGTAGGAGGATGGTCCTTGATGACCCAGGTAGGTCCAGTGCAATCCCACAGACCCTTACAAACTGAGAAATGAAGGAGAGGAGGTAGTCCAAGAGACCCGAGGCATGAGAAGACCAGAGCCCGTCACCAACGAGGGACCGAGGGACAATGTGGGAAGTGTGGGAAAGCAACTGATCCCTCAGCCTTCTGAGTCAGCCCAGAAGCAACGCTCCCCATTCCCCACGGAAAGGAAAGCTGACCTGGTGAGCCACGGCGGCGCCTCGGGAGGCCGGGGCGGGGACCCCACGCACACCTGCAGTCAATGGGTTCTGCTTCGAGGCCCTAGATCTGGGGGAACTTGCTGTGTAGCCACACAACATTGATAAAAACTGATGGACATCGGCTGAGCCAAACATCTGTGAGATCAGGCAAGAGATGTCTTCACACGCATGAGCCTGCCTCCACAGCAGATAAACAGTCCAGAAGAAACCCTCCCGATAAACTGGTCTGATAACCACTATTAGAGAGAAGCACTTCAGAAAGTCCTTCACAAAGCTCTCCCCTAAAATACATCCGTTGTTAACCTCATCTCACTCCAACAGCACTTACTGAGTGAAGGTTTCTTTTTTGGATTGGCATCACGACAAGGGATTTAAACGTGCTCCTTGATCCCTAGGGACTGATACCCTGCACACTACAGCCGGCTTTGTCTAGAACAGAAGGCTGGGCGGGGCCAGGCAGTGGGCTCTCCGGCTCTCGGCTTCCCCCACAGACACTTCTGCAGTAAAGAAAGGCGGCTGCCGCACACTGCCCAGCACACCCAGAAGTTCCTACCACACTTCAACAACGGGCATTTCAACAGCGAAAGTTAGCTCATTTTCCTGGTGGAGAGGACAACATTAGATTGAAAATAAATATTCCAGAAATGAGGAATATGGTTTCTCCAAATGACAGAGTAACTTCAATCCATAAAAACCATGTTTCTTTTACTTTTAACAATGTGGATGGTATTACAGAATTCTTTTTTAAAAAGAGATTTAAAAGAGGTGCACAATATGATTACAATTTTATAAAAACAAAGCAATGTGTGTATAATTCACAACAGAATATTAAAACGTAACTTGGTAGACACTACTCAGAGCGCCAACAGTGGCTGCAGGTCAAGGGGCGGCGAGTGACTGCAGGTCCCGAGCCCTTGCCTAACTCACACAACCAGATTTCCGCAGGTCGCCACCCCTGCCCGGCTGGGCACCCTGACTTCTGGAGGTCCCCGGCCCCTGCGCGGCCCACACACCCCAACTTCTGCAGGTTTTCGGGCCCCTGCGTGGTGCGCACCCCGACTTCTGCAGGTCCCTGGGCCCCTGCCTGGAGCGCGCACCCTAATTTCTGCAGGTCCCCGGGCCCGTGCGTGGCGCGCGCACCCCGATTTCTACAGGTCCCCAGGCCCCTGCCCAGCACGCGCACCCTGATTTCTGCAGGTCCCCGGGCCCCTGCGTGGCGCGCGCACCCTAATTTCTGCAGGTCCCCGGGCCCCTGCGTGGCGCGCCCACCCCGACTTCTGCAGGTCCCCGGGCCCCTGCGTGGAGCGTGCACCCTAATTTCTGCAAGTCCCCGGCTCCCTACCCAGCGCGCGCACCCCGACTTCTGCAGGTCCCCGGGCCCCTGCCCAGCGCGCGCACCCCGACTTCTGCAGGTCCCCGGGCCCCTGCCCAGCGCGTGCACCCTAATTTCTGCAAGTCCCCGGCTCCCTGCCCAGCACGCACACCCTGATTTCTGCAGGTCCCCGGGTCCCGGCCCAGCCAGCGCACCCTGATTTCTGCAGTTCCCCGGGCCCCTGCCCGGCGCGCACACCCCGACTTCTGCAGGTCCCCGCGCCCCTGCCCAGCGCGCGCACCCCGACTTCTGCAGGTCCCCGGGCCCCTGCCCAGCGCGTGCACCCTAATTTCTGCAGGTCCCCGGGCCCCTGCCCGGCGCGCACACCCCGACTTCTGCAGGTCCCCGCGCCCCTGCACTGCGTCTGCACCGACTGCCCGAAACCGGGTTCAGTCTGGGTGGTTTCTGGAGGCCGCTCGCACCAGCTGGACAGAGCGAGGGAATGCGGTCTAATTGCACCTAAATGACCACAGCGAGGTGAGGCTTCAAGTGAAACTCAATGACCCGGGTTCTCAGAGCAGTATCGCCACCGGGTGTCTAAGGAAACAGATGCAGAAGGAACGAGCGGGTCGTTCCGAGCGAGCGGTCCCTTCCCGCGGGACTCCGAGTCACGAGCCGGCGCGGTACCCGCTCCCCGCCCCCCGGAACGCGAGAGCAGCCCCGCAAAGGTTTCCGCGCACACCTCGGAGCTCGCGGCGGCACTTCCGGCCGCTCCCCCGGGGGAGACCGACTTCCGGCTCGGGGCGTGGCGCTGTGACCCCCCCCCAAGGCCTCGCGCCCTCTTACGTCAGGGGAGTGCTTAATGTCACCCCGCTTCGAACTCCGCGTGACTTGGAACCGCACGAAACGATTTTAGAGTTTATGTCGAAGAATAAAAACGTGAAAGAATTGTCAAGAGCAATGAAAAATAAGCTGCCGGGGGCGTGGGGGGGGTCCCCTGCCGGACGTTCGGGTGGCGCGGCCGGAAGAGGGTCTCCCCGGGGAGCCGCGCGGCCGGAAGAGGGTCTCCCCGGGGAGCAGGGCGCGCCATGCCGTCGGTGGCGCCGGCTGGGTAATAAGAGGACATTGGTCCCTGTCCTCGGGAACACAAAACCAAATTCAGGATAGCTTGGAAATCAGAATGCCAAGAAAGTGAATAAAAATGATGAAAACCTCAGCAAGAAATATGGAGGGTATCATACAGATAACCTTGGAGTAATTGTATAGTATTTTTCAAACAGGTAAAACTAAGCTTGTGAACTTACCTGTGTACAGATGAACTCTGGTCATCATCTGCTTGCTGTGGGCGATAAAATTCATAAAGTGAAAAAAATTGTTGACAGTTTATTCTCATACAAAATTCAAGTCAGTTATTAATTTTGAGTAATGGTACCTCAGAGTCTCCCGGGTCCTGGGAAATGATCTCACTGGGGTATAGCACCCTTGTTACATAAATTTCTGTGTTTTCACTTCTATTAGACAGGAAACTGGGGGTGGGACTGCTGACTTTAAATGGTAAGTATAGATTCTACTTTTTATATTATTTGATTTTTTTAAAGAATTTATTTATTTATTTATTTGACAGAAAGAGAGCAGAAGCAGGCAGAGAGGCAGGCAGAGGCAGAGGGAGAAGCAGGCTCCCTGCTGAGCAAGGAGCCGGATGTGGGACTTGATCCCAGGATCCTGGGATCATAACCTGAGCCAAAGGCAGCTGCTTAACCAACTGAGCCACTCAGGCGTCCCTAGATTCTACTTTTTAAAAGAGATTTTATTTGACAGAGAGAGAGAGAGAACCCAAGCACGGGGAGCAGCAGAGGGAGAGGGAGAAGCAGGCTGCCCGCTGAGCAGGGAGCACAACATGGGGCTCCATCTGGGGACCCTGGGATCATGACCTGAGCTGAAGGCCACTGCTTAATGGACGAAGCCACCCAGATACTCCTAGATTTTACTTTTTAAGAAAATGGGAAAGTGCTTGTCCAAGTGACCCAATTGGATCCCCAACCAGCAGTGTGCGAGACTTCCATCTCTACCGCCTCCCCAGCACTTGCTCCTGTTCATCCTGATTATAGTCATTCCATGGGTGTGGAATGGCAGCTTACTGTGGTTTTGTGTTTGCTTAACAGCAGGTGATGCTGAACATCTTTTCGTGTGCTTATCTGCCACCCGTAGACCCTCCTCAGGGAACAGTTGGTTCACATCTTTGCCCATTTAAAAAATTAAAGCACTGGGTCATTTTCTAAAGTTCTTTATATATTCTGGATGCAGGTATATGAGTTTTAAGTATTTCATTTATGCCTGTGGCTTACATTTTCATTTTCTTAATGGTGACCTTTTGAAAAGCAAATGTTTTTAATTATGATGAGAAGCAGCTGCCGAAATATGTGGGCCTCAAAGGAGTCAGCCCCGCTGGCTATATTCTATAGACAGTGACGTGGAGATGATGTAACACACGAGCACCACACGGCACGTGCACACACATGCACACACGCACTGCACACACATGCACACTCACACAACCCACACACATCACGCAGACTCACGTGACACACAGAATCAGAGGACTGTGCCGACACAGAAACAAAGAATTGTGGTTGAGAAGTCCCAGCTGCAAAGTGACGCTGGGCATTGTCCCAGGCCTAGATAATATGAGTGGTGAAGCAGAGGGACACTCCGGTACCTGTGGGAATCCCGTTTGGAAGGACAGCTCTTTCTTCTCTGCTGAAGCCTTTGAAGTCTGTCGCTGGCGGCCCTGTGTCATGTAATCAAATGTGCTCAGCTTCTTGGCCACTAGAGAGGAGAATGGAGGACACAGGCAGTTACAATGATGCAAGTGAGCAGAGTGGCCCGCGTGCCACAACCCGGCCTTCCAGAACTCCCCCAGGGTGCTGGGAGCTGCTTCCTAACCTGGAGCACTGGGGGGCTGCCAGATGGCCACTCCAGGGCCCGTCTGGCCCGTGGGCAGCAGCTCCTCACACTGATGTGTGCAGCCTCCCCCTAAGGCCTGGGGCCCCCCACCGTGGGGGCACCTGCCCTGCCTCCCTCCCAGGCCTCCAAAGTCATTGTAGACTGACACCGAGGGCTGTGCCCAGTTCAGCTGGGCCGGGCCACGGGCTCCAGCACCGTGGCAGCAGCACCCCCGGTCACTGAGGGACAGCTGAGACCCCTCGGTAGACGGCACAGTTCATGAAGTGGGTGCTGTGCCTGTTCCAGCCCAAGTGCCTCAGGGGAGGCGCCCAGCTTCCCGTTTCTCTTTTCCTAAAACCGACAAACATGAGGACAGATGGCTTCTGTTTATTTCTGGAAAGTGAGAGAGGCCACCCACAGAAGCCTATTTGCAGCTCGAGGAGCAGACGGAGGGCGGGCCGCCCCCCACGAGGCCCCCAGAGGCTGCTTCCCAGGTGGGGTGAGTGCGGGCAGAGCAGAGCCCATCCCCTTCTCTGACGGTTTGTACAAGCGCTTTTGCTTTTGTTTGCTTTGGCTTCTCTTTCTCAATTAACTCCGCCAGGCTCTTACTGCACTCTTCTCGCTCCCTTGGAACCTGTGGCAGCTTGAGGGTACGAGCCTGCACTTGGTTACATGCTAGTGAACACACTCATTCCTTTGCCCGGATTTGCCCAGCTACCATCACCGTCGGAGGGAAGCACACGCCGTGTGTCTCCCAGAGCTCACACCCGTCCTGAGTTTTGTGGAGCATTTTCATCTGACAGTAACAGGAGAGCAGCCGGGAAAGCGAGGCCAGAGCACAGTGCACACTGAGCGTCCCCCGTGTTCCCTCTGGCCTCTCTAGGCTCCAGCATGGGAGCGCAGGGGCACTGTCCTTCGGGATGCTCTCTCCCCGTGTGAAGATGGCTCTCCCCACACCCCTGCTGCGGGCATTCCCACATCTGCGTGTCTTCCCGGGAGGGCTTGTCCTCACACACATTCCCACTCCTACTCTTGTGCTGCAGACTCGTCCGGGGGTCCTTTTCCCAAGCTTCAAAGTGGAGCATCCGGCTGCTGGCCCCAGGGCCCCCCCCAGGGCACTCACATGGTCCCACCCCCTGCAGAGCAGGCTGACCCCAGCGCCTTGCAGAAGAGGCGGCGGGCCGGCACTCCCGTGACTGGGCTACCAAAGGCTCGCTCTGCCCTGCCCCCTCCCCTGCCCGCTCTGCCGAAGCCTGCCGCCCTGTCGTCGGGCGCTCTGGCGTGCTGGAGCACGCACACGACGAGGGGCGGCAGGAGGCACTGGCCACCAACTCACAAGGAGCTGAGGTCGGGAGCTGACCTGCCACTGCCCTGGTGATGAGCCTAGAAGTGGATCGTCCACTATCGGATGAGACCGCGGCCCTCCTGGCATCTGATGGAAGGGATGAGAGACCCACAGAAACTGCCAGGCACTAACTCTGTTGTCTCAAGCAGTTACATCTTAGGGTAATTTTACTGTAACTAACAAGAGCTAACATCCCCACTTTGTTCTGGAAGTCTGTTCTTTGATGTCCCAATCCCCTATCTGCGACACCTTGAGCCCTAAGCTCAGTGTGCTTCTCCTTTCCAGGGGTCTCCTGTGCGCGCCCCATAGTGAGTATGGCACCACCACCCTCCTGGGTGCCTGAGCCAGAGCCTGTTGGTCCCAGATCTGTCCCCAGATCTGTCCCCAGATCTCCAGGTGGCCCTGAGTTCCACGGACTTCTTCTCCAGGCTTGCATCCATCCATCCTGAGCTTCTGGACCTGCCCAACTTGCCACCTGCTGGCTATCATGTACGCTGTGGCTGGGACATTGTCCCCAAATGCACCTGTCCCCTCGGCCAGTGTGTGGAAGCTTTAGGAAGGGCCTGGGTCGACCTGGCCGTGGCTCCACAGAGGACGTGAGGACGTTCCCTGCACCAGACCGGCTCCAGCAGCTGCACAGGGCCCGCTGGTGCCGCCCTCTCCCACAGTGAGGCCACACAGAGTCATCTACGCTCAAGGAGGGGCTTCCTGGGGGCAGAACTCCTGCCCCCTCCCCGCGGCCAGGGAGGGGTGGAGCCTGCAGCACACGGCGCTGTGCGGATACCAGAAAACCACGTGTCCCTGCGGCGAGCTCGGTCGGCAGAGACCCTGTCCCCGGTGGGCTGTTGCTCGTTGTTAGGATTTGGTGCTTTTCTGAAGCCCCTGCTCTTTTTCCTAAGTGCCCTCTTCCTGCCTCGGATTCCGCTCCTTATCTCTGAACATTCTAAGTCCCGGTCTCTGCAGGTCTCAGAACACAAGCAGCCCCGCCGTCCCTTGAGAGTGTCTCTTCCCGCCCTGTGATTTGTCCTCCGTGCTCCTGTCTGCCCGCGGGGGCAGGCGTGAGGGGCTGGGACACGTACTCAGGTACAGGTGGAAGACGAGCAGGTGCCCGAGCAGCAGGAGGCTGATGACGTCCAACAGCAGCACCAGCACCCCGATGCCCAGGACCACGGGGGTCTTCACCTTTACAGGGAAAAGGGGGAGGAAGAGCAGCCAGGTGTTCTTGCCGGAGACCTCTGTGGAAGCAAGGGACACACGGGGTCGGGCGCCCGGGGCGTGCCTGCGCCCCTCCTCAGGAGGAAGCCAGCCCAGGGAGCCCCTCACCCAGGGCTGAGCCTGCCTTGCAGCCCCTGCAACCCCACTTCACGGGGCTGGAGGAGGCTGACAAAGCGGCCCGGCCCCAACACCCACCCTGCCCGTGAGCGGGGGCCTCGCTGGTCCTTGCCAGACTGTCCCCACCTCAACCAGCCACTCTCCCAGAGACCCCGAAGGCTGGAGCCAGCGGCTCAGGGCATTTCCAGAAAGTGGTCCTCTGTGCCCCAAACTTAAGTGTAAGGAAAGCGCCCAGGAGTGCAGGCAGGCCCGTGAGATGGAACTCCGGCTGAAGCGCCCTGACTCAGGCCCTCGTGTGGAGCCCCTGAAAGGTGGCGGCCAGGCCCCTGTGTTGCGTGGCTGCAGGTCTCGGGGCTGCAGAGCCGTGTGCACGGGGCCGGTCGACCGCACACTTGTCCCCTGCGCTGGCGATGTTTCGATGAATTCCACCAATGACAGCAAGGGGTCTCAGGGAACTGGTGGTGAAGCAGCCCCTTGGAAGCCTCTGGAACAGCACAATGAGCTGGCCTCGGTCGTCGGGCATCCTCACGTACAGCTGGTCCCATGGTGCTTCCAGGGCCAGCAAGTCCCAGAGAGAAGCCAGGGTCCCTTGGCCTCTGTGCACCTGCTGTGGCCACAGACGCTGCTGGGCTCCGGGCGGTCACCGGCCCTCTGTGCTCACAGCGCGCGGAGCTCGGGCCCGGCCAGCGCCCAGACGGCGGCCGTGAGGAGTGTGCCGAGGGGCTGCCATGGGCCCTTGGCCGTGTCGGGGTCGCCTCCCTCCAGGTGCCAGCCACGTTCCAGAGAGTGGCGGGCGCCGAGCGACCCCGCGGTGGGGAGGGCCTTCGCGTGGAGCCCCCGTGCCCAGCCTCAACTGCTCCGGGGGCGGCGTGTGGGGACCGTCGGGAAGGAGGGCGGGCGGAGGCCGCCGGCTGGCTGTGCGCAGAGCCTGAGCGGCTGGTCCCGCCGAGTGGGGTCTGGCCTCGCCGAGGCCACCGCGCCTTTTACCACAGGAATGACCTGGATGCGTTTCCGGGCAGAGGCAGGTCAGACGGTCACGCCACAAGGGCTCGTGTGTGCCAGAGTTTGTATGGGCCTCGGGACGGGGGGCACAGCGCCCCCCAGGAAGAGGCGCGGGGCAGCCAGGCTCTGGGCTGGACGGCAGCAGGAGCTCCCCGAAGGCACAGGCTCTGGAGAAGGGAGATGTGGATCCGCCTGGCCCTGCGGGCTGGCCAGCCGCTCACTTCCCTGGAGGAGGGCGCTGTCCAGATCCGCGTCGGAGCCTGCGGCTGGGCCTTGCCGAGATGTTGGAGCCCGGGCAGAGTGGGGGTCCCTGGGATGTTCCGAGCTGAGCCACGAGGTCCTCTGTCACGCTCTATGTGCTGGGCTGTGGTGCTCAGACAGGCCGCCTTGCTCTGCACCCTAAGGGCTGAGGCCCCTGGACACTGCAGACAGATACAGGTGGTCCACCGGGGGCCCTACCTGCGTCAGTGTCCGGGCCACTGTGGCCAATGGCCATACACTGGGCAGCCTAATCAGCAGAGATGGAGCCGGGGGGCAGGGGAGGGTGTAGGGCCCAGCTCCCTCCGAGGCTGTAGGGGACAGTCTGTCCTGAATCCCCCAGCTCGTGGGGCTCCGGGCACCCCTGGGCAGTGCTGTGTCCCTCCAGTCTGCTATATAGATGTTCTCAACGGACCAGCACTCCTCTGCACACACTCCCGGGTAATCTGTGATCATTTCAAGGTCCTTTCCCCAAATAAGGTCACAGTCACGGGTCCAGGGGTGAGATCATGGACGTATCTCTGAGACCACAGCAGATCCCACATCTGTCCCCAAGGCTGAGCTCCTGCCCCACTTAGCAGAGACCCACAGCCACACATCACCCAAAACCTGTCCCCGGCGGCCTTGCCCTCCCCACCCTCCCCTGCTCCCCAACTGCAGGGCGGCAGGGAGGAAGGCTCCCCCCACCAATGCCCGGGGTGACCTGGGAGTGTGGCCCCTGAGCAGCCGGCACCCGCGGGTCCTGCACCTGCCTCCTGGTGCCCGGGGGCCGCCGCCCTCCTGCCCGGCCACGCTGCTCACCCAGCCGGGGGCAGGCCAGGCTGACGCCCCCCAGAAGGAAGGCCTGTACCCCACAGGCGGCTGGAGGGACAGGCTAACGCTCGCGAGTGACCCAAGAGGAAGCAACGTCACGGAGGAACCGCGTGTACTTTCGTAGCAGGGGTGTGTGCGGAGCTCCGCCGGGTCGATGAAGAACTGGATGGAAATGTAGAGCAGGATGACAACGAGGCAGAGCAGCCCGGCCAAGGCGGAGGCCACGGAGAAGAAGAAGTACCTGGAGGAGAGGCCGGGCTCAGGGCCGGAGGACTCACAGCCCTGGGAGCGCGGCAAGCAGCGCAGGGTAGCCTGGCCCCGAACCCAGGACCCTGCCTTCTTCCCCGTCTCCTGCCCCGCGAGCCTCAGGCGCCCTCCGAGGACGCTGCGGTCCACGGCCGTCCTGACGGCACCTCCGCTTTCTGTGCCGCACGGCTCTCAGATGTGCCCCGCTTGAGCCCCCACGAGGCGGAGGAGAGGCCGCCTGGCTCCCTGGGAGGGACACAGCGGCTCTGGGCCAAGTGGGGCGGGCGGGCGGGCACAGGGTCCCACAGCCTCCCGGCCGGCCGCCACTCGCTGCAGGCCCGGAACTGTGGAAAGGGAGCCTCGCGGCTCTCGGCCTGGAGTTGGGGTCGTGATGGCTGCCACTGAACGGAACGGGGTGTGGACACTCGCCGGGGTCCCGGCGGGGTCCTCCATCGAGGCCACCGAAGCCCCTGGCCCGGGGAGGCCGGGGCTACGCCAAGACGGGCACCTGGCCGGGCCGGCTCACCGTCCCTGAGGCCAGGCACGCTCTGTGAGACCGTGAGACCGAAATCACTCCTGCCCCCTTGCCTGTGCTCAAGACCCCGAGAACGATCTATCCGTCCAGGAAATAAGCTGCAGTCGGCGTTCTTGGAATGTGCTCCCAGGGCACTGCCTTCCGCCTGGCTTCCTGCTCTCGAGACCTTGAAGGGAACCACTCCTCTTCAGCCTCGACATGGTTTCTTCCGCTGAAATTCCACTGGTCCCGTGATGCTTTTCCAGAACTTCCAGAGGGCTCTTTACACGCATCTTCAGGCGGAAGGCTAAAACGTCCTGTTCCCAAAGGGTCGGGTGGATGGGGAGCGTGGCCCAAGGGTCCCGGGGAGATGCGGTCACATTGTGGCCCCTCACTGAGCCCCCAGAGGGGCGTCTCCTGTGCGATCCCCGCAGACCCAGCCTCCTGGGTGTCCCCAAGCTGCAGGGACACAGGCCTGGCCCCACACCTGGCTCTGGTCTCCAGGCCGCCCTGCAGGCACCAGGCTCGCCCCCCACGGGAGGCCCCTGGGCCACCCTGTCCTGCTCTGGGCGGGCAAGCAGCAGCCCTCCCGCTGGGCTGGGGGCCAGAGCCAGAGCCCGTCCGGCCAACGTTCAGGACATGGAGCGCGGCTTCCTTGCCTGACTCCCATGCCTGTGGTGCCCCAGCCCCCAATCCGGCACTTTCTCCGTGAAGACTTGGCTTCGATGGCTTGTTACGCTTTGCTCTCTTTTCTGGACAAACTGTCCTTTAAATGAGGTCACCCTCTCTTGCTTTCTCTGCTGGACAGTTGAAGGGACAGGAGGGACTCTGGGGCAGCACACACGCGTTCCCCGACCCTGCCGTGCTCATTCTAGAGACACAGCCTGTCCTCATGGGGCGCCAGGCACCGGCTCCCCTTGCCAACCCTAACCCACTGGAGGCCAGCACGGCTCCCGGGGCTCCCCCCTGGTCAAGGGGCTTCTTGCCCTGCGAGGAACCCCTCAGCCTGTTGTGCCTGGGCCCTCGTCAGGACCTCCCAACTCCAGCCCATGTGCTGTGGGGCCTGGCCCTCTCGGTCCTCCTCCATGCAGGGCCTCCAGTCCCCCAGGGCTGACTGCACCTCAAGGGGACCAGCTCAGCTCAGGGCTGCAAGGCCTTAAGGACGAGTGTCCGGGGGGGGGGGGAGCCCTGCTAGTGTGAGCTGGCCCGGAGCACCTCTTCTGCAGGGAGGAGGCGGGACAGGGGCTCCCTAGTCCCCCAGTGCTGACTGGGTCTTCTAACTGGGAGAGCTCTGTGTTTCCTTCTGCTCGAAGCAGCAGTGCTCTACCAGCTGGAACCAGACGGGCACTTCTTAGGTCTTCCAGCCCCGTGACTGTGGTGCACGCGGCCCATCGGCCACGGGGCGGCGGGTGCGCAGGGGAGCCCCTCGGCGGCTGTGGTGCGAAGGAGTGTGTGGAGCACACTCCCCTCCTGGCCGCTCAGAGCCCAGGCTCCAGCCACGGGGTCCTGCTGGCGCTCGCCGGCCCTGCACCTGAGCCCGCCCAGGCCCGGACACTTGCTCCCAGCACAGCCTGGGCCCCCGTCCTCGGTGCTCGGACGGCCTCCCTGGGAGAAGGAGGCTGGGCCGGACCAGCAGCTCAAAACGAGGCAGCTCGGCCCCCGCCGCTCCCTACGAGTTGGACCTCTCACTCCCCGGGGTGGAGGACGGCTCGTGACACCCCCACCCTCCCCGCCACGAGGCCCCAGCCTGCAGAACCCCTCTCCTGGGGCCCTGGACTCCTCACCCCCGCCCCGCCCCTGGCCCCTCTCCCACACCGGCCCCTTCCCCCCACTCAGGGCAATCACTGGAGCCCCTCACCAGTAATTCCTGCTGCCCACACAGTTGTTGAGCCACTTGCAGTGGTGGTCGAAGCCGGAGATACACTTGTTGCAGGCGCTACAGTGCTTGGCTTTCGAGCTCCTGGGAGGAAGAACGCGGGGCCGTTACCCTGCCCGCAGAGCCCCCGTCTGCCCGCAGGGGAGAGGCGGGTGGCAGGGGGACCAGGCCCCAGTGGTGGCCGCCCCTGGCCACGCCTGCCGCAGGGGCCGGGGTCCAGCTTGGAAGCCCGGGGTCCCACCCTGAGCCACGGCCTCCCGCCCCGGCCGCCCTCAGGAGCCCCGACCAGCCCGGGCAGAGGCCCCACAGGTGGGGCCCCGGGCAGACGAGGGCCGCCGCGCCCACACCCAGCGCTCACACGGTGACCTCGCACAGGTGGCAGTACTGGTCCTGAATCACGTGTGCGTGTTTGGACCGGTCGAAGGTCGGCACAGGCTCCAAGTAGTTCTTCTTGCGCCGGACGTTGGGCTCGGCCGGGTCGATGGAAACTGCAGTCAAGTGGACCAAGAAGTGGAGAAAGAAGAGCCCGCCGGTCACCTGGGGCAGGGGCGTCAAGGAACACGCGGCTGGGCCTGGTCACCGCGCAGGGTGGCTGCCGGCCGGGCCAAGGGCCGGGTCCCAGGACGGCCCGCTCATCCCCCGCAGCCGACAGCATGGGCCGCCCGCCCCCCGTTCCTTCCTCCGGGGACGACGCTCACACCGGAGGGGGCCCTTCGGCTGAAGCAGGCCCTGGGGCCGCCTGCCGGTGGCCTAAGCGTGCAGCGGGGCCACGCCGGGTGCCGAAGGAGGCGTGGGGGCTCTTCGGGCAGCTGGGGGCATGTGCGGGGTCATCCAGAAACGAAGGCGGGGAGGGAGGGCTCCCCCACCGTCCCTGTGGGGCGCGGGGCGGCCCTGTCCACCTCCGTCTGCTCTTGCTTCCCGACCCGGCCCCTCAGGGCCTCCAGCACCCACTCCCTCCGTGGCACCTGGGGTAAAGCCAGGCCCTGGCATCTCACCCTCCCCGCCTCCTCCATCTAGGACCGACACACAGTCCCCATGGAAACCAAACAGAAGTGGTGGAGGCCGCCTCCCTGTCCGCCCTGCCCTGCTTTCCCGCCAGCTCGGCCCTGGGCTGTAGGCCGGGCCCCAGGGTGTGGTGCGGGAAGCGGCCGGCCTTGGGCTCGAGGCTCTGCCGTGATTTTGGGGGGCGGAGCGGGAGCTCTGAGCAGGGGGCTGGGGTCATAGCCCCATCCTGCGGGGAGCCCCCGAGGGGTCCTTCTCAGGCTCTGCCACTGTTGTGGTCCAGGGTCGGCCGCCCCGCCAGCAACAGCCTGCGGCCTCTGCGTGGGCCTGCCTCCGTGAAGGCCACTGCACAAGGAGCCCGAGCGGGATGTCGCTTCTGGCCCGACCTGCTCATCGCCCCTCGTCCTCCAGCCACAGCACCAGTACAGACGCAGGACTCCGGGGCCCGCTGCAGGCACGGAGGCCATGGGGAGCCAGGCCTGCTAGGGGAGCGTGGCCGTCAGGAGGGTGGGCTGGGATGCTCGGGCCAGGGGCAGGTGGAGGGGTGGCTGAGAACCTCCCCCAGCGGGGAGGGGACTGACCAGATTCCTGAGGGCCACGGAGGGGAGGCAGCGGCACCAGGGCCTTTCGTGTGGCCTCCAGATTCCGCAGGGCTGGCTAGGCCTCCCCTGCACCTGCTGGCCAGCCCGCCGGCATGTTTGTATGGTTACCGCGGCGACAGGACAGTCCCAGGCCGCAGGAAGTGCAGCTGTGACCCAGGTGCGGCCCCTTCGTCCACCTGCGCCAGAAACGGGCGGGCTAGGTGCCGGGGAGGGGGCCCAGGAGGGCAGCCGCGGGGGCAAAGGCTACACTGGGCTCGCACGAGACCACTGCCAGGGACACAGCATGGGGACAGCATGGTCTACACTCTGACCCTCAAAGTGCAGGCCCCCAAGGCCCCTGACCTGAGCCGCTGGGCCAGCCACACGGAGCTGCCTGCCGCCGAGTCCCCAGGCTGTCCCAACCCTGCAGGTGCCCGCAGAGCCTGTTCCCCAGGAACGAGGGGGTGCAGCTTCCGGCCCCCCACACGGTAGGCCAAGTCCCCCCCCACGGCCCCCTTGAGCACCAGGCTGTACAAGCAAGAACACAGCCCACCAGCTTGTGTGACCTAATGCCACCCAGCGCTCAAGCCGGTGACCCCAGGTCACCACGGGAATGATACGGACCAGCAAAAGGCGACCCCATTCTGCCTGGCCGCCCACTGGGTCAGCCGTGCTCCCGGCGTCCGCGAGCACAGCCGAGCCCCGGGCACGTCGCCAGGCGGGTGCCACGCCCTCACAGTCAAGGGCCATCTTATCGCCGAGTGTCTGCGGTTCCCGTGAGAGAAGCAAGCGAGAGGCCCGGGGAAGGAGGGCTCGCTGTGGGTGAGCAGGAGGCCCTGCCCCGGCGGCCACGGTCCCCTAGCAACAATCTGTGTTTGGTAAACAGGCGGCAGGCGCCAGCCCGGGACACAGCCCTCCCGTCCTTCCGGTTCTGCAGCAGGAAGAGGTGAGGCACCCCTGGAGCCCCCGCTACCCCAGGAGCGTCAGCCTCCCGCCGGCGCTGGACTCAGAGCTGGACGTCACCGTGGTCCCAGTCGCAACACAGGCCCTCGGACCACGTCGAGTCCCCTCCAACGCCCGTGCCTCTGCACAGCGGGCCCCGAGGGCCAGGAGTCGGACTGCTTCCCTCTGCAGGACCGGGGGACGGGGGGAGCCCAGACCCGAGGGTCAGCCGAGGCCTGCTGTGCAGAGCGGAGTCTCCGGAAGCTGCGACCCCGCCCAGGCTCCTCCCTGGGCCGCGCACGTCCCAAACACGAAGGACCCCAGCGCCCCCCAGTGGCCAGATCGCAGTGCCCCGACCCGCAGGCCCGGAGGTGGGCCCGTGTTCCCGGCCTCGCTCCTGTGGACCCGACACTCTGGGGCCCCCCAGGGGAAGGCCTGCACAGTGCCGTGGACGTCATGGTGGACCCCACCGGTCACTGGCGGGGTCCACCAGCGTGGCCCCGGACACGGAGGCGCGGGTGGCACTGGGATCCGCTGCCCTCAGAGTGAGGCATGAGGGAGGAGGGAGCAAGGCTGGCAATGCCCGTGGCTGGGGGCAGGGGACACAGCACCGGCGGCTCCCGGCCCCTCCCCCGGGCACCTGCGTGCCAGCCCCGGGTGCGTCCATGTCCCCAGAGCCTGCCCACCAGGCTCGGAGCTGCTCTGGTGACACATGGGCAGCCTCCTCTCAGGGCAGCCATGGGGCTCGTGGCCTCCCCATGGCCTGTGTTGTGGGTCCCAGCGGCCGGCAGCCACTCTCTCTGTGGGGTCTGCCCACTGCCCACCGCCCACCAGCAGGCTCTTAGGCTGCACGAAGGGGCCAAACAAGAAAGCACAGGGATAAGCGGCTGGAGACGGGCCACCGTTACAATGAGGGTCTCCCTCTAAAAAGACCCCCTTGGGTCCCCGGCACAGCTCCCCTACCCTGCCGCCGGGACCCAACCCACGGTGGACGTGCAGACGGACCCCAACACCGAACACCGCCCACGTCCCCGGGAGACGGGCTGCGGTCCCTGAGGCAGGTGGGCTGCTCGAATGCGCAGAAGAAAGCCTTCTTGGCGAGCATGTGCGTGTGCGACCCCACACGGCTGCTGTGCGGGGCCGTGACGGTTGTGTCTGCACATCAGCCATGGACCCCTTCCTGTCCTTAGGCCTCCCGCCCCGCTCCAGGGTCCCCTGCCCCTCGCCGCCAGGAGCATTCTCCCGGAGCAGACGGTGGTGAAGCCTGCTTTTAGCTGGGACCCCGTGCCCGTGAGCCACGCAGGAACCCATGTAGGGATCCACCGGGCACTGTGGCCATGGGGGCTGTCTGGGGTGAAGACGGGGAGCAGGGCCAGAGGGCAAGGCGGCGCTCCTGTGGGTGACTGGGTGCAGAGGACAGAGTGGCAGGGGGGCCCGGAGGGCACGGTGTGGCCCTGAGCCAGCTCTGGGGAGGCCCCCGGGACCCCGCCGCCCGGACACAGGCGCCGCTCCCACAGTAAAGGATACACCGTAGGCGACGTACTTCCAGTTACGCGGCAGGAAGGGAACGAAGATGCCAAAGTTGGCGATGGCCATGGTGAGGAGTGTGACCCAGGCCACGGCCTGGAAGGAGTGTAGGGGCCTCGACCAGCCATTCACTCGGGACAGGTCAGGGGGCAGGGCCTGCTTGCTTCTGGCTTCTGGGACGACCTGTCTCCAGCTCCTGCCGCACAAATCCATCTGCAAGATGGGAGGAGGGCAGACAGGCCTGCATGAACTCCTCCCGCCGCCTGCGTGGCCAGAGGGCCCGGGGCGGCCCACCTCTGGGGGCAGGGGGCAGGTGGAGGGCGCTCCGGGGACCTGGGGGAATCCTGCGTTGCTCCAGGACCCTAGCGCGGCCGTGGCCGTGGCTGTGACCACCTCCGGGGATGGGCGCTGACTCCCGTCCCAGGCAGGAAGGAAACTCCCACCAGGGTGAGACCCTCGTCGCTGGGGAAACACAGGAAAAGTTTGCAGGAAAAGCAGATCCTCGCTGGGGTGACCAGGGGACGCTGTTCTGTGCCTGAAATCCTCAGCGAATCCTCCTACCCTTCTCCCTCAGAACAGAACGAGATCCCACACTCCCAGAGAACGGTGCTCTTCTCGCTGCAGGATGAGGACCCCGGGGTCACCCAGGTTGAGGGGAGGGGCAGGGAGGGAGCCGTGGTCACTTCTGGCCAGGCGGTGGGCTGAGGGAAGGGGTGATGGACCGTCACAGCCACGGGGGGCGGCGCCCCGAGGGTCCTGGGGACTTCACCACGTGAGGGCAGGTTTGGGCTGCTCCCCAGCGGCTGGCCGCTCCTTTCTGGGATGTGGGGCCAGGAGGGGCTTCCCTGGTCAATGAGACCCCGGGGGGCCCACAGATGGATGCTGTCCATCCAGCGCACGGGGCACTGCGGCAGGGAAAGGGACCCTGCGTCACAACGTGATTCCTAAGTCGTTCCCAAAGCGACGGTTCAGATGGAAGCGTGGACCAGCAGAAAGGACATCGCCAAGACTCAGACCTCAGTAACGGAGAAGGTGGGATCGAGGGCACGTGCAGACCTGGGGACGGGGAGGTCGGGTGGAGGGACTGGCGGACCTGGGGACGGGGAGGCAAACCTGAGGTGACACCGAGGAAGAAATCCCAAGTGATGGGACACAGAGACCACATATCTTGTGGGAGGAGCAAGATGCAAGGACGCAGGTCAGCCCCAGGGCTGCCCGCGCTGGCAAGGATGGGGCCAGCACCCCACCCCGCCGCGGCCCCCAGGGCGGAAACGTCACCGTGACCGTGTGGGGAAGCCCCCAAAGTTGCAACAGCCATCGGAATTTGTCACGTTTAAATGAGCAACTCCTCAGGTTCTGAGAGAAGTCTGAGCCTAAACAGAGCCAGCCCAAGGGTCACAAGAGTGCAGGGCCGAGCGCGAGGCCTGCAGGGACAGTCCCTGCTCCTCAAAGTCACAAGAGAAGCGGGAGGCACCTACCTCACCGGCAGCCAGAACCTGCCCTGCCTGCCCTCTCCGGTCACCCGACCAGGCCGGACAGAAAAGCACGGGCCTCTCTCGGCCCAGATCCACGTGAGGATCCCTGGTTGCCACGGCAGCGATGGAACCCACGAAGGTGCCTCATAAAGCCAGGACTGGCCTCCCAGAGCCCCCGCTGCCTGCTGGGGGGAGGGGACGGGTACAGAGAAGGCCCGGGGGCCCCAGACAGGCCGGGCCGCCAGCCCGGAGTCCCTCTACACGGTCCCGGGCTCTGACCACACTGCAGCCCCCGGCAGCCCCTCGGTGAACCAGCCTAAGCCTCCTGGGCCCCCAAACCTCCTGCTCCAGTGGCCGGGGCATCGATCACACGGGTCCTTGTGACACCTGCTCTGGGGACCCAGGCTGGCACGCTCGGTACGGGTCGGGTGGGCAGGCAGCGTCCTGAGTCTGCCCCTCAGCACCGCGGGAGGTGGAAGAAGAGGAGGGGGTGAGGGGCGCATGGATAGGGTGCCGGGAGGGTCTCTCCCGAGGACGACTCAGTACCCCCTTCCCTGCCTCTCCCCTCCCCTCAGGATCTCAACTGTCAAGTGCAGGGGTTCTCTAGTGCCCATTTGGGTCCAAGGACCCCCACATGGTCTTCTGAGATCCCGATCCCCTCCTTGGTTGGGGGGACAGCAGAGGCCCCCCTGCCCCCAGAATCACACGCCTCCCTGGGGAAGCCACCCCAGCCCGGTGGGCTGAGCCGGCTCCTGTGCACGGTGTGTGGTGTGTAGGGGCTGGGGCTGTGCCCCCCACCGGGCAGCTGGGCCAGGCCCAGGAAGAGAAACCAGTGGGCAGGAGCTGGGGGCCGGTCTGCAGGGAAGCTTCGCCATACAACACGCAGCCAGGAGAGCCCTCCAGGGGAGCCGGGGCCTCTCTGCTGGGCGGGGGGCTGGGCCACACGGCCGGAAAGCCAGGGTGTGGGGAGGGGGCCACCCCCTCTGGGCCCTGCACGCCAGCCCCTGCCCGCGGAAAGGGCTGGGCCGGCACCGCAGACCGCAGGGCACTGACCTTTACCCGGAACCGTGGCCCCGTGAGGGAGGAGCCTCCTGCAGCCAGGCCTGTCGGCCACCACTGTCCATGCGGCTGCCCGGCCAGGCCCCGGCGCCACAATGGAGACCCAGGGCAGACCAGGCTGCCTGAGCAAGGTCTCGGAGCCCGAGGGTCGGGCCGCTGGCCCAGCAGAGGCTGCAGACGTGGCAACGGACGGCTGGTGACCGAACACACGGGCAGGGCCCCCCAGCCTGGAGAGAGGGCCGTGCTTCCGCGCTCGCTCACTGTCCGAGGCCTCTTCCCGGACGAGCAGTGCGAGTGTCGGCAGCGAGGCCCCAGGTCCTGCTCCCGGCGACGCGCCGCTGAGGCCGCTGCGAGGGGCAGTACCTTGCAGTACAAGCCCTTGCTTGTATCTCAAAGGGCTTTTCAGGAAATGATGAGCAACGTCTCTGCCTCCCGCCCGGAACCTGCTTCTTCAGACACCCCTGGTGTGCAGGCTGCCGGGGGGGTGGGGGGGCTGTGTGTCCCCCAGCCCCCCAGACCCTAAACGAGGCCACCGCAGCATGAGACCGGGAGGCGCCAGCCCAGGGCACCCCGAGTCTGCAGGCGGTGGGGGCCTCCTGGTCAACCCCGAGCCGTGACTGCCGCAGCCACCCACGTCTCTGAGAAGCGACCTTCCCTCAGAGACATCTCTGCTTCAGAACCTGCAGACGTCAGGCCCTGTTCGCCACTAAGACGTTAAGAAGGGGACGTAAAACCAGAGTGTGCAGAGCCAAAGCCCTCGGCCCAGGGCAACCAGGACCCGCCCCACAGTGTGCCCAGAAAGTCCAATGGGACACGCGTGCCACCACCCCCACTTCGCAACCCGCTCGTGTGCCCTCGACAGCCGTGCCCGGGGCCCTCCACAGTGCGCTCATCCCCTTGCCCGACAAGGAGCCCATTCCCAACCTGCATTGTGAAGGGGGCTTCCTGCCACAAAGCCTGCCCGCAAGCCCGCGTGCACACCTCGGAGATGGCCCCCTCCTGGAAGGCCAATCCTGCAGGGCTGGGGGAGGCGGGGGAGCGAGGCGGCGTGCGGGCCAGGTGGGGCGCTGGCTCCTACGTGTGCACGTGCGTGTACTCGCACCCACACACGCTCACATGCGCGCTCTCCCCCCACTGGTCTGGCTCTGAGCACGGCATCCGGCAGAGGAAGAGCAAGAAAACCAACTCCCGTCGCCCAGGACCGCCCGCCCAGACCACCTCTCCCCAGTGTGTGCGCAGTGTGGTGGAGGCGCCGGGGTCCTGCTGTGTGGTCTGTGGCCAACGCCCGGCCAGTGTGGCTCGCAGGGACGCTCCCCCGACCCTGGGCACCCGCTCAGCTATTCTGAGCTCTGAGCGCGTCCGTGGGTTCTGACCGGGATCCTGCCGAGCCCCAGGACCCCCCTTGTGGCCGTGACATAGCCAGGAGCAGCCCGAGTCCAGGCGGGGTCACGGCAAGGGTAGGGGGTCCCTGGCCCCGTGATGACACACTCTACACACAAGGACTTCAAAACTACTGTGCTGAGTGGAAGACGCCAAACACACAAGGCCACGTAACGTGAGGCTCCACGGACACGAGGTGCTCTGAGCAGGACGACCATGGGAACCCGAAGCGTGGGAACCGAACCAGGGCTTACGGGGCTCCAGGACTGCGTGTGGGGTGGGCTTTCCTTTCGGACTAAGAGAAATACAAGTTCAAGAGAAGCCTCAGCCGCACGGCATGGTGAGTACACCGAAGGCCACTTGGGAACGCACTTGAGAGCAGTCAGTGGTTGGTTTCAGGTCGTGTGAATGCTACTGAAATCTGATCCGTCGGAGGCCCTCTTGCCCTTCGATGCGCCCTGGTCCTCCCTGTGCGGCCGTGCCTCCTGAGGGGCAGCCCTGCTCTCCAGAGGCCGGGGCCCAGGGAGCGGCCGCCTCCCCGCCACCCCGCCTGAGCTGCCCGGCTGAGGGCCGGGTCTAGCACCGGAACCCCTTGCCGCACCCTGCCCACGACCTCGGCTCAGAAGCCCACCCCAAGGCAGGAAGGAGAGCTCCCCCCGTCCTGGCCTCCTGGCCTCCTGGGCGCTGGGGGCCGGCCTGCAGCCTGCCGGTGCCTGGGCACCGCCCTCCCTGCTCCTTGGCCGCCACAGCTGGAGCAACGTTCCCTTCCACCAACGTCCGTGAGAGGCCTGTGAGGGGCCCTGCTCAGCCAGCAGGCAGCAGCGTCCGTGGGCTGGGGCGCATCTCAGGCACACACACCCTCTCCCCCAGGACTGACTCCGCCCCAGGACGCGACAGAGCCCCAGTCCGATTTTCAAAAAAGGAACACAAGCAGAAGTTGTGCGAGGTGGGTGAGATCGGAGGTCGTTCCAGGGGTAGACCTGGGCCAGACGCAGAGGAGAGGGGCGATGGTGAGCATCACGTGTGGACGCTGTCGACTTCTCGTGACAAAGGATCTCACTACAAGGTCACTCCGAAGAAGACACTCACGGAGCTACGCAGTTACACGCAATCCCTCGGTACTTTAATGAGATCTCTACGTTCTGCAAATGTAAACAAGCATCCAGTAAACACATCCAGGATAAAAAGGTCTCCGGCCACAGCACGTGGCCGTGGCCGGGAGGCAGTGGCTTCCAGCAAACGGCAGGCCTTGCCCAGCGCAGGAACCAGGAGCAAGGGCCCCGTCCGGGCCAGGAGGGCGCCGACCCCCATGACCTCCTCGGGAGGCGCAGGGGCGTGGGGGGCGGGGCAGCAAACACGCAGGAACCCTGCCATGGGCACGTCTGCCTCCCAGGGGCTCTCGGGAAGGGCGCTGGGGTACAAAGGTGCCCAGGCCAGCCGTGCGCAAGGCCTACAGACACACACGAGCCCGGCCCCATCTGGCCACACTCTGTGTGGCCTCCGCTATTCAGGACTCACGGGCGACGCACAAACACAGGGTCCGCACGCAGCCGACATGATACCAGAGACGACTCCCCACCTCCCCAGGGCTGCTTCCCGCACGCCAAAGGGGACAAAATCAAAGTTTTTGTCTCAAGACAAAAACTCAGTACATGCAAATAAAAAAAACTAAAAAATTATGGAAGACTATCTACAATAGGCTAGCTTTTCGTAGAAGCCGCAGGTTCTGGAGACTGAAGGAATTCGTACGGGTCATGGGTCACCTCCGGCTGCTCCCCGACACTGAGGCGAGAAGGACTTCCTGCAAGTGTGGGAAAGACAGGGCACTCACATGAGGGGTCTGCACACACGCTGTGCTTCAGACGTGGCTGAAAACGTGTCCCTGTGACTGTGGTCGGCCAGAGCCCCGTTCCCCCAGGGTCTGGGCCACCCCCTCACCTCCCCGGACCGGGACTCAAACATCTACAGCTGATAAGCGCCCCCAACCGCCCAACGTCAAAAGGTGCTCTGCACGGTCAGTGCCTGAATCAGAGGCCTAGAACCGCGGCACAGGGAGCTCACTGAGCAAATTCAAGCAGTTGGGGAGCAATGCCTGGGTCCATTCCTGGAGGGGCCAAAATCCTGGCGGGGTCCAACCCACCCTGTCACTCATGAAAGAGAGAAGGTCCCAGGCCAGGGAAGGTCACCTGCTCTCCCCAAATCAAGGTTCTGGAAGAATAAAACACTTCTTGACACCCCATTTTAGGACTAAAAATGGGAACAGTGGGAAGAAACAAACATCCCCAAAGTTGAACTCGACATGCCTGTCAGCGTCCGGGGCCTCATTCTGCCCCCAGTGCCTTGGGATGTGGCCAGCTGGGGCTTCTCCCGGCACGGGGATGGCCAGCGTCTTATGGCCAAGACCTGAAGTGCCTAACAGGGAGTGACCCCCGCGTAGCTGCCTGATGAGGGACAGGTTACTGGGAACCCCAGGGCGCAGGGGGCGTCCTGGAGAGGGAGCAGGGCCTGCAGAGTCCTGGGCGCCGGGCCCACAGCCTGCGTCAGTTCCCAAGTGCCAGGATCGCCGGCAGCCTGCCCTCTTCCCAGGTGCCACCAGACGAGGGGACCGGGGCCCTTACCCAGGTGGTGCTGGTCCCTGTCGGAGGGGGAGGTGTTGGACAAGGAGCTGAGGTTGGAGGACGGCCGGGAGCCCCCGCGCTCTGCCTGTGCCTCGTGCAGGTCCTGCAGAAGCTTCGCTGTCTCGTCCAAGTTCAGGTGGCTGTCGTCAGCATCTAGCTCCTTCTTCACCTTCCCTGTGCCAACAAGGCCAACGAGACGTCAGGCACCCAGCGGCCTGGGCCAGCGCTATACGCCAGCCCGGTTCCTCCCTCACTGCCGCGCACGCTCAGGATGAGAGGCAACGTGTGTGCAACTAGGGGAGCACAAGTAAGCTTGGAGGGCAGGGCAAGACCGCCGGAGTGGACAAGAATCCAGGGGCCGCGTTGGAGAGGAGCAGTCTGGAAGGGTTGCTGCCCCACCGGCGTAAACGAAAGCCAGAGAGTTGGCCAGGCGCTAACACAGGGGCCCCAGGCTGAAGCCCAGAAGGCAGAGCCGGGCCCTGGCTGGGGAACTTGGATCTCGGAGGGTCCCCATCACCCCAGCGACAGAGGGGCTCCCTGCACCCCAACCGTCCATGCAATCAATGTGGTTTCCACTGGACACCTGCCTTCCTTCTGGGAGCCTGGCATCTGTAGACATGCCAAGCAGAGAGGACTTTGGAAACGCCACCTGGCCTCTCCCAGGCTCATCCCACGCACCTTGCCCTCCGTGGACCCTGATGTGCACCCCTCCGCTCTAACAAACCAGGGCCATGAATCCCAGGAGTCCTAGGGAACCGTCAAACCTGGAACCATCAAACCCCATGGCAGGCATGGAGACCCTCAAACAACCGGGAAAATAACCAGTAGCAAGATACTAAACCTGAACTGGACAGAGCTACGGCACTAAACACAGTCGAAACTCACCGCAGCCAAAGGCAGAGACTGCTGAGCCGGACACAAAGCAAGACCTGGCCTCACACTCCCTTAGGTCCGAGGGAACCCACTTCTGACACAGGCAGGGTCTGAGACCCCCCAGGGCAGGGGTGTTCTAGGGGAGCTGCACCCAGTGCTTCCAAATGTTTATGAGCATATCTGG
>CM053607.1:281771-293068 GCA_028646535.1 Procyon lotor
TCAGGACAGCCCTGCCCACCCACACCCGGCTCTCAGACCACCAGCGTCCAGGGTCACCAGCCAGGAGAGCCCAGTACCGCAGCCTCCGGGCCCGCGGCGCTGCTCTGGCGGCCCAGCAGACCCACACGGACAAACCTACATCTCAAAAGTCACGAAACCCACGTGACAGGCGCGGCATAGTCACTGGACACACAGGCTCTTCTACACTACGGCCAGGTCATCACCAGCTTCCGGGGCCAGCTGTCACCTGAGCTCCCAGGTTAGCCCGCCACCCACTGGAGCTTTACAGGAGAGCTTTACGGGAGAGCTTTACGGGAGACCGCTCACTCGGAGGGCTCGGCTGTGCAGACCCGCTGCCGGCGGCCGGGACCCCCCATCCCACTGCGGGGTGCGCACAGGGCCGCCACGCCCACCACGCTCACCTCAGTGCGCACTGCACGCCCGTCTCATCTCCGTAGGCAGAGTAGAGCAGCTCCGTTTCGTCTGATTTCAAGTCGCCAAATACTGAATTGTGCGTCGACAGTGCGGTGGTGGCACTGGACAGAAACGTCACTGAGAGCACCGGAGGAAGAGCACAGGACGTCAGACGCCGCCTGGTGCGGGAGGGGCCCTGAGACTGTGCACCCCCACCGTCCCGCGCCCCTCCGGTGCGTGGCTGCCAGCCCCTGCAACGCCCTCGCTTCACCTCTGCAGCCAGCGCCCCCGGGGCCGGCGGTGCTCTGCACAGGCGCGGACACCAGGCTCCTGGTCCACCGCACACGGCGCTGGGCACGGAGCCCACAGGGGTCGGGGGGCAGAGGGCCCGGGCCCGCGGGAGGCATCGCTGGCACCCACACGTGACGTCCGCACTCGGCAAGGGTGCTGTGGGCGAGCACTCCAGGCCTGTCCCTGCTCAGCACCAGCAGGACTGCAGCGTGACCAGGAAATGTGCCAGACACAGCCAGACGTCCGCTGGCAGCGACAGTGCTGCTCACCCCGACACACCCCAACCACAGGCCGGCCGCCGGCGTCTGTCAAACACGAGCACGGCCGCCCACACCCCAGTGCCTCCCCCACTGGGCTCTGCCGTGCCCGTCACTCCCTAGACGCCAACTACGCCCCCCATGGTGTCCGCACGGTGGACACCTCGGTATTGATTCGCCTCACGGCAAATGCCCTGAACGTCACCGCTCCTTCGGAGTCGGCGTGTGCGTGCAGTCCTGACCACAGCAGAGCCCAGGAGATCTCGGGAGAGGACTCGGGGTCCACACCCCTGCCCCCACCTGCCCGCCTCACTCACCCTTGCCCCTTCTCTCGTCTTTGAAGCCCAGCGTGGTAAAACCAGGGAGCAGCTTGCTGGAGAGCGAGCTCAGGTCCACGGGGTGGGTCTCCTCCTCTGCGAAGGGGACCAGGCCGTGAGCGGATGGCTCGGGGCACTCCCGGCCCCTGTGGTGCCACCCGTGAGCACTCTCCACAAAGAGCAGCCGAGATCGGGTTTCCAGAAGCCACCACAAGCCTCAAACTGTCACCTCGTCTCAGCCCCGGGTCACCTGCCCGTCCGTGCTCCTGCCTTCCCACTCATTTCAGCCGAGCCCACACGGGGGCCCGTCGGGGGGACACCAGGCACACCAGCCTACCGAGGGCCACCTGAAAGGACACTGCCCGGCGCGCCAGGCACTGGGAGAGGCCCCCACCCAGGAGGGCGAGAGCAACGGAGAATAGTTTCCTTCGCGTGTGAGAGAATGTGTTACAAGTGCACGTGAGTTTGGCTTTCCTTCAAAGGACGCGCCTTCAAGGCACTTTCCAAAGAGATGGAGGTGCACACAAATGCTCCTTAGGACGCACAAAGGGGACCGCACGTGTGAACGGACCCAGCCCGGGTCTCCGGCGGGATCTTCCTCAACACGATTACCACACAGAGTATTTCTTCTAGAGCTCACGCCCGGGCCTCTCTCGGGCTTTGTGAGTAGGAGACTTGAGCCCCCCATTTTCTCACAGGGAGCCCTCACTATCAGGTAATCCTCTGTGAACTTATCAGAAAGTCGAGCCGTGGGACATCTGGGTGGCTCAGCGGGTTAAAGCCTCTGCCTTCGGCTCAGGTCATGATCTCAGGGTCCTGGGATCGAGCCCCGCATCGGGCTCTCTGTTCAGCAGGGAGCCTGCTTCCCCCTCTCCCTCTGCCTGCCTCTCTGCCTGCTTGTGATCTCTGTCAAATAAAATCTTTAAAAAAAAAAACAAAACATCCCTGGCTAACAGCTGGGTTCACTAAAATCAAAAAAAAAGTAAGTCAAGCCGTAAGGGTTTCCAGAACCACAGCCCTGGGCACGCAGCTCTAGTCCTGCGGCTCGTGTCAGGGCCCATCGGGCACAAGAGCACCGACCAGGACCTCTGCCCCCACGGACAGCTGCCCGCTGTCCGTTCACCACCCAGGGATCGCGTCCAGGGGCGTGTGCAGGAGCACGAAACCAAACAAGGCCTATCTCCGCATCACCACGGGCGCCACGCTCTGCAGGGGAGATGCTCATCTCAAACGGGTTCCAAAGCTCTAAGACCCCCGGGGTGCGGAGACCAAGAGCAGCGAGCGGCCCGGAGAAGCCCAGCCCTTGGGAGGCCACGCACCGTCGGCGTCCGGCTCGGCCGTGTTGACCACGCTGTAGAGCAGGCCGCCGTCCCCATTCTTCCTCAGGTAGCCCATCTGCAAGAAAGTACACCTGAGCGCCCGTCCCGACCAGCACCCGCGGCCGTGGCTGCCACCGAAATGCCAACAGAACGGAGGCCTTCCCGCACGACCTAACTGGGAGGAGCCCCAGAAGGCCGCCAAGTCCCCGGTTTCCCCGCGAAAAGGCTCCAGAGGCCCACTTCCGGCCACCCCGGGTGTCCGATCAGATCCCCGTGTGTCGGCCGAACTCAGGCTCCCTGGGACCCTCCCAAAGGAGCTTCTCAAACAGGAGGCCGTACCCCGAGACGAGCGTCTCACGGGACATCGCAACCTGCAGCAGAGGAGCGGGAACAAGACCCCGGTGACCCTCGTGGCCAAGGGCCGTGTCCGGGGACGGCCTGGAGGCTCCGTCTCTAATGGAGCACAAGGCTCAGTTCCACCTCAAGACCAGCCCCCAGACAAAACCACTCGTCCTCCGCGGGCCACTGGGAAGGTCCAAGAAGAGAGGCACCTGCGTGTCCATGCGGGGAACTGGGGGAGCGCGGCCTTTGGGTCGGCGCGCTGGAGCCCGAGCGCCGGGGGGGGAGGGGAGGCGGGGACAGGGCTCCAGCCCCACAGACCCAGCAGCTTGTCAGGGTTCTCGCTGTGCCATCCCACCAGCAAGAGGGACAGGAGCGGGGCGGGCGCGGGGCCAGGGGCACCGCGGGGCGGGAGAAGACACACACTCTGGCCAGTAGCACAGGTAGGCGGGGTCCTTGGGAGCCCCACCCATGGGGGGCCCCGCCCGGTGCCCAGGGCTCCCGGAGACCCCAGGGCTGGGACACTCCGGGGTGCAGACCGGCAGGCCCAGCAGCTACACGGGGAGCTCCAGACTCCGCCCCAGGAAGGGCTAAAGGCAGGACGGAGAAGCCGAGTGCACAGCACAGCTCTTCGGTGGCGTCATCAGTCCGAATTCTCTACATACCGCCCAACGTGCGCTTTAAAGCCTTCTCGTGGGAAAAAAGATGCGCAGTCCTAATGGTCTTTCACACACGATACGTGCTACCCTAGACTGTACACACCAAGTCAAGTAAAAGGCACCAGGACTAAACGTCTCTCTGTCCTCGGTACCACCGCTACCAAGTCTGAAACCATATACAGGGCCCTCGCTGTCTCCACGGGACTTGCTGGTCTATTCTTACGGCAGAGAAGGTGCTCTGAGGACAGCGGGGCCCCTCCCTGCAGGCCCGCAGCTGCTGGGGTGGCTCCCTCAGCCCACGCCTGGGGAACCCCCGGGCACACAGAGGCCTAGAGACGGGAGCACACCGGGAAGAGGCCCCGGCTGCAGCGCAGGAGCCTGGCGGGCCCGGCCTCCACGGGTGGCGATCAACATCCCACCAAAGGGTGAGCCCATCCACGGGCGTGCGCACACGACACACGGCTTCTGGGAGGGTCCTGCCTTCGAGGTGCCCCTGGAAGCCCCCCTCCCCCCGGGAGATGAAGCTGGTGACGGCCGCCAACGGAACCCTGCGACGACCACTGCAGCGGCGGGGCGCAGCCCTGCCCAGCCCTCTTGCCGCTACCTTGCCCCCTGGCAGGAGCCGGTTGATCCTGTCCCGAGCCTCGTCGGCCGCGTGCTCCACCAAGGCCAGCACGTGCTCCTCCGCTGTGCTGTCGGTCAGGCTGCAAGCGTTTCCTTCCGGCTCAAACACGCAGCTGCGAGGCAGGAGCGGTGCACAAGTCACTGGGAGGCCGGGGCACGCGCCGCTCCTCCCTCCCCCGGGGCCAGTCCTTGCCCCACCAGGGACCGGCAGCACGAAGCCCACCGTAACCCCATCCTTTTAGCTGTAACCACAGCAACATGACAAACGTCCCCTAAGAGCAAGAGCAATCCAAAGGGCCACCAGAAGGCCCTCATGTGTAGTCAAAGAGCCACTGGACGGGAACCTTACTGTCCCCCAGGAAGCTCACAGACCTACAGCGTCATTCCCGGCATCGTTAGGAAAAGGGGCGGAACTCTTGGGGGGCTCAAGCACCCACAACAATGGTGAGCTAGGAACACAAGGCCGTGAGGCCCCAAGGACATCCCAAGCCTCCAGCAGGTGGCCACAAGACCATGGCGAAATCCTGTACTTAAACAGTCAAGAGTCACTATGTGCAGCACCCAAGGGAGGTGGCCTCTCCCGTGGAAGTTTCCAGAAACAAATGAACAGACCCCTTCTAAGGCGCTGTGGGAGCAAACCCTGCCTGAGGACCCCGAGCCTACAAGAAGGCCCTCTCTCTGGTCCAGGGTGTGCAGCTGCAGGAGCTGGGGGCTGGAGGAGCACCATGAGAAAGCGGCCCCCACTCCCACACGTGCAGCCTGCGCCAGGGACAGCAAAGCCAGGCCATCAGCATGCCTCCCACACACGAGGGGAGGGAGCCTCTTGGGAGTAAAGGGCCAACAATTATTCACAAACGACACGCGTGCGGGCAGGGCATTGGCCAGACAGGCTCCAGTGGCACACCCAGGACAGAGCCGTGGGGGCCAACAGGGGCCGTCCCGCTTCTGGTGCCTTACGTCTGCCCGTGTGACAGCGACTCTCCTGCAGGCCAAGTCCGAGCTGGTCCAGGTTGCCTGCCGGCCACCTGGGGACAGCCGAGGCCCGAGCCCGGGCCCGTGGGGACTGTGCCCCCCACGGGCCGTGCCAGCTGCTCCAAGGCTGTGGGCTCCGGCATGGGCTGCCCCTCACCCGCCTGCCCGAAGCCCACGTCCCACGCACCAGGCAGACGCACTCCCCTTTACCTGATGACTTCTCTACTCGGCCTTTTGGATTTCCTGGCAGTTTCTACTTGTACAGGTGCCACTTCAGGAACAGGCTCCTCGACGGTTGTGTCTTCGCTGCCCAGAAGAGCTGCCTGCTGAGAAAAATCCATGTCCTGCATAAACGACATGCTGCGCTTCAAAGCTAACAGCCGCTCCTGGAATCAGAAAGGACAGAGCAGCGGGGCTTTAGCTCTGCCCGCCAGCCAGGGCGCCGTGACGATGTATGGGATGGGGGTGGCCGCAGCCTCACCTGGCCTGACAGCTGACTCGGCGGCACTACCGCGGGAGGGGGCGAGGGGAGACACACCACGGGTGCGGCCCACTGGCTGGGAGCGCCTGGGGCCGGCCGCGGGGGCGGGCCGGAGGGCACAGGGGCCGCGCCTCACCCACGGGCTCGTCAGGCACAAGGCACTGGTCCTACATGCGTGACGCATGCAACCTGGCTCGTGGGACAGATCTGGGAAGCCACGCGGGACGGCCAAGACGTCCCGTCTGGACTCAGCGGGCAGCCACATGACACAGATCACAGGCTGGCTGCAATCCAGGGAAACAAGACGCCCGGGCTCACAGCCCCAGATCCGGCACTTTCCACAGACCCCCCCAGGAGATGAGACGGTCCTGGAGGGGAGAGGGGCCCGGGACGTCTACCCTAGAGCAGAGGGGTCCACACCGCGGCCAGGGACGGATGGATGGAAGTGTGTCATCCGCTGGGGGTGAGGTTCTCTTTGGGCATAAAAACACAGAGAACTCCCGTCTCTGTGCTCCTCGCTGCCGAGGGCTTCTTACTTTGCTCATCATCTTAAAGCCCGCGTGAAGGATCTTCTTGGCTAACTTGTAGTACACGGTGTCCGGTCTGTTGTACGTCATGGCGTTGTCACACATCAGCTTGAAATCTGCCTGGAAAGAGAAAAAAACATCACATCCCTCCAATTCCAAGCGCCACCAAGGTGGCAGCGCAAACCGACTCCTGCCGCGACGCCGGAGGTGAGCGGGAAACAAGCAGATGTGGCTGTCCGGGCTAACGCGCGGCCTCCAGACCTGCCGGGACTCGACCCCATGGCTCCCCGGTCTTCCCCGCGCATGGTGAGGAGCCCGCCAGGCCCCGCGTCCTCCCGAGCGGGACGCACGCCTGCTGTGAGGACAGGCGGCTCCCTCTCTCGGGGTCCCAGCTCTCCCACTGTGGGAGGAACCCGGGTACAGATGGGAACAAGGACCGACGGCCGGCTTCTTCAGGTAGAGCCAAGGGCCGAGGGGAGACCCGAGCACAGTGCGGTCCTCCAAGCTCTGCACAGAGTTCAGCCTCTCGTCCTCAGGAAACTACCCCACAGGCGTCAGGGCAAACACTTGCACTCCAACAAGGTCACTCTTACTGAACAACCGAGATTAAACATGAACTACTGGGAACTTCAGTATTTTGTCACCAAATTGCATAAGACACACACCTGTCACGGGTAAGGCAGCCATGGGGCCAGGCGACCCCCTGCGAACTATCCCGGCCCTGCCCAAGCCCCGGCACTGGCCCCACGCCAAGGTCCCCAGGGCTGGGCCTGTGGCCGTGAAGGCCCCGCCCTTCCCTGGCCCAGAGGTCCCAGTCTTGAGGACACAGGGGAAGGCGGGGTGCTGCTCACATCCAGAACGGCCACGGGGCCGCAGAACAAACCGGGGACCGGAGTCGGGAAAGCGGAGGACTTGCGGGCCGCCAGCGGCCCTGTGCCCTGGAGCAGCACCCGATGCTCGGGAGGAAACCCCCGCCCCACGCAGCACCCTTGCACGTGGGCCTGCTTCCCCAGCTCGGCAAATCCCGTCACGTCACCAGTAAATGAACGTGAAAAAGCCAAGTCTTCCAAAACTAAGAAAGAAACCTGGTGCCCTTTCCTAAATGACATGACTGCCGAAGCTGTCAAGGGCTAACGCTGACCAGCCCCGCCGGGTTTCAAAGCCGAGACGCGATTTCCACCTCAGAGGTGGTGTCAAGAAACAGGTTTAGGAGCTATGTACCCAAGGGTTGTGAGACTCTACTCAAAAACAAAGTAAATTCCCAGTCACCACAAATTAAAGCTAAAAATGAGGAAAACTGCATTTCTAGAAATGCCCACTTTGGAGCCAGACCAAATCGACACACTCCGGCTTGACCCAGTGTGTTCCCACGGCTCGCGACACGCGGGCGGGTCTCCAGACAAAATCCGAGACGTTTCAGCCAGCCGGTTCCCCCAGTGCTGTGTCTGGGTGACCTCGCCCCAAACGCTCCAATGCCCACAGAAACTTGCAACTGAAACAAGCGAAGGCGGACAGAGTGTTCACTGGCCATAAACACACAGGGCTCACAGCAGCGATTTCAGGAACCGGAACCGGTTTACCTTAAATTCTGTGACTGACTTGTATTCGTTGGCTACAATCTTGTCTTTCATTGTGCCAAAGTCCATGGGATGTTTTATTATCATGGAGTAACCAGGAGCAATTGCATCCGTGACAGGAAAAGCAAAGAATCCGTGAGGATCTTTCCTGAAAACAAAAACATCTTTATTTAAATTAGGAAAACCGCAAATCTAGATTTCCAAATGATACAAAACCCCACACAATAAAAACGTCCCACGACCCATCAAATTTTAAGTTAGTATCTTAAAAACAAAAAGCAAAACCCGTGCTATTTAGAATCGTGGTAGGTATTTTCGATGACTAAAAACCACCCACCTGCCGCCGTCCGGGCTGCGGCCGTGTCACCTGCACCGTGGCAGCCTCCAGGGCTCTCCCTGCGCGGCTCCCCGAACCCCCCCCCCCCACCAGCAGAGCGGGCGGGCGTCTGCCACACAGCTGGCGGTGCGGGAAGCACACCCCACAGGGGAAGACTCCCCGGACGCGGCCAAGCTCAAGCCCCTGAGCGGCAGGTACCTCTGGAGCTGGCGGAGGAAGTGCTCTAACAGCTGCTGAATGGGCGTGCTCTCGTTCTCAGCTGATGATGCAAAAGATAAAAAACACAGATGAGTCGAGAGATTCTGGTATCACGTCACTAGAGAGCTCCGACTCCACGGGACGTCCCCAGCGGTTCCACGGTTCACAGCGGCTCAGGTTCCAATGAGAACTGGGTACAAGGATAAAGCAGACCCGGTCCCGGTCCCCAGGAAGCTCAGCGGGGTGGGAAAGGCCTTCCCCGTCAGTCAGCATCAGTCCCCAAAACCCCTCAGAGCACCAGTATCCTTAGCACGACACCAGGGAACTACCGCTCATCAGTCTGGGACCGTCCCCGTCACCGCGAGGCCCGGGACATTCCAGACACGGTACAAAGAGGATAAAGGCTTTGGACACAGAGGTGGAGCTTCACCGATCACCCTCTGCAGAGTCCTAACCCTCGGTCACGCCCGCTCCCCCTCAGTGAGCGAGGCACACAAGCAGGCCACCTGCGGCTCTTGGGAGGGCGGCCGCGACCCTTGTCTCGGGGCCCACGGGGTGAACACGCGGATTCCGGGGATCGTAAACACAGATGCAGGCATAGGTCTTGTTCTCTCGGCCGGGACTACGCGTGGGATCTCTCCGCCCGCCGCGCACCGAGGGCCACACCCGGGCCCCGGGCCCCAGCTTCTCAACGCCATGCCACTCGCGGGAACCAGAGCCCCTCGGGGAGACGGCGGGTTCCGGGGCTGAAGCACAGGAGTGCAGCCCTCAAGTGGGTCCTCGACAGCGACAGTGACCAGGACAGATGGGAACCTCCGCTCTCTGGGCACGTGGGAGGGAAGTACTGCACGTGACCTCAAGCAGGCGGTCACCCAGACTGAGCTCGCGGGGACCAGCGACCGTCCAGACTCGGCAGACGTGTCCGTGCGGTGAACTGCTTCAGGCCTGAGCGGGCCCCGAAACCGGCACGGCGATGACCCGCACGCTGCCGGGGGGCCAGAAGGCAGCACCCCTGCCACGACGGCACGACAACACCCCTCCCCCCTCCCAAATCACAGGCAGTCAATCCCCAAGTCAAGAAAAAAAAGGCCTGAGACACAACGGCCTCCCATCAGCGCGTCCTGACTGAGCCTGAAGGAAGCGACCGCACGCAGAGGGTCCCAAGCACTTCGGACCCCGTCCTTTGGGGAAGCTGGCACAGCCCCCGCGGCCTCCGACAGCGCCCGGCACGGACTCGGGCCGTGTCCTCCCCCCCATGCCGAGCCCGTGAGGGTAAAGAGGAGCGGAACTCGGGGCCGGAGCCGGCCAAGCCCTGCTCTAGAACGCGGAGGGGACAGTGAGAAACCCGCGGCCCTCCCTCCTTCCCGCGCCCCTCCCGAGAGGCCGCAGGGCACAGACAGGGGCCGCGAAGCTCCAGGGAAGCCTCTCCCAGCGCCACACTCACCGGCCTGCGTCCGGCAGGCGCGCACAGGCCTGTCAGGGGGCGGCTCCACCTCCACCTTCTTGCCGGGGTCAAAGTCGTCGGCCTCCCCCTCCGTGTCGCCGTGCTCCTTCTCTCGCTTCCGCTTCTTCTCTTCCTGTGGGGCAGAGTCGGGGTGAGGGCAACGAGGCAGCTTTAGACAGACCTCCTGCGACGGAGGGGACGCAGGAAACGGAGACAGACACGCTTCTCACGTCAGAGCCCCACCTTAAGTGACCACCCCTGGGCTCGGGCCGCAAACGCTGCACAAAGAACTGGAAACAGAGCAAAGGACCTTCCCCCTCTGTGTCCTGCTACTAACAGAGCTCGCCTCCCCGAGGCCCCGCAGCGCCCGCGGCCTGCCCTCCAGGGGGCCTGGGGCCACCACGAGCCGACGAAGCTCGCCTCACCTTTCTTTTTCTTCTTTCTTCATCATCGAGGTGCTTCTCCTTCTCCGATTTCTTCTTCTTCTTCTTCTTCTTTTCTTTGTGCCGCTCGCGCTCGTGGTCTGACCTGTCGTCGTAGTAACTGGAGTCGTGCCCGGACCCCGAGAGCTCAGTCACTTCACTTCCTCCGACCTTGAGGACCAGCTTCAGGGGCTTCTCCAGGGGCTTGTCTGTGTAATCTGCAGACAGAGGCAGCGGGCTCCGCGGCGTGCTGGGGCCGTGAGCAGGCACACGCCGCTACCCGGCCGGGGGGCAGGGCCGGCGCGGGGCGCAGCGGTGACCAGGAGAAGGCCAGGCCCCCGGGGGTGGTGGGACTGGCTGAGCTGAGGCAGGGGGAGGGCAGAACCACCAAGGAAGACGGTGAGAGCTAAGCCCCAGCACGGCTGAGCGTTCTCCCCGCTCCGCTGGCCTCAGGGAGGTCTGGAGGAGAGCAGTCTGCCCCGCTGTGGGGGAAGGGACAAAGGGGGACTGGGACCAGGAGCCTGACGCCCCCTCCCTAAGCTCCGGGCGGGTGCTGGCCCCCTGCGGCCCTGCAGCGCCCACAGGGGTGGGCTCCCTCCGAGCGGGAGGCGGGCAGAGACCGTTACCAACTTCTCCAAGACCACACACGCCAAAGAGGAGCCTGGCTCCTTCCTTCCGGATACAGAAGACAAAGCAGGTGCCTGGGAGCCCAGCCGGGGACCCCAGGACCCGGGTGCCTGGGACTCCCACTCCCCGGGGACCCTCACCTGCAAGCCCAGGACCCGCCCCGGGGACCCCCGCCCGCGAGATCAGGGTCCTCCCCCGGGACCCCCGCCCGCGAGCCCAGGACCCTCCCCCGGGACCCCGCCCGCCGCGAACGCCCGCCCGCCGGCCGGCCTGGCGTCACAAAGCGCGCCCGCCGCCTCACCCTCGTAGGACGAGCGCCACTCGGTCTTGTGCTTCTTGTGCTTCTTGCCCATGGCGGCGCGGGGCCGGGGCCGGGGCGCGGGGCCGAGGGCAGCAGCGGGCCGGGCCGGAGCGTGGCCGCCGCCCCCGGGGCCCTGGCTCGCCGCCCGCCTCGCCCCGCGGAGGTCGCCGGGCCGCGCCGGAAGCAGGCGC
>CM053607.1:293168-303558 GCA_028646535.1 Procyon lotor
GGCGCCCCCAGGCTGGGGGGGGGGGGCGTTGTCCTTTCGCTGGGGGCGTCAGAGACCTTGCTTTGCTGAGCACCAGCTTCTGCGGGGCCTGGTCCCTGACACCGGGGGTGCCGACCCACCGTCCCAGCCTGGTCCGGGACACCGGGGGTGCCGACCCACCGTCCCCACCCGGTCACAGACACCAGGCGTGCTGACCCACCTTCCGGTTAGCTGGTGTACAGGAACCATTGCTGCCACCGCTTTGTCTCAGGGGGTGCAGGCTGACCCCTGGGCGAGCCCGCTGCTGTACCTTCTCCTGGAGCAGCCTGATTTGAATACTTAGTGTTACGTAGTCTTGTTCCGAGCTGAAATCTCGTCTTGTCCCCTTTGTTTCCCCAGCACTGCAAAACAAGAAGACATAAAGCAGAGTGTCAGAAAACTGCTCAACAGACATAACATCGTGTTTGGGGACTACACGTGGACTGAGTTCGATGAGCCTTTTCTGACCAGAAACGTGCAATCCGTGGCTATTGTTGACACAGAGCTAAAAGTGAAAGACCCACAGGTATCTAGTCCACCGTGAGGAGGGGGTGTTAACTCCCAGCTGAATACAGGGTCACTGCCATGAGGGTTCCTGGCTGGCTTAGTCTGTGGAGTGTGCGGTCTTGATCTTGGGTTCACGAGTTCAAGCCCCACATTGGGGGTTTCCTCTAAAACCCAAAAAAACAGACGTGAATATGTGTTTGCTCCTTTGCCGGTGCGGTGTCAGGCTGGCTGGCTTGGCTGTTTGTCGGACGAGCACCGGCTCCGTGAGGGGCCAGGGGCCAGGAGTAGAGTAGCCCTGCTGTCAGGATGCTCACGGCACAGTCGGGGGCAGCCGGGAAAGCAGAGGCTGTGGCTGTAGCGCGGTGGGGTGCTGGGCTCTGCCGACGAGACGCCGCTGCCCTGTCTCTGTTCTCGAGGTCAGCGACTCTGGCGTGCTCAGGGAGCACGGGGCCATAGGAGCCATGGGGCTGCAGCTGCACACAGGAGGTGGGCTTTCCTCCTAGGAGGTCTTCATCTGGTTCATGGTGTGGACTGCCTCACCCACCATGTGTGGGGGGGGGTGGATGTGTCGTGGTATTTCTGTCCCTATCAAAACAACCCGCGTGGGGCGCCGGGGTGGCTCAGTGGGTTAGGGTTAGCCACCCAGGAGCCTGGCTTTTTGTATTTCTTTACCAAGCCTGTAATTTTCATGATTACAAAGAAAATGAGGTCCCTTCTTGGATAAAAGAGGGAGAATAACTAAAAAAGAGCTGATACTAAATCTGAACATGATAGCTTTTTAACCTAACCTAGGAACTGGTTTCTGACATTGTGCGTGTCCGATCTTTGTATTTGGGTGTTACTGTCTAACTTCTAATGACTAGGATTAGGAGTGCACTATTTTCGGTTTGTGTGGATTTATTTGGTTTCCCTTCTCACCACAGCCCATTGATCTGGGCGCCTGCACGATTGCGCTTCACGTCTTCCAGCTAAACGAGGGGGGCCCCAGCAGCGAGACCCTGGAGGAGGAGACGGAGAACATCACTGCGGCAAGTCACTGGGTCCTGCCTGCAGGTGCGTGACAGTGACAGTGGGCCGGCCCCACCCGAGACACAAGGGCAGGTGTCAGCATGCGGCCTGGGCTCTCCAAGTCCGTTAGCTGAGGACTTTGTATTGGCCCATTTATTTTGTAGGCTTTCATTTCTCGTGAGGTGGAAAGTGTATCACAAGAGAGGAAAGTGGAGATCTCCACCGTGAGACCGTGTTCCTTCGGGCAGGGCTAAGACCAGTGTTCTTTTCCTGCCCAGTAGATCACCTGCGGGGCCACTCCTCCTTCCTGCCTTCTCCTTGCTTCTCCCTGGTTCCAGCCAGCGGAGGCCTGGGGTCTCCTTACGTCCGAGGTCCTGACGGCTGGACTAGACCGGCCGCTGCCCTGCCCGAGTGCTGGCCGGCGGGAAGGTGGTGGGTCTGGGTCTGTGCTCGTGGCACAAGCGCAGGTCCACAAAAGACAATTGTGTGCGGTGACGTGGCGCGAAACTGCCTCCGTACTCCACTTAATTATCTGTCAAAAGTTACGTGCCTGGCAGTTACCTTGCATCTCTAATTGTAAGAAGAATTCAAATACTAAGAAAAAGTTCAAAAATTCAACTTTCATATAGTGAGAACTTTAGCCGGCCACATGCAGAGCAGTAGAGAGCATCAGTGGCTCAGAGCAGACCCCCGGGGCCAGCGTAATGCCTGCTTGCCTAAAATTAGGTTTGTGTTTTATTCTTTTCCAGTTGAATTCCATGGGCTTTGGGACAGCCTGGTATATGATGTGGAAGTCAAATCTCATGTAAGTTTTTTGTGCCATTTTCCAAGAGGACCACTTGTTCGCAATGGGGTCAGTCCTGTGTTGTTCCCCAGCGTCTTGGAGTCCTCTGACTCCGATAGGCTTTGGGAACTCGGGCCCGCCGGCAGCCCATGTCCTGCATACCTGTCCTCTGGGAGAGAAAGGCGCCCCATGTGAAGACAAGTTTATTGGACTGTGCTCTTAAGAACCCGTCGGGCCCGAGGAGGTGGGGCCAAGGGGCAGACGGAACAGCGGGCAGGCCTGAGCAAGCACCAGCTCGTCTGAACCCCCTTTGAGGGGAAGGGTCCTTCTGCGTGCTGTGGGGACGCTGGAGGTCCACCCCCCAGGCCCCCAGGCTGCGAGAACAGTCTTGGCTGCTGTCTTGGGCCCCTGTGCTGCCACTTGCCCACCACTGTATCCCCGAGGTAGGAGACACTTAGCACATGCTGTCTCGTCCTTTTGTGTGATCTTGGCGATTTTAGTGAGAGTGACCCTCGTGTCTGTCCCCTATGAATAGCGGCGGCCAGCCTGTCCTCGAGTTCTGGGTTTCCTGTACAGCGGAAGCCTGGGAAGCATCCACCGGTGGTGCTGCGGGCAGCGTCTGGGGGGCGGCCCGGCACCTCCTCAGGCACGGGCTTGGGCAGCGCCTCCACTGGGGGCCTCCACCCCATCAGCACCGGCGACTACATTCACCTTTCTTCACACAGCTCCTCGATTACGTGATGACGACTTTGCTGTTCTCAGATAAGAACGTCGACAGCAACCTGGTCGCCTGGAACCGGGTCGTGCTGCTGCACGGTAAAGCACGGGGCTCTGTTGGACGAGATAGGCTGTGAGCTCGGGCCTCCGCACTCGTCCCATTGGCCTTGGAGGAGTCACGGCTCTATCGTCGGATGCAGCGGATCGGTCGGTCCTAGAATGTCCCTTCCCTGGGAGGCCGGTCCAGCTCACGTCAGTCGGGGCCTCTGCTAGCTGACCTTTCACTTGGCAGCCCCCAGTCACTGCCGTGGGGCTTTTCTACGTTATTGTCCAACTTCTCAAGTAACCGCCTAATCCCCCTAGTGACAGTATGATCCTTAGGGCAGAAATTGTCTCACGTCTCTTTGTAGCGCCCTTAGGGCCTCACTTGGTGAGTAAACCACGCTCTACTGAGATTCCGTGTGAATCCTCTCTGAGGAAAGCGCTGGGCTTTTCCTGAATGTCCCTGGTCAGAGGGAATCAGGAGAGCACCCGGGGAGGTGGGGGTGCTAAGTGATTAGCGTCCTCAGTCCGGTCGCGGGCTACTGTGCGACCCTGGCGAAGCGGCAGGTCCGCTCAGCACGTTGTCGTCCTCCTAGGTTCTGAGCAGGCGATCAATGGGTATTTTAATCAGCGAAATAGCTAATTTTCTCTTCAGAATTGCTTGTTTGTTTTTACATTATCGAGAACATGCGTGGGAGTTGGGAGCGGAGGTCTGCTCGGCCGGCCGGATGCGTGTGTTCTGTACGTCGGTCACGTCGGCTGTGCCAGGCTCTGTGCCGAGTGGCGAGCGGGGACCCCACGCGGCTGCCATTCCGGTGTAGTGACTGTCAGGAGAGGTGCTTGACCCCTCGCAGGGTCGTAGAGGGTTTTGTAGAGGACACTGGGCACAGGGAGGGCGTCGGTGAAGAGCCGACCAGGAGACGGAGTGCCCGCCCGGGATGCCGAGCGGACCCTGTGCCAGGAGGCGGTGCTGTGTCGGGGGCGTGGGGGCTAAGACCAGAAACAAGCTGAGTTCAAGCTAGGAGGGAAAGGGAAGGACTCGTGAAGCGCGTTGCCAGTGTTCCCGGCACTCACGCTGCCGGCGGACATCTGGGGAGCAGGCGGCGCTTGGGGGGTAGTGTCCGCAGCATGGAGTCCTGCTCCCTGTTGTGTGCTGGGCAGAGCGCAGCTACTGTTGGGGGACATTTGTTACAGTGCTGGCTTAACGCACTTTTCTGGGTTTTGTTGCAGGTCCTCCGGGAACCGGGAAAACCTCCCTGTGTAAAGCGTTAGCCCAGAAACTGACCATTAGACTCTCAAGCAGGTAACTTCTGGTCATTTGAGAAAGGAGAGCAGCGGGCAGACCGCTTGCTTCTCGTCGGCGGTTCCGCGGTGTTTTTGCTTCTTCGTGATTTCCGTCGACTCTGTTCGCAGTCCCTCGCCTTTGCCCCAGGATAACCGCCTGCTCTGCTCCTGGCGGGGCCGGGTTAGGGTCTTGGTCTTCCTAAGTTGGTGACACCTGCTTTACGGTCAGCACATGGCCTTTCTGGTGACGCATTTCTGTTCCCGGGGGTGGGATGCCGGGAGGGTCGCTCAGGATGCTCGCTACCTGGGTGAGCGGTGGCCGAGACTCGGGGTGGGGCTGTTTCCTCTGGAGCCTGGGCTGCTTCTTCGCCTTGAGACACTACTATCCCACCCCCACTGTCTAAGGACCCATTTATTTGCATGTTCACTGACCTTATGTCCCACAGGCCCCTGATGTGCTTTTTGGTCTTTGCAGGTTTTTAGAATTCTCTGTGTTCCATTTTAGGCCATTTTCCAAAATATCTAATCTGCTTTTAATTCCATCCAGTGACGTCTTCATTTCTGAGAGTGTATTTTTCTCTTTTGGAGGTTCCGCTTGTTTCCTTTTTAAACTTTCCAGTTTTCTGACGCCGTGCTCTTGCTGAAATGCTCGAGCCAGCGCGCAGTCACTGTGTCACGTCCCCCGCGGATCCCGACGCTGTCGTCAGTCCTGAGTCTCTCTGCTGCGCGTCTCTCCTGCTTCGGGTCAGGGTCTGCTGCTCGTCAGCGAAGCTCCGACTCAATGCAGACCTTGTTATTGTTGGCTTGTGTTCTGGTGGGCGTTTCGGTTACTTGTGACTTAGTGTGATCCCCTTGAGGTTTGCTTTTCAGCTCTGTTGGAGAGGGGTCTAGACCAGACGCAGAGGTGAGGTCCTTCCGGGATCTCCGCTGAGCACCCTGGGGCAGAGCAGGTCCTGTCCACTGTGGCCGTTGGGAGCCTGAACTTCCCGGCTGCGAACACCGGGAACCGTGCAGCTCCCGGCTCTCCAGCCTCACGGGATTTTCCTTTTCTCACATACCTGAGTGTTCAGCAAAGACCCAGAAGGACCCTGAGATGATTGCTGGAGATTTCTTCCCGTGTCTCTGCGTCCCCTCTGGAACTCTGCCCTGAAGCCTCCACTGCCTCAGGCTCCTTGATCTCGGGCCTCTGGGTCTAAGTTGGCGCAGTGGCTGCACGTTTCTCGGCAGTAGTGGGTGGAGGGTGCTGCAGGCCGAGAGCCGGAGCAGCCGTAGGGCTCCCTCGCATCCCTTGTGGGGTGACAGTCCTCCGTGCCTGTCGTCCAGTCCCTTTGCAGACGCTGTTGTGATTTTTGTCTCATTTTCTGGTTGAATGATTTGGAGGGTTAATCTGATGCTTGTTACTCACACGACTTTATAAGAGGGAATTCTATGAGGTATACTTTACTCTTTGCAAAAATGTCCCCTGGGTGATTTTATGTCAGGAAATCGCTCTATATCTACCCCGTATTCTATGCTTGGCAACTCGGTTTTGGTCTTGACCTACTGAACTACATCGTGTTTAAAGATCTCTTGGGCCGGTTTCCTGAAACACCGGAGACTGAACATATTACTACAAGAACTACAACTCTCCAAAGTACAACCATCTGGAAATATACGTTTATTTTTTGGCTTAGAAGCTGTGAAATGAAAGCTTAGCAAACCTTTGTTGTTCATCCCACCAAAATGCTTTAGAATTAGATTGTAATATTCAACCCTATCTTTATTAAGTTTTTTCTCTTTTTTCCTCTTTTGGAAACAGTAAATAAAAAGTCAATTATAATTTTTTGAAAGTGTTTTTTTTATGTGGACTTTCAACGTGCAGAGGACCTGGCTCGGCTTCCCTTCTGCTCTTCCCTTCGCTCCCCGTTTGCTTTTAGTCACAGCCGAGCGCCTCCCGGTCTCTGCCGCCTCCCGTGCGCAGAGGGTCCGTGGTAGCTTTTAGGCAGCAGGTGCTGAGGTTCACTTGGGGGCACCCGGGCACTCCCGGGCTCAGGAAGTAGTTGTGTGCTGGGAAACAGACTGTCACGCTCATTTTGGTCTTAGAGAGGAAGGAAAGCATGTGTGGCTCCAGCCAAAACACTGACAATTACGCTTTGCTTTGGCTGCCAGATTACTAAAGGTAACGCTTCTCACAACACTAAAGAGGTGATTAGAAGTGAGAGCGATTTTACTCTTTCTTGATTCAAATGAAGATGTTCTTCAATTCAAAACCCTCTGTTTGCTTCACCCAGACCCACGGCTGCACGCCATTGGGTTTTCATAATTATTTGAGCCGTCGTGGTATTATCTTGAGGTGACTCGTGATTACCTCGAGCCCGGGCAGGTAACATGTCAACCGGTTAGCGGGCCGCGTTGGAGAAGGAGCGGTTGCAGCTGGGGTCCCCGATTTGTAAGCTGCCGTCTTAACCCTGTTTTCTCCTCCCAGGTACCGGTACGGCCAGTTAATTGAAATAAACAGCCACAGTCTCTTTTCCAAGTGGTTTTCGGAAGTAAGTATCAGCGTGACTCCTACTCCTCAGGCTCGCCAACCGTGTAGCGAACAGGGGCCCGTGTGGCAGGCAGACTTCAAGAGGAGAAGTGGGTACTGTGTGACAGTACGGCTGGCTCTGGAGCCGAGCGCTACCTGGGAAAGCCTGAGGCCTGAGAGGGCCCTCTGCGGGTCACGGCCCTGTTTGGGGCAGACACTCGGCTTTCCCTCGGGGAGGGAACCCTCACTCTAGCGAGGGCTGCACGTCAGCGGAGCACGCCCTCGGGGCCCTGCGCCTTGTTCCTGTCTTGGAACCGCGCGGCTCGGCCAAGGTGACACTGTGGGTTCCCCTCGGCCCAGAACGCTCCCCGGGCCGCTGCTTCCGGTGAGCCGGGACAGGGAGCACGTGGAAGGTGTGCACCTGCCAGCCCACGTGTTTGCATCTGTGAGCCGTCTTGTTCCTGCTTGTGGGGCGGCAGGGAAAGGGAAGGAGGAAGTGCCCCGGGTGGGAGGCCCCCCGTGCCACGCCGCCGGGAGCTGAGCCGGTGTGGGCCCAGGCTCGCCGTCCTAGCGTGTGGAGTAGGGCAGGGCGGCGTGTGGCTCGGCCTGTTTCCGCATGGCCCTGGCTTCCCGGGTTTGGAGCCTTCTCCCGGGACCATCAGGGGACAGTGCGCTCGGGCCGCGACTAGGTGGGGACTGCAGTGCATGGGAACACCGGGCGGCCTAAAGAGCGCAAGCAGACTCTAAAGCAGTACGTTGCTTCCAGAGCGGCAAGCTGGTAACTAAGATGTTCCAGAAGATCCAGGACTTGATCGATGACAAAGACGCTCTGGTGTTCGTGCTGATTGATGAGGTACGCGCATCTGGCCTTCACGCCTGTGACGGAGGCACATCCCAGCCCTGGCTGAGCCTGCCCTCCGCCCAGCACCCGGTCCCGCCTGGCCAGCTTCTGGCACTGCGGGCTCACGCACAGCCCTTCCCTTGCTCCCTGCTTGCGGGGTCGGTGCGTCCGCTGGCGGCCCGCGGGGCCAGGCGCTGTCCTGCTCCACCTGTCGTCCCGTCCCCACAGGTTGAGAGCCTCACGGCTGCCCGCAACGCTTGCAGGGCAGGCGCCGAGCCCTCGGACGCCATACGCGTGGTCAATGCCGTCCTGACCCAGATCGATCAGATTAAGAGGTAACGCTGACGTGGGGGCCTCGCGAGGGAAGCCACAGGCAGGGTGGGGGCCCCTGCGCACCCGGGCCTGCCTCCCGGCTCATCTGACCGGGAGCACGGCTGCCGCCAAGTCCGCTCTGTCTGCCCACCTGGGGCAGGGCGCGTGCCTGACGCCGTGCTTAGCAGTTCGGTACTTTCACTGAGCTACCGGAAACAGGGTGCAGACCCCACGTGTGCTGAAACCCCACGTGCCGTGGACAGGCGCGTGACAAGGAGTGAAACTTGCCCTACACAAGCTTGTTGGCACTGAAAGGCCGGCGATGGGCAGAGGAACGTCACCTGCACGCCCTTCATGGGGCCAGAGTCCCTGTGGCACAGCCCAGTCTTGCAGGCGCCTGTGGCCGGCGTAGACTCGGCTGATCCTGCTTTAGAGAGTGACTCCTGGTAACCTGACTCGCAAGGAAGGAATGTTCAGACCAGAACCGCTCTGCCTTGTCTGTAGTGTTTGGCCACCCCCTGTGCTGATCACGGCTCTAAGTTGGTCCGGGGAGCACTGTCCTGCGTTGGGGGTGCCCGACCCCAGAGCCGTGCTAGGAAGCTAGCGTGCTGCAAGGGGACTTGCAGGGAACGGAACTTGCTAACCGCCGTTTCCCCCAGGCCTCCGGCGTGGTTTTACCACCCAGACGCTCTGACTCCCCGGGACGCGGCTCACAGGGCCGGGCCACAGGGGCCGCTCGCCCCCACCCTGCCGGGGGCCAGCCCCGTGCAGAGTGCAGCCCGTCCCCGTCTGTGTCCTCCCTGCCCGTGCTCCCCAGTCTGGTGTCTGCTCCTGCGCCTCCCTCACCCGAGGGCTGTGCTCTCTCTGGAGTATTCTACAGCTTCTGACCCCCGACATCCCTCCCCCGCCCCCACTCTCCAGACCACCTCAGTTTCTGCCACTGGCCTCTGTCATCTCTTCGCGCAGCCTGGGCAGCCCGAGCCCGGTCTTCTCCCCTCATCTGTCGCTCGCCTGTCAGAGGCCTGTGGGTCCTCCTGAACCCAGGGTCCGACGTGCCCCCAGAGCAGTCTTTCAGCTCTGAAGCCCCTGTTTCCAGGGTTCCCGCTGCAGTGACGGCCACACAACCACCACCTGAGCCCAGCACCCCTCCTGTCGCCGGCAGGTGTGCGCTTGGGACGGGAGGGAGACTCGTGGGCTTCTGGCTTCCCTCGTGCCTTCCTGTCCCCTCTACTTCACTCTCCCTGTCCAGGCTTCTCAAGATGAACTTTCCGGGCCTGCCTTTGTGTGCTCTCAGACCCTGCATCCCCACCCCTCCCTGGCTCACCCCCGCTCACCCTGTGCTGTGCACCTGTGGCCAGACACCGGGTAAAGCTGGCCCTCCCAGGGGCTCCGCTGGCCGTGCGGCTTCCTACTCATGTTCCCAGGGTACCTTGGGCCTGCTCTGTGCTGGCCCGTGTCCGCACACAGACTAGGCAACAGCGCTCTCTGATACAGAGCTCAGAAGCTAAAGGGGAAAGCAGCTGGTAAACGGGATAAATGGTTCAGGGCTGCTGTGCGTGTGGGGCGTGAGAACCGCATGGAGAGCGGTCACGTGGGCACGCCCAGGCAGAGTCAGGACTCTGCACACAAGTGACAGCTGCGCCACACCACAGCTGAGGGAAGAGAGGGAACGGTGAGGTGGGAGTCTGGGAGAATTTTCCAGAAGGCAGAGGAGCAGAGGGTCTGCTTGGTGCACTGTGTTGCGGCCAGGAGAGCCTGGTGGGAGTTGCGGGTCCCACAGGCACTCGGGTGTAAGCCTCGGAAGACCTTTGTAGGCTGGTGCTGGGACTTTGAGGGTAGCCGGCCAGGATGCTGGCCTAACACCGGCGCCTTCATGGGCAGAGGGCGTGAGATTCACCGAGGCACTGGGTTACTGACACGCACTTTTCTACCTTCAGGCACTGCAACGTGGTGATCCTGACCACTTCCAACATCACAGAGAGGATCGACGTGGCCTTCGTGGACAGGGCCGACATCAGGCAGTACATCGGACCACCCTCCGCAGCCGCCATCTTCAAAATCTACCTCTCCTGTCTCGAAGAACTGATGAAGGTGCCGGGTGGCTTTTAGCTTTTCTCGCAGCTGATTCCTCCTGTTTTTACATCCCCGACGTAGCTCAGAATACCTCATTCCAGTATGGAGTGGGGTATCTGAATGTGGCGTTAATGGTCTTTTGCTGAAAACTGCAGTTGTGTCTGGCAGGTTGAGGTGTTAGTTGAAATGGTGGCCACTGATTCAATATTTTTGTTCTTTTGGCACAAAATGATAATCATGATCATTTGGTTTACCAATCTGCAAGGGATGAGTGCGGGAGGGGTATGACTGGTAGCCT
>CM053607.1:304058-332974 GCA_028646535.1 Procyon lotor
GGGAGGCTGGAGCTGGCGCTCGGGCCACCATGTCCCAGCGCTTCGTGGTGACCCCCGCGGCGGGCGGGGCGGGGGACGCGGGGCCCGGGTCCGAGGGCGGCGGCAGCCAGTTCCCCAGCCCCCGCCGGGCCCCGGATCCCGACCCCGGGGCCGCCCCCGAGACGCCGAAGGTGGACGCGCTGCCCATCCTGCGCTACTGCCGCGAGCCGAGCCGCTACGGTAGGTGCGGGCCACGCGGGGACGCCCCTCGAGGGCGCGCGGCCACCCGTCGGTGCGGAGCCGGGCGGGAGCGCACAGGGAGGGTCACCGGGGGCCGGGCGGTGGGAGCCGGGCGCTGGCCTTGTGGCCGGCGCGGTGGCTGCGTCGTGAGCGCTGGGGTGCAGCTGGTGCCCGGTGTGTACTGCGGGATCCTCTGGGGACCCCCCTGCCCCGCGCTGGAGCGACGTGGGACTCCCTGGGCCCTTGTGAAAGCTCCGCGGCACCGTCCGACCTTATTGCCCCTGGAGCCCGTGCAAGTCACGTTGCACGTGTGCGTGGGGGGTGGTGGGCGCTTAGAGACCCCCGCGGAAATGCAGGGGCTCCTTGGGGCTGGGCAAAGACACCCCGGGATCAGTGAGGCCAGTGGGACAAGCACAGCACTCTCTCCGTCCCTTGTGCCCCGGTGCACTCCCCACTCCCTCACCTTTAATCGGCAAACTTCTACCAGCGACTTGCCTTTGGTTTTGAGAATTGTGATCTGAAGGCCCTGAGAGGAGCCAGCCAGCTCCTCGGGGATCCCTGCCCTGACCCCGTGTGCTGGGGAGGTTCGTGGGGGGGTGTACGGCCCCGGCCCCTGCACAGATCAGTGCCCACAGCGCGGTGGGGCAGGGCGCCAACAGGAGGACAGGCAAGGCTGGGTCTCCAGCAGCTCCAGGTCTGACTGGGTTGCACTGGATTCCGAGCGAGCGGCCCTTGCCCTCCGGCCTCGGGCAGCTCCTGGGGGCAGGCGGTCCTGCAGCTGCCCTAGGTCTACAGACGGCGAGCCCCTTTGGGAGCCACAGCCTCCACCTCTGGGCTGATGTCTCAGCCACCAGCTGCTTCTCAGGAGCTCAGTCGTTTCCTGCCCGTTAGCATGAGGGGGTGGCTCTCCGGCTGCCCCCACCCCGACACAGGGGCCACGGTACCGCGTGAGGACCCGCTGTAAACGGAGGGTTTGGACTCTTCCCAGCAAGGCCTCTGTTGACGTACTTGGGAAATTCTTTAACATTGGGCTGAACTCTGAGCTGAGCCTCCCTCACGAGCAGCAGACCTTCCCGGCCCGGGGGACACACCTGCGTGTGTGCACGTGCATGTGCACACCCAGCGCACGCGCCCTCTCTCAAGGACTGCGCTGGCCCAGACACGTGGTGGGCACTGGGTGTGCGTCTCCCCCAGCTCTGCTCTTTGCTAGGGCAGATGTGGCACCTGTCCACCTGCCAGCAGCCGCCTCCCAGGTCCTGCCCCCTCCCCCTAGCCCTCTTGACCTCGGGAGCCACTGCTGGGCTCCCGGAGGGCTGTTTGTGGCCCTGGCAAGGCAGAGGGGTGCCCTCCCGCCCGCGCCCCTGCTTCCCCGGGCACGCCGTCCTTGTGTTTTGCTTTGTGAACAGTGATCCTGCTGTTAATCGATTAGAATGAGTCAGAACTAATTATTTCTGGGGCTGCCAAGCCCTCTGTCGGGAGGGGTCAACAGAGACTTCCAGGAGACCGTGGACTAGGAAAGAGCCCCTGGCCGGGGCAGGAGGTCCTCTGGACACGGGGCCCGCAGTGGTGTGAGAGGGGCCTCTCCACTCCCGCCCCGGGGGGCGCCGAGCCCCAGCCTGGGCTTGCTGGCCCCGCCATGGTCTTCCCCACAGGAGCTGGGCCCTCGGAGGCCGTGGCCTTGGCTCTTGGCAGGAAGGCGGGCTCTCAGGGGCCCTGTCCCAGCGTGGGTGTGTTCTGGCCAGCAAGTCCCCGCTCCCTGGGACTGAGCCTCCAAGTCCTCCTCGAACCCCGTCCCCCCTCTGGCCCGCCTGTCCTGGGTCCCAGCATGCTGGCTCGTGCCCCCGGGGAAGGGTCTGGTGCCAGGAGGCACGTTCAGGTCTCCGCTTGCCCTCTGCCCTCCGAGCTCCGGATATCTTCACCCTCGTGCTGACGAAGAAGGGCGTTGCCCCAGGGTCCTCGAGGTGGTGCATGGGAGACGGAGGGGGAGGCTGTTTGCGGCCAGGGAGACCCACCTGACCCTGCGGTTCCCCACCCCCACCCTGCCCCCCGGGCCGCGGTGGGAATCGGCCAGGCTGAGCACCGACTTTGCCCTCAGACCAGCTCCCCTCCCGCGAGTTTGCTTGCCGTGCGTTTGTGCGTAGCGAGCACTTGGGCGTCCCTTCTCTCTGCCGAGGGGCCGGACGTGACCCCGGCTCCGGTCCCTGTGCCCCGGGAGCCCGCGTCTCCGCGTCTGCAGTGCGAGGGGCTGGTCGTGACCCCGGCTCCTGTCCCTGTGTCCGGGAGCCCGCGTTTCCATAGTCTGCAGCGCGTCTGGGCCGAGCCTGTTCCTTCGTCGAGGGCAGCAGATTTATGCTGGGGGACGGGGGCTTTTTCACCCAAAAGGCGGGGTGCTGCCCCCGGGCTGCCTGCGTGCCCAGCGGGAGGGCGATGAGCCCGGGAGCCTGCAGCTGGGCGGGGTGGGTGGCCACACCACTGCCCGTCTGGGAGGTCCCAGGGAGCGGTGGCTGTCCCCTGCTTCCCAGGAAGGCACTGGTGCTGGGTCCCGGTGCCGCTCCTTTGTGGGGCCACACAGGAGCCCCAGATCCGGAATCAAGACCCTGGAGGACCTGCCCCCAGGGAGGCAGACATAGACGGAGCGTTGGCCTGAAAGGAGGCTGCCGTGAGGACGGCGACCGACAGGGAGACCACAGCCAAGCACCTGCCCCCCGCCCCCTGCAGGGCCACACCCCTGGAGCTCAGCTCCCCTCAGCCCCTCCCTGTCTGGGGTCTGGGCGGGTCCGCGGGCATCAGACAGAGGCCTATCCTTGGACAGGGCCTCCCGCCCACTGCTGTGTCCGTGGGCACCGTGAGCCCGGGGTCCCCAGAGGCGCAGCCAGGTGGGCCCTCCCGCGGCTCCTGGACCCCACCCGGCCCTGGGCGCAGGCCGGCTCCCAGTCCCCTGTGGCAGGTCGACTCTGGAGCCGACGTGGTGGGGCGTCAGAGCCCCCCGGACGCTTGGAGGACACCTGGGGGCTGGCCACACAGGCCTGTTGTTCAGACCTCGCCAGTGTGCGTGTGTGCGCATCCGTGTGTGTCTGTGTCCACAGGCAGGTGCCTGTGTGTGTCTCCTGTCTGTCTGGGTGTCCCTGCGTGTTTGGCTCCTTGTGGCTCAGGGGAGAGGGAAGGGTCAGCCACGGAGCCTGAGAACCGGCTCCGGCCAGAGGGGGATCGGGGACCGTGCGTCGGAAGTGGGAAGCCCCCTCACGAGCCAGGACCTGGGGGCCCGGGAATGGGGGACGAGCCCGGGAGCCATGGTCAGGCACGCCGCTGGCCCCCCGACACCACGGTCCCCAGAGAACGGGCTCCCCGGCTCAGCCCCCGGGCTGGGCCCTCTGCCCCGTCCGTGAACCTGGGAGAGCCCCCTCCCACCCGGACGGTGTTCTGCTCCCGGCAAGGGCTGTGTCCCTGGCCGGTGTTGGTGCTTTCTCGTCGGGGAGGAGGCTCTGCACCGCTCCCGGCTGCCCAGGACGGCCGGCCGAGCCCGAGTCCAGGGTGCAGGCTGCCCGGCTCTGGTGTCAGGGAAGCCGCCACCCTGCTGGGCAGCCTCGCTTTTCCTCTTACTTGAATATTTCATGGAGCGTGGCCCTCGTGTTGGCTCTCGCGGGGCAGCTCTGCCCGGAGCTCAGTCCCGGGCCCGGGCCTGGGCCAGGGAGCTCTCCCCTCGCTGGTCCGAGCTCGGAGACGAAAGCGCTCGAGGGCGCGTCCCTCACTCCCTCCTGGCTGCTTCAGCTCCATTCGGCGGCTTTCCCATGGCGTAGAGCCGCGGTGCAGGCCCCGACTCTAAAGTTACACGGTGAGTCTGTGTCCAGCTGGCCACACAGCCGTCCTTAATCCATGGGGGGCTGCGCGGGCAGACCCAGGACCCCGGTGGGACCGCCCGGGGCCCCCAGCCACCCTGCCAGCGCCTCCCCCACCCCGGCCTCTGTCCCCGCGAGCAGGGGTTCCCGACGTGTGTCCTCGGATGTTGGCTACTGTATAGCTGGGGGGGTGGACAGGAGACGGGGTCCCGCCTTCCAAAGGGGGACGGACGTCCTGACTCGTGCCACAGCACAGACGGACTTGCAGACACTGCTCGGTGAGCGGGGCCGTCAGGGGGCCGAGGAGTCCCTCCCAGGGGTCCCGGGAGGAGTCCTGTCCACAGAGACCCAGGGAGGACGTGGGCGCCAGGGGCTGCCGACGGCTGGCAGAGGAGCTCTCATGAGGACGGAAGTCTGAGAGAGGGGTGAGGGACGGCTGCACAACGCTGTGCACGTGCTGAGTGCCACTGTGTACGCAGAACGGCCGAAAGTTTCAAGTTCTCGGTTACGCGTATTTCACGACAACCGTGAGAGCTAACGGGGAGGGGGTTGCGAGGAGAGCGGGTTCGTCCCCTCCCCGATGTATGACTTGCGTCCGGCAGGCAAACCGGAGCCACGTTAATTAAATCCGTTCTCGCCACACGGGGCTCTGGCAGGGGTTCTTTTCAGGGAAATTACTCTCTGCGAGGTGCGAGTCGAGGCCTCTTGCAGGACGTATGTTTGTCCAGGGACCTTCCTGTTTCACGCGGCACCAGGTACGGCCCTTCCGGCTGCTTCTGGGGCAGGACAGGGGCCGTGGGCCGGGCTTGCCGCGCTGGGCTGGGGCTGCGGGCCTGGGGGCCCCACCCCGTGAGCCTTCCCCTCCGGGGGCCTCAGTCACCCAGCCAGGAAGGCCCCTTCTCCCTGGCCCCCCGGGGACAGCGTGTCCCGGCTACTGGGCCCGTGGCCCCTCTCGCCGCCGTCACTCGCTGTCCTCTCCTGAAGACCCCGGAGCAGGGGGCCGAGCGCTCCAGTCTGAAGGAAGGGCAAGTGCAGGGCACTGGGGTGACCCCTCCCGCAGCAGGGCTGCTGGGCCGGCCTTCTGCTCAGGGTGCTGGCCGGTCCCTAGACGTGGGGACAGCGCCGCTGGCTGCACGTCCCCTTCCAGACACAGTGCCGAGTGACTTCTTGCCGGAGTTGGCCTTGGTGGGGGTTGGGGACCCAGCTTCCTGCCCCTGGAGGGACCCGAGCCCCGCACAGGGGTGAGTGAGGGGTGAGGCCAGCACCCGCCCCAGATGGCCCTGGGTGGTCTTGCCGGGTCTCAGCCTCGGGCAGGAGCATGTGTGCACGCGTGTGTGTGTCCTTCCCAGGCCTGGGGACGGGGTTTGCCCCATGAGACCGCTTCTGCACAATGTCACGGAGAGTCAGGCGGGGGCGCCTGGGGGCCCCAGTCAGTGGGGCGTCCGACTCCTGATTTCGGCTCAGGTCGTGATCTCAGGGTCAAGCTCCGCACTGGGCGGGAACCCTGCTTGGGATGGTCCCTCCCTCTCGCGTCCCTGCCCCTGCTTGCGCTCTCTCCCTCCGTCTCTCAGGCAGGCGAGGGCCCCCGTCCCCACTGGGCACAGGGAGCCCTTCCTTCTGCAGCAGGCCTGGGCCCGGGGGGCCGAGAGGGTGCCTCAGGGCGTCAGGGGCTGTTAGAGGTTCCCTGGGAGCCGTGACGCTCCCCTGAGAAAATGGGGGAAATGCCCTATTGGGGGTCGGAGAAGTGGAGCCACCAGCACCGGGACGTGTGCATAGAGAGAGAGAGACACCTCGGGGGTCGGCTTATTAATGCCTGCGGCTGTGGCCGAGCGGGTCCAAAGTCTGCGGGCAGGAGACCCGGGGAGGGCTGCCGCGGCCACGGGCCCTGCTGGCAGGATTCCCTCCTGCCCGGGGAGGTCAGCCCCTGCTCTAGCTAGGCCTTCAACTGATGGGACGAGGCCCACCCGCGTCAGGGGGACGCAGAGCTCGTCGCTCCCAGAGTGAGTCCCATCTAAGAAGCATCTTCACAGAAACACCCGGGATGACGTTTGACCTCACACGTGGGCACCGAGGCCCAGGCGAGCCAGCGCCTGTGACGAACCATCACCACGATGGAAAGAAATAGTCCCCGTGAAAAAGCCTCTTCCGGGCCGTCTCTGCGCGTCCGTGTGCACACACGTGAACACACGTGGCTGTGCCTTTCCAGCCTTATCTCTTAGCGTATTGGAAGTGCTTTTTCTGGGTAAACATGCCCTTGTTTCTCTTCTCCGGTCTGGCTGCTGAGGGACGGTGCTCGAGCACCGGCAGGACAAAGCTGGAGGCAGGAAGACTTCGGGCGCGTCTGCGGCAAAGCTGGCTCTCTCTCTGCCAGTCCCGCTGGGTGTTTCGGTTTTCTCCGCGTGCCCTGCTGCCCCATCAGGGCTGTTTCTGTGGAGAAACAGGAACCCGTGTTGGCACCTCTCTGGCCGCTGGGCGGGGGGCACCGGCTTCCCACACCGTGAGCCCCGTGGACGGTGCTCCCGCGTGTCCGCGGCCGCTGCTGAGACCCGAGGCTCCTCGGGGCGGCAGGGCGGCTGCGTGGGACCTGGCTCGCCCCGGCCGTGGCAGGTGCGCCCCCGCGGGGGTGACGCGCTCGCTGTGCCCTGGGGCCGGGCCCCGACCTAGTCTTGTGGAGCCTGTTCCGCGCGGCCGAACCAGCACTTCAGGGTCCCAGAGAACCACGAGCTTCGGGAAGCCTGCAGAGGCTCGGAGGGACGCGGGCCTGGGGGTGGCCGCGAACGCGCTGCAGGGTGGAGGGAAGGGCTGCGCGGGGCGGGGGCCCAGGGCCCGTTCCTCCTGTTTACTCCGACAGTCACTTCTGAAAGACCATTAAGCAACTTGCCGCATCTCTTGGCCGTGAGCCCCCGTGACACGAGCCTCGCTGGGTGGTGAGCTCTGCGCTTCGTCAGCCGTGCGGGGCTGTGGCGTCTGCTGCCTGGGCGACATGGGGCAGGTGCCTGCGGGCGGCCGGCCTGCCCCCCACCGCTGCGCAGCCCGGGCTGGACGCACCCCTCTCCGGTTCAATCCCTGCAACACCGGTGCTCTGACACCAGCGGGCTGGGCCGTGAGGCCGTTTACGGTCGGGTTGGAATGGGGGACGCTAGTGGGTCACAGTGGACAGGTGGCTGAAGGCACCCCCAGGGCTGGCCTGGGGGCAGGGGGCCAGGGGACCGGACGTCTCCATCTCCCGCCGCCCGCACCCCTCCGTGCCCTCGGGGGCGGCTGGCAGGTCCTTCCCGACGCCCTCTGTGGGGACCATGGCGTGCAGAGGCTGGCCGCACTGCCCAAGCGCAGGAAGCAGGCTCAGGGCGCCCTCCGTGGACGTCAGCGAGGACCCCAGAGGGGATCAACTCCAAGTGTGTCCTGTCTCCATTCGAGAGGAATGCTGTGGAATTTCTGGGGCCCCAAAGCCTCACCTTCCCGGGCAGTGGGAGTCCCTACTGGGAGCGCACGTGTCCCATACGCGGCTGTCTCCTGCCTGCACCCCGCGCCCCGTATCGGCTGCCGGACCTTCCTCTGCCCCGGCCTCGCCAAGCTCGCCCACAGGACCCGGCACCCCCGCCCAGGCGGAGGATGGCCGGGAGAGGTCCGCTTTAGTCTCCGCTCGTCTGTTCTCTACTCCGCACGTGTGGCCCACCGAGTGGGAGCAGCCGGCAGAGCCGGGGGCCTGGAGGGCTGTGGCGGCCCCTCGGGGCCAGTGCTCCGCTACAGGGCTGACGGGGCTGTGGGCCGTGAGCTCGGCCGGAGGAGGCAGAGGGGAGGGGGGGCGGTGGGGACATCCATCTCCTCCTGGGTCGCCCCTGCCTGGGGGGGCGTGTGGAGGCCACGCAGGCCGGCGGCGTGCGGTGGCCCATGCTCGGGGGGCCAGCGGGGCCAGGGGCTGGCGGGCCGGGCCGGGTGTGGCTCAGGAGGGACGGGGCAGGGACGCTCTCGTGGGCGTGGGGAATGGCGGTCTCCCCGGGGTGACGCAGTCCTGCATGGCCTCCCCGCGGCACCCAAAGTAACAGGGACTTAGAGCAAAGCTCCTGTCTGTCCCGCCGCGTGGCGCTGGAGCCCAGGGGCCTGGACGGTCCCCCACAGCAGCTGCCGGCCGCGGGGCCCGTGGAGACGTGGACTGTGGCCGCTGCCACTAAGAACTGGATTTAACCTTTTTGAAGTTTTAACCAATTTGTATTTAAACTCCACCAGCCATGTGTGCTCAGTGGCTGCCGAATTGCACGGTGCGGACCCCGTGCGGGGGCAGAGGGAGCACGCGCCCAACTCGCACTCCAGGCCACCGCCCGAGAGCAGGGCCGTGGGGAGGGGGGCCAGATGGCTGACGGCCCTGGGGTCCCGACGTCCAGAGCACGACTGCACCTGGAGGTGGTCTTTAAGGAGGCGATGAACAGCCACGGAGGGGTGACCAGGTGAGGACTCGGGCTGCGGACAGAGGCCTCGGGAGAAACAGCCTCCAGGACGCGAGACCACGCGCGCGTGTCCGTGCCTCCAGCTCGTGCGTCCCATTCAGCCACAGCTGAGACGAGCCGTGAGGCTCCGGCAGGCGGTGCACGCCCCCACCCCCGTCCCCGCGGGGCCCGAGTCAGCTCGGCCTCCCCCGCAGCCACACTCTGGCCACAGCCTCCCTGCTGTGGTCCACTGTGCGCACGGAGCCCATCGGAGCCCGTGCAGGGACCCTGGGCCGTCCCTGGCCAGGGGCTCGTCACCTGCCTCACTGGACCAAGCCCCCTGCCTGGCCAGCTGCGTCTGGCTCCCCTGCCCCTCCCCCGCCGGCCACCTGAGCCCTCCCCAGGGCCCCGGGCTCCTGCTCGCATCCTCCTGTTGCCTGGAGACCTGAGTGTCCTCGTCCCCCAAGGCTGCAGAGCAGAGCGCAGTGGGCCCCTGCGCACACCAGTCAGCCCCCTCCCCTGCCTCCCTGGGGGGCCACTGGGAGGGGCTTGGAGGGAGCAGGTGACACCGACAGCCCCCTCTGCCTGTGCCCGTGCCCGCCGGGCCTGGGGGTGTTGGTGACCTGAGGGGTGACCAGACACGGAGAGGCCTGGGGAGGCAGATCCCCTGCCTCCCATGCCAGGCCCGGGGAGAACTGGCCGAGAGCAGGGGCAGCGGCCTCGGAAGAGCCCCCTGCCTGAGCTGAGCCGGTCTGTGGCTCCCTCCTTGGTGGGGCCGGGGCGTAGGGCCAGTGGGTCTGGGGGGCCCCCCGGAGTCCGCACACAGGGCCCCACACGCCGGCCCACTGCTCCTATGTCCCTGTCCCTGGGGACGGTACTGTCCCAAGCCTGTCTCTTCTCCATGGGAAGCCTTGCCAGGCTCCCACCGCGGCCCAGGAAGGTGCTCCTTCCCCTCCCCCTGCCCGTGGATTGTGAGTGTGTGAGGCAGATCGGGCCCCGAGGGAGAGGATGGAGACCGGCTTGCAGGACCGTCGGGGTCCCAGGACGCACCCTGCACCCCAGCAGCCCTTCCCAGCTCGGGACCTCAGCTGCTCCCCTTTGGGAGGCCGGACAGTGGCCGGGGGCCCACTGGGGACAGGACAGAGCGGATCTCCTGCCTGGGAACTGCCCCCTCGAGGGCACGTGTTTTATGACCAAGAACCACGAGAATGGGCCAGAAAGGCGGCCGCCCCAGGGTCCTGGTCCGGGTTCTCCGTGGCGCCGGCGGGGCTGGCTGGGCTCGCCTGGGAGCCATCTCTGCAATGGCCCCTGGGCCCTGGGGCTGCGGGCGAGCGAGGAGAGCAGAAGAAAGCCCTGCCCGTCCCTCGCCAGACCCCAGCGTGTCCCCCACTGTCCGCATCTGTCCGCATCGCGGCCCCCAGCCCCCCCTGTAGGCCACTCAGCCCAGGGCCCGGCCGTCCCCCGAGGGCCCAGCCCCGTGGGGGCACCTTCTCTCGGGTCTCCACGGGCCTGTCGGTCAGCGACGGTCCTCCCAGCGGCAGGGCAGCTCCTCTCTCGTGCTCCCCGAGCTCCCCCAGGCCGGCCCGGTGTGACTGCAGCATCGAGCCCCAGGGAGCGCGGGGCTGGCACGCCGGTGAGTGGGACCAAGGATCCAGGAAGCCGGCGGGCCACGGGGCCATCCTGCGGGCCACCTGTCCTCTGTAGCTTTGTGTGCCCCACCCAGTTCTGCGTGCGGGTGCCTGAGAACGAGACCGTGGCCAGAGCCGGTGTGGTGGTCTCGCAGGAAGGGCGTGCCGTGCACGGCTCCGTGCTCTTCCCGCCTTGCTGGGCTCGGGGGCTGCTTGGGGACAGCCTGAACCACTGGGACAGCCCCGAGGGCACCCCTATCGGAGCGTGAACTCATCCGGCTCCGGGGACACGTCCCGGTGGTGCCCTGTGTGTGGTCGTCGTGGGAGGGGGTGGCACAGCCACAAGGAGCTCCTGACCACTTTGCAGAGGGGGCACCTGGACGGGCGCCCAGGCCGGGGCGGGGGCGGGAAAGGACCCTGCAGGTAGCAGGTGGTCTGGGGAGCCAGGGCAGGCCGGGTGTCGTGGGCACGGCGGGGGCCTTGGGGCTGGCTGAGGCCCTGGTGTCCCCCACTGTCCGCATCTGTCCGCCTCGGGATGCCCATCCCCCAGGGTCTGGGTCGCAGCATCGGGTGTAGGGGTGCCGCCTGAGGACGGGGCTGAGGGTTCTCGCGGTGAGCGGCACTCAGGACGGGCTTTCTCAGCCCCAACGTGGGGCGTCAACCACCCCAAGGGAGGGACGTGTGGCTTCAGTGGCCGCAGGAAATGGACTGACAGAATGCACGGTCTCAGAACGTGTGTGTCCCCTTCCGAGGGCCAGACCGTGAGACTGGTGCCGGGTGGCAGGCCTGACTCAGGTGGGGGGTGGGAGCCCCTCCCTCTCAGCCCCGACTGGGAGCTCAGATGGTGGAATGGAGCGAGCAGGAAGCGCCCTGAGTGCCAAGGCCACTTCCGGGGAGAGGTGCCCTGAGCTGCCCAAGGGCAGCCGTGCAAAGGCCCTGGGGCAGTGCCGATGTCAGGATGGGACTTGGATGTGAAGACGACCTGGGGTGGGTACTGGCAGAGCGCGCATGGGGTCTGGGTGTGGTCGGGCATGGGGCGGAGGCGGGGACGAGGCTCCCATGGGGTTGGCTTCTTGTGGTCGGTCCTGAGTTGGAGGTGGGGCGGTCACTGACCACGTCTTGACCGTCTGGACCGATCGCTGTCGAGGCTGTGGGCAGGGTCCTGTTGTTCGGGACGGTGCGGTGAGGAGGACAGGCTCTGGGTCATTCCTGGACGCTGACTTCCGTCTGCTGGCTTGTTTCCAGGCTCCCGACGGGGGGGAGGGGAGGGATGGCAGAGGGGACACAGTGGCCTCCAGGTGAGCAGTGGAGAGGGGCTGGCCGTGCACCGTGGGGCACATCCACGACAGTCCCAGAGAAGTACCTTCTCCAAGAGCAAAGGCCCTGCGGCCGCCAGTGTGGAGCGTGGTTGGCAGGAGGTGACTCCTGAGAAAGGAGACCGCAGTGCCCGGCAGGAGAGACCGGAGGGAGGTGCAGAGGGCCCGCCCTCGGGCCGGGCTACCCTTCTCTCCTCCCCATGCTCCGTCTGCGCGAGACAACAACACGCAGACGGACGGGCCTGCCGCCCTCTCTCCCTCTCGGGGCCCCGACGGCCCCTTTCTCGGCTCACTGGAGGCAGGAGGGGATTCTGTTCTGAGGAAAGATCGCTTGCACGCTGCGTCACGGGCGAGGACACCAGCCGGCCCTCCGCGGCCACGACGGCGGCCCGTCCTTCGCACGCGGAGCCCGCCCAGGAGGCGTTTGCTGGGGGGCGGCCTCGCCTGTCTTGCGGGAGATCCTGTTGACTGTAAAACATGAGGAAACCAGGAGCATATTTGCTAGTCGGCCGCGCTCCTGCCTGACTCCCTCCCCGGGGACCTGCGGCACAGGGTGTCGAGGGAGCACCCGAAAATCTTCCACAGCAGGCGGGCTGCCGGGGCCGAGGCCGCCTCCGGAGGCCGAGCCCGCCAGCCTCACGCCTGCCCCACGCCTGAGCTCGGCGCAGCCGGACCCAGTGATGCGCCGTCTCAGCGGCCGCCGGGAGGCTTGGCATAAGCAAGAGGTGGGACCTTCCTCGCCAAGCAAAATGCAGTGTCCACCTGAAATTCCAGTTTGCCAGTGTCCTGTGTCAGCCTCACAACCCCGCCGGGCACCCTCCAACCTCGAGGTTCCTTAGACCTGGTTTTAGGGCTGGTGACGCCCCTGGCTCCTGAGGGGACGGAGGCCGGGAGCCCCCGCAGCAGAAGAGCCCTGGACACGCGCAGGGGACGTGTGGGGGTGCTGGAACAGCCTCAGGCAAGCGAGCGTGGGCGACAGGGCCCATCCGAGAGCCGGCGAGGGCTCCTCCTGGGGCCCCACCGCAGAAGGGAGGGGGACAGGTGCCGGTGCCGTGGACGCAGGGGGCTGGTGGGCCTGGTCGTGGGGGTCCCCCTGCTCTCCCCGGGGGCCGGGCCCCCTCTGCTGCCCTCGGGGCCGGTGGTAACAGCCCCCACGGGCACATGGGACCAGGCGGGGCTGTGTGTAGCTCAGGCTGGGTTTCTGGAACCTTCTGCCTGTGGTGCCGGCTCCTGGGGAAGCTGGCAGTTTCTGAGGCTGGAGGGCAGCGCCCGCCCGGCCGCACCGGTGAGGACCAGGGAGGCCGGCAGGGGGCAGGCGCGGACCGCGGGAGGTGGGGTCCCCGTCAGCCCGGTGTCCCAAGCCGGCTCTGCTAGCGGCCTGCTCTCTGGTGAGGCCGCCTTGTCCTTGGGTCACCTCTGAGACCTTGTCCTTGGGTCACCTCTGAGACCTTGCTCGCACGCCAGACCCCACCTGTCCCCTTGTTCATCTCCTGCGAGGACCCCACCTCCCTGCTGGGAGGCCAGGGGTCCAAGGAGGAGTTCCGGAAAGTTCCAGGCCAGCCTCCCGGCCCTCTCCCCGCTGTGCTCGGGCGTCTCCCCGACCCCCTGCCCCAGGCCCTGGGCTGTGCTGCCCCCAGACCACCCTCCGGCCTGAGTCCTACCAGGGTCCATGAAGCTGCCCCCGAGGTCGTGGGGGTTCCAACCTAGGACACGCCCCTGGGAAAGTGCTGTGGCCTCCGGAAGGTTCTGGAGGGCCCTGGAGCTGCCCACAGCGGCCGTCCCGAGGGCACAGCCAGACGGTCACCACTGCAGCCTCGTGGATACCAAAGATCAGTTTTAGGTCATTTTTTGCGTGTTTTCTCAACCATATCCAGAAATAGAGTCATGGAGGGGGGTTTGCTAACTTTCTTCTTTAGGATCGGGGGGTGTGTGGGCTGCCCCTGCGTGGTCGCCCCTCCCGGATGTCCGACCGCAGCCTGTGGGCTCCATGGCGGCAGCACTGGGCCCTGAGGACTGGGTGACCGTGGGCAGCACGGGACCTCCCACCTCCGACCCAGCAGCCCAGGGCTCCGTGGGGTCTGTGAGCACCACCCCCAGAACTTTCTGCTCCCGCAGAGCACCCACCGGGGGCCGGGCTAGGGCTCTGCCCCGGGGCAGTGTCCCTGTCCCTGGCTGCTGGGGGCCAGCAGGTTCGCCCACGTGGGGCTCGGAGGCTCTGGCCAGGCCGCTGGTCAAAGCTGGTGGGGCCTGTGTGCCCCAGGGGCTGGAGGATAGAGTGGGAAGATGCTGCTCGGTCCCCAGGTGACCCTCCATGGCCATGAGACCACCATGGGACCCTCCGTGGGACCCCACCCCTCGGGGAGGAGAGGGGGCAGGTGCCCGTGTGCTCTGGCTCTCACTGCAGGGCCCTCTCCGAGCTCTGACTTGTGGCAAAGTACACGAAACACTCCCGCTGGGCATCGCTTCCCTGTGGCCCCCGCCCGACCTCACCGGCCCCTGTGCCCTGCCCCACCCATGGCCGGGGCTGCTCCTTGGACCCGGGGCCCGGCGTCCCTGCCCCGCATCTGGTGTGATGGCTGCAGAGCCCAGTGTGGCCGTATTTGCTCTCCAAACACTTGCAGCCGCGCCCAGGGCCTCCGGCGAGTCCCAGCTGGGTACGGGGTCCCCGCCTCCCCGAGGCCAGAAGTAGGGTTCTCCTGAGGCCACGAGGTGCCAGGTGGATTCCATACCCGGCCTGAGCCCCACGCCCCAGCAAGGCATGGGGGGCCGCAGGGAGGCCTCGTGGTCGTGGCGGCCGGTGGAGGGCCCTGGGATGCTGCCCCGATGTCCAGAAGACGCAGCCGTGGGTAGGAGGACGAAGCCCCGAGTGGGCTCGCTCCCGTGTGCTCACAGACGCTCATGCGCGAACACACACGTGTGCACACAGTGCGTGGGGTCAATGGGAATAGGTGGCTGTCCCCCCACCTCCGGCAGAACCCGTCTTGGGGGGCAAAGGTCTTCAGTGAGCACCGTCAGGGGCTGCGTTGGGTGACAGAGGGCAACACACAGTTCCTGCATCTGAGAATTAATTCTAGCATCTTCCATCAAGGAGGAAAGAAACTACTGCCCCGTCGTGCGCGTGTGGGTGTGCCCCTGGGCAGACCCCGTGGCGGGGACTGGCCTCCCGGATGGGCTGCTGGTCGGTGCCGTTCTCAGAGCCGCGTGGGAATCCACGGCCCCGAGGGGTTCTGCACAACGGTGGCCTTGTCCTGCACGTCTCTCCTGCTGCGGGGACAACAGAGGCTTTATCTAGGCAGCCGTGACCAGCTGACCTTGATTCACGGGCCTCCGGGCCGCCGACTTCCTGCCCCGGCACGGCCGGTGGGCTTGGGGGACAGGTTTTCAGCCACGCTGGGCTGTGTAGCGCCGGCACCTCAGCCGAGAGCCAGAGCGCACTGTCCTGCCCGCGGGACACATCTGGTTTCTTTAAGATTTTATTTGTTTCAGAGAGCGCTCGAGCGTGAGTGGGGGAGGGGAGGGACCCGCTGAGCGCAGACCCCGATGTGGGTCTCGCTCGAGACCCACGACCCTGAGATCCGGACCTGAGCCAAACCCGAGAGCGGAGGCCGGACTGACGGAGAGCCGCACGTGTCCCTGGACGCGTCCCTTTCTCAGTAAACGTGTGCCGACAGCTAACACCCCGGGGCAGAAATACGCAAGTCCTGCTTTTCCCTCTTCCTGCCCGGGCAGAAGGTGCGCTCTGGAGAAACGGGCCCGGGACAGACCCCTGGACGGCCCACCCGCGGCCCCGTGCGTCCTCCGGGTGGTGCGGCTCAGCGCTTGCATCCTGCCGGTCCTTGAAGACAAATGTTGATTTGAGAAAGCGAGTTGGGCGACATTCCTCCTTTTTTCCGCTGTCTGGGGCGTTACTGCTGGCGTGTTTGGGACGTCAGGCGTTCGCGGGTGTAGGTGTGAGTCCCCCCGGGGGGACAGCGGGCTCTTCAGAGCGGCTCGTTCTTCTTGTGAAACCCGACAGGCTGTTTCCCCGGGAACCGCTCGGGCACAACCTGGGAAGGCTCCCGGGGAGGTGATCCCGCGGACCCGCAGCAGGTTCCCCTCCGAGGCCGCGACGGGCGAGTCGAGGGGCGGGGCTCCCTCCGGAGCCTCCAGGGTCTCAGAGCCTGGATTCTTCCAGCTCCCGGGGCTCCGGGCATCCCCGGGCTCCAGCCGTGCGGCCGCCCCTGTGTCCCCTGCGCAGTTTCAAACATCTCTGTCTCCTGTCAACGCCGCTGGACCAGCTGGCGCGGGGCCCACGTTCCCGGCGTGGCCTTGATCACTGCTGCACAGGCCCCGAGCCGGTGGGGCAGCGGGGGGGGGTCTCCAGCGCTGTCAGTCTGGCCAGTCTTGGGGCGCGTGCGCCCCGCTGCTCCTTTATCTTCTCGTGACTTGTTCTGTCAGTCCCTGAGAGGCGCGTGTGAAACCGTGCAGCGGCAGGGGCGATGGCTCGGAGCACGTGCCCTCAGAGGGGTTGGTCTGCGGGCTGCCCCCCCCTCCCCCACGGGTCGGCGGGCTCCTCTCCTCTGGCCTCCGTCGGCGTGAAGCACACCTTTTCAGTATTCTGTCCTCTCGTCTGCGGGCTCCCCGTTCCCGTGTCGCGGTCGTGCGGCCCGCGGGGGTCGGTGTGAGCGAGTGTGGCCACCAGGAAGCCCCTCGGGCCGGGGCGGCCAGGGGCTCCGTTCAATGCAGGACCTCATGTTTCCTGCACGAGCGGGCCAGGCCCCGTGTCCACGCCGGGCGCCCACGCCCACCGCCCCCATCCTGCCGCGGCTGCACCTCTGGGCGGCTCCCTGGAGCCGTGGCCCTGCCTCTCGGGAGGAGGGCCTGCCCCGTGTTTACGGACCGAGTTTGCCGGCCTGGGTGCGAGGTGGGCAGCTGCTTCCCTCGCGCGCTTGACCCAAGTGGCAGACTTTCCTGGTTCTGCCCGTTTGATGTGCGCGTCCCTTGTCCCCAGAGGCAGAGTGTGGCACCGAACAGTCCTCATCCCGTGTCTATCGCTCTTCTCCATGCTCGTGGCCCCCACACATGTCCTGAGGCTGGGACGGCTGCCCCCCCGAGGCCCTGGCTGCCCCCCCGAGGCCCTGGCTGCCCCGCGAGACCCTGGCTGCCCGCCCCAGGCCATGGACTCTGCGGTTTGGGGCTGCAAGGCCCAGGTGACCTTGCTCTACTTGAGCAGCCATCAAGTTTACTTTTAAAATGTATTTTTAACTCATTGCCCCGAGAAAATAGAAATTAATGACTTGCGGTATTTACACAAAAAGTAGTTTTGTGTAGACAGCAGCCAGGCTCGCGAGCGCTTTCCTCCGTGGGCTCGCCCGTGGTCTGGGCCCAGTATTTAGTGTTTGAAGGAGGCACTTGGGCCCGGAGATGGCTCTCTACCTCGGCAGCCCGGCTCACATGCACGGCCCCTCCCGTCTCTTCCTGGTGGAACGGAAGGAAGTCCAGGGAGAGACGGGGTTTTGGTTCTGGCAGTGGAGGTGGCTGCGTGCGCGCGAGGCCCCCCAGGCTGGAAGCCGTCTGCAGAACCTCATGGCCTCGCTGTGCGGGGGACAGCGGGGCGCTGGCCGGGAGCTTCAGTCACTTCCAGGGAGGGTCCTTCTGCCTGGGTCCCCGAGGTCAGCGGCTAGGGGCAGGACCCGGCAGGAGCCCTCTCCCCTCCTGGGGCGTCTGAGCAGGGCCCCCCCAAACACACACACGGACTCCAGAAGCCCTGGGCAGGTCCCCACCTTCCTGGGAGGTAAGTGTGACCTTGAGAGAGGCCGTTGGTCCCCTTATCTGTGCTGTGGATAATAATAGGCTAGAAATCAGCGCCCCGGGCGCTGAGCGTGACCTGCTTATCTCTGGGCAGCAGCTGTTTAGTTGAAATGCTGGTAAAGTATTTTTGTCTGGGCCGCGTGGGCTCCGGCTGCGGAAGCAGAAGGTGCAGGAAGCGCGCGTGCCTGTCCTGTGTCCTCCCGACGGCTCGCGTGCTGTGTGGCCTTCCTCGGTGTGTTCCCTGGACGCTGTCCCCTCGCTCCCTGCAGGGCGTGTTCCCGGCCACCAGAAGGGAGCGACCGCCCGGGCGCCCGTCCACGGACCATCCGCACGCGGCAGCGTCGCTCGGCCTCATGACGGGCGGACACGGGCGGGCCGCGTGGATGGCAGCCGTCTGGGCGCCCTGGGGCCCACCTCTCCACTCTGAACGGAGCTCTGCGAGGACCAGCGAGCCCTTCGGCACTTCCTCCTCAGGAACGGTGCCTTCGAGGCCACGAGGGAACACCACAGTCGCCATTTTGAGCGTAAATCTGTCTTGCGGCCCTGATTCTAGGCTGTGCTCCTGCCCTTGGGGTCTCCCCGATGGCGTCTCCACACACTCAGGCCCAGCGTGGGGCCCGCCGGCATGTCCTGCGAGCCCGTGGGGGGCTCCATGGCAGCCTGGGGGGTGAACCCCGGCCAGCCCCATCAGCAGAAAGGTCCTGAGTGGCCTGGACCCTGAGAGTCACACGGGAGGCCTTCAGAGGGACCAGTGGCTGGGAACGGCCTGCGTGTGCACCTCGGGGGGACAACGAGGCACCTGGGCCTGAAGGGAGGTCAGGGCACCAAAGCCAGACGCTCCTGTCCCCACCTTGCCCGTCCCCAGGACCTCCCTGGGGGAAGTCCGGCTCCTTGACAGCCTCCGGAGTGCGGCGGGGCCTGCCCTGCCCACGCGGGAGCCACACGGCCGGGCCGGGAGTGTAGGCACTGGGGCCCGGGGGGCAGGTCTGGGGACAAGGGAGGTCCTGGCACGATGCCCCGTTCCTGCCGCTCATCACCACCACCCATGAGCCCAGCTCCCGCGGGAGGGGCTGAGGCTGGCGCACGGGCCCTCGGGGCCCCAGGACGCCTGTCGTGTGTGTGGTGAGATGGGCAGGATCGGACACAGTGCTGACGCTGAGGCTACGCGGTTTCAGACGTTTCTGGAGGGGCCGGGGTCCCCGCACTGGAGCCCTCGGCCCTCAGGGGCCCGGGGAGTGCCGTGCGGGTGCGCGGAGGCACAGAACGGTCCCCGCCGGGGCCTGGCGCTGGCCTAGGGGTGCGGGTGCCCTGCGTCCAGGCCGGGGGCGGGGTTCGGGGAGAAGGTGCCGCGGCGTCAGGGGCCGGCACCTCCCAAACCTCACCTGTGTTGCAACGGGCTTCTCGAGTTTCCCCTGAGATTTATTTGAAAAGCAGTGACGCGTGAAACAGGAGCAGGGTGTGAGAGCAAAGTGCCGTTTTGGTGTCTCAGCTCTGAGGAGAGGGTGAAGGAAGCCTTTCTTTGTTCTGGGATCAGCGTCCCTGCTGCAGGAGCAGGGGCACAGGGTTCCCACCGCTCCCTGGAGAGGAGAGCTGTGGGCCGGGGGGAAGGGCCCCGCCAGCCACCGTGGGCCCCTGGGGAGCAGTGGCGGAAGTGGGCACCCTGTTAAAGGTTGTGAACCCTGTTGAGTGCTGTCTGACTTCTAGGGTCCCTAACGTGCTCGCTCAGCTCCCAGGACAAAGCCCAGGTCTCCGGAGCTCTGGAGGTGGGAGCGCGGGCTCCCTGCTTCCGATTCTGGCTGCAGGCCCTCCCTCGGCGCCGCCTCGGCCGGATCTGCCCCACGGAGTGGGTGGCCCGAGTCCCCCGCAGGACGTCCTGAGCAGGGCACAGCTGGCAGCGGCCATCGGAACCCTCCAGGGGGCACTGGAGGTCATGCAGAGGACGGTGTTTTTAAGATGCGGCAGTTCGTCTCTTCAAAACAGGGAGGTTTTCCTAGGGCTGTAAAATTATCTTATTCTGAAAGATTTCCAAGCTACAGAAAAGTGCAAGACTTGCGTGAGGGCCATCACACCACCCAGAAGCTCCCATTTCTGTCCTTTACAGCTGTGCCTCGTCTGGCCTGGCCGGTTCTTGCTTCTGTGTCCTCAGGTGACAATGACGTGTTGGAGGAGTCAGGCCATTGTTTGCAGAGCCCCAGGCCGGTGGGAGCGCCGGGCGGAGGGCCTGCCCCGCCCTCCTCAAGGCCCGAGTCGTGTCCCCGGGGCAGGCTGCAGGGCTCTGGAGCCGGGAAGCCACCCAGACGCGGGCGGTCACAGGGTGTGCGCCTGGGGCTGTGACCCAGGGCTGGGGGCGGGGGGAGGGGCGGACGCCGGGTCTGGCCTGGCCCTGTCCTCGCCCCCTCCCCTTCCTGAGCCTCAGCAGGAGGGGCAGACTTGGGACCGTTAGAGGCCACCCTGGTCCTGGGTGGCCCTTCAGAGAGAATGCTCCCCGAGCTGCCGGCCAGGAGGGTCCAGTAGCCACAGAGCCAGGAAAGGCTCCTGAAGTGACCTCTCCCCTCCTGGACTTCTGTCCTGTGCTGTCCCCATACTGCCCCCTGCCAGGGACAGCTACGCACACAGTTTGCTAGGAAGAAGAAATTGGGCTCTAAGTGAAGGGGCTCCCTCCCCTCCCCCGCCTCTTGAGCCCCTCAGGTCTCTTCCACTGGCCCCTCTTCTGTCCCGCTCCCCCTCCCCTCCCCGCCCCCCTTTTCCTCCCTCTCCCTCCTCCTCGCCCTCCTGGTGGGCTGAGCATCAAGGGCACCTTCTCCCTTTGGGACAGGAGCTGGCTTATTCCTCAGGACGGGCCCCAGGCCCACACTTCCTGGGAGAGGTGCTCCCGGCCCCCCACGGCTGACTTCTGCTCTGGTCCCGGGGCAGTCGGTGCCCTATCCCTCGCCCATTCTCCCTGGTGGGTCCTGGACAGCACACTCCCAGCTCCCAGTCCAGAAAGATGAGCTGAAGTCTTGGGCCAGGGAAGTTGGAGGATCCACTATAGGTTCTGAAAAAGGGAGAAGAAAGTACCCCCCCCCCCCAGGATGGCCCTGCACCTCTGGGCCTCACTTCCTCCTCTGTAAAGTGGAGGCTGGTTCCCTCCAGTGAGCTCCTGCGGTCACCGGGCCCTGGGCGCAGACCACTCAGTCTGCAAGGGGACCGGCAGTCCCCTCGTTCCAGGGTCCCCCGCACCCCGGGGGCAGTAGCTTTGGGGCCAGTGGTGAGGGCAGAGGCTCCGTGTCCTACTCCTACCACTGAGCACTGCACTCTGCAGTTTTGCCGAGGGGCCCCCGGACTTCAACAAAGCCAGCCCTTCCCTGAGGACACCTGGAAACCCTTTTATACTTGGGGGGGTGGCCTTCTCCCACCTTTCTTGCTGCTGCCCCAGGAGGGGAGCTGAGGGTACCTCCGCCATCTGACCCTCCTGAACCCGGCCGGCCTCGGAATCCGTATCTCTCTGTGGAGGCTGGGGCGTGAGGGTACCTGTGGGCGGCTCCCCCGTAGCCCCAGGGCCCAGGCCCCTGGCGGAGGCCGGTGCTGGGGCTGGGGTGGGGGGGAGGGGGGCACCCGGGCCGCCCGACCGGCTTCTTTTGTCTTTAATTGAGGATGGACTTTCTGAATTTGGCTTTACATCATTGGTTGTGATTATGAAACAAATGCAAAGAAAATGCAGGCCTTTGTAATGCTGAGACCCAGAGAGAGTCGCTGACCTTCCCGACGGCTGTTCTGCGCACATTTTCCAGCTGTGATGGGCCCCTCCGGTTAGGGTGTGAGGTGGCCTTGCTGGCCCCCCACGTCTCTGGTCTCTGCTTTCCGGCTGGGAAACAGTACCTGGTTAGGGCTCACCGCCGCCGGATGCCAGCACTGCTTGGATGTGCACAGGAGCGCGCCAGGTGTCCTGGGGGGTGCCTGGCTGGGGTCCCGAGCCCTCCCGCTGCCCGGCCTTCCTTTCCTTACCCGGCTGCCCCAGCTGGGCCCAGTCCTAGCAAAGGGAGGGCTCGGCAGGATAGAGGCTGGGAAGCACTCCCTTGAGCGGAGGGGAAAGGCCTGGGGTCCTCTGTGGGCCGGGACCTCTCAGATCCTTGGTAACCTGTCTGGGCTGTGTCCCTTGAGGACAGAGTCCCCACAGTGGCCTCCGCTCCCACCCCCGGCCTCCGGGAAGCATGGCTCCCTGCGGTTTGAAACCTCTGCGCGGGGGTCGCCTGAGCCAGCCACGGGGGGAGAGGGGAGACCGGGTCCGCGCTTGGGTGGGCGGGTGGGTGGGGGTGCTGCTCTGCCCTCGAGGGACCCAGACTGCGTGCGCGGGGTCCCCTGCGGGCAGGGGCCAGCGGGGGCACGTTGGCGGAGAGGACAGGGCGGGCGGAGGACCCCCTCCGGGCGGGGTGACGCCGGGGGAGGGGCAGCCGGGGGGCGCGGGCGGTCCCGGAGCGCGGGCTGGGGGAGGGGCCCCCGGCGGACCCCGCCCCGCCCCGCCCCGCCGCCGCGCGCCAACTTTTCCGGAGGCCGAGGGGACGGCAGGTGAGGTCACGTGGCCGGGGGCGGGGCGAGCCGGGGGGCGGGGCGCGCGGACCCCGCCCCTGCGCCCAAGTCCCGCGGCGCGTCGGCGGAGCGCGGGCCAGAGCGGAGCCGGAGCGCCATGCCCACCAACTTCACGGTGGTGCCGGTGGAGGCGCGCGCGGACGGCGGCCGGGACGAGGGGGCCGAGGCGCCCGAGGCGGCCGACGGGGCCGAGGCGCCCGAGGGGGCCGAGGGGGCCGAGGGGAGCGAGGCGCCGGGCCCCCCCAAGGGCGAGCCCGACTGCCAGAGCCGGGGTGAGCGCGGCCGCACCTGCCCGCCGGACAAAGGCGGGGCCGGGCTGCGCGGGGGGCCGGGGGCGGCCGGGAGGGGTCTGGGGGAGGGGGGCGGCCCGCGGAAGGCTGCTTTCCACCCACCGTCCCCAGCCCCTCTTCCCTCGGGGGCTCCCCAGAGGCCCCTCTCCCTCCCCACTACGTCTCATCCCCCCACGAGCCCCCTCTTAGTCCCCCGCACCCCTGCAGCGGCCTGCAGAGCCGCCCCCAGGCCCATCCCGGGGCGCAGGGCCCGTGCGCCGCCGCCCGCCCGGCCCACCCCCTCTGGGACCCCGGAGGCACCCTCTTCCTCGCACTCGGGTGGGACTGGAGCCGGTGAGACGCCCGGGGTAGCTATGGAGACGGGGAGGGGCCTCGCCTGCGTGAGAACGTCCGGGCCCCCCGGGTCCCGGGCGGTCCCGGCAGGGCGGCCGGAGTGCCTTCCTGCTTCCTTCCTGTTGCCTTTCCTCTGCTCTTGCGCGCTGGGGCAAAGGGCCTCCGGTCCGATAAGCCCCGGCCGAGGGCCCAGCTCTGGGCGCCGCCTGACTGCCAACAAACCCGCTCTTTTGTGGGGTCATCCGCAGGAAGGTCGGCCGGTCCCCCGCGGGGCTGGGGGAGGGGCGCCGGTCCCCGCGGGGCTGGGCTCTCACGGAGGGTCCTCCTTGCCCTCTTTGTTTCTGGACCCGGGAGGTGTCCAGCGCTTTCACTTTCTCTTGGGGGATCCCCCGGGCCTGTCCTGTCCTCCAGGCTCCAGACCGCGGTCCCCTTAGTGGATGAATGGGTCGCCCCCAGTAGCTGTCCTCTAGGATTGGGGCTGGGGGAGAACAGCCCACAGCCGCTGGGGTCTCACTGCACTGCGTCTGGGCAGAGGCCCCTGCTCCCCATAGCCGGGGAGCTCTGCGGGCCCCCTGCCCTGGCTGGGAAGAGCACCCACCGTCAGGTGCACCCCCTTCTTTGGGATCCCTCCCGGCCTGCGGGGTGAGGCCTCTGTCCAGCTTTCCTGCGTGTGTCCTGGGGCCCGGGACAGGTGCTGGCCGCCGCCTGGCTGGGCGGGTGAGGGCAGGGCCCAGCACAAGGCCTCTCCTTGGTTCTGAGCACGCTCTCGCGTCGGCCCCCTGGGTGAGCCGTGTCCTAGCGGCCACCAGAGGTGCATCGTGTCTCCAGAGGGGCCTCCACGGCTGCCTGTTCTGCTCCCTGTCCACCGGCCCCTTCTTGGGCAGACGGTGGTCCTTTCTGTCCAGACTTGGAATGGGTCTTGTTCTTTCTTCCTGCTCGGCTGCTTGCCTCTCCATTGAGGAGCTCTGTGCCGGGCTCTGGGGCCCGCGGGCTTGGAGCCAGGCGCTGCGGCTGCCAGGAGGGCCAGGCGGCTTGCCGATCTCGGCCAGTGGGATCTCGGCCAGTGGGGGGACCGGGGTCCTGAGCCCCCGCCCGCCCTCACCAAGTGCTGCCCACTCTCAGCTCACCCCCTCGCTTTCCGCCCAGGTCTCGCCTGGAATCTCTGACCCCGGAGCGTGGGCGGACGTGGCCGGTGGCTTTGTGCCCCCCTCGTCACGAAGCCTGCCGTGTGAGCCGCGTGAGCACAGAGGTCACCTGGGTCTGACATCTTGTGCCCCACGCTCTTGTCTCTCGGACAGGGTAGTGTCCCACGCGTGTCAGTGTGCACTTGTCTTTTAGGACTCTGCTGGGTGACCTTCACTTTCCCCTAAGGTCCTGGATGAGGGATGACCATCCTCATTTGGGGCTCAGAGGGGCCCTGTGACCAGCACCGTGGCACCAGCGGGAGGAGGGGCCTGGGGAGGCTGCCTCGCTCGTCAGGGAGGGTCCTCTGTGAGCTGGGGAGGCCAGGCTGGAGCCAGCCCCTCGGTGCACCCCCGGGGTCTCTGCATCTGGCCCCGTCACCGGATCGGCCGGTCCCCCGGGGAAGGTCCTGGCTTTGTGGGTGGGCCTGCTGGAGGTGGTGATGGTGGTGAAGCAAGGTTCGGGAGGCCCTCCTGGGGTGTCTCTGGAAGCCCTGGGCTATCTGGAAAGAGGAGGCCTGACACCCCAGAGGGTGAGGGCCCAGGGTCTGCTGAGAGCGGCCGGCCCGCCAGGAGGAGCGGCGCTGTCCTCCACAGGCGCACGCGGCCGGGCAGAGCTTCACAGCTGGTGCGCCAGCCGGGAAGGCGGGGGGCCCTCCCCCGGGTGGTGTTCGTGGGGGCCTGGGCAGAGGGAGGCTTGGCCCGGGGAGTGGCCGCCGGGGTCAGCATCGGCTTCTGCTCTGGACCCTCCCTGCCGCTGGCCGGAGGGGAGAGGTGCGTTCCGGAGGGACAGGCCTGCCCAGGACGTCAGGACGTTTGTTCTGCCTTTTGTGGAATTCGAGATCACAAGCAGGAAGCACGGGCTCCGTGTTTCTCCATGTTGTGTCTCTGGGAGAAAATACCCTTCCGAGCAGAGGAGTGGGGAGTGGGCTGCTCTCCTAAGTTCCGCGTGTGGGGTTTTCCTCTGTGTGACGGGGTCTTGGGCCTTGGGGGGCGACCTGGGGCAGGCCGGTGGGCGGTGGGGCGTGGCCACAGGCCTCAGCCCCGTCAGGTCAGGGGCTCAGCCCGAGGAGGGTGGGGCCCTGTGTCCCCATCCCTGGCCGACACTGTCTCCGGCCTCCTTGTACGGCCTGTGACTTCTGCTCTGCGGCTCGGCTCCTGTTGGGCACCCAGGGGTCCCTGCCCCACCCTCCAAAGGGGGTGCTGCTTTCTGGGGGCACCGGCCCACACGACCCCAGGGGGTGTCGCTCACGGATCCCAGGGCCTGTGGCCCTGGCCTCGCTCCGGGGTCACGGCCACAGGCCTTGAGCACCGATTCTGTTGGTGGGTGGTGCCCAACTGGCCAGGGCGCAGGGGGAGGCTTCCGCGATCTGCATGGCTTCTGGGTTTGGTTGTGCTGGGCGAGGACGTGGGGTTTCTGGAACGGAGGGAGGGGTCACCGCGGCCGTGCCTGCGTCCCAGTGCAGAGTCTCGGCTGCTGGATCAAAGGCCGAAGGCCAGTCCACGGGCCACAGGCCGTTGGGGGGAGATGTCACGGTAGGGCCGCAGGTGTGGGTGGGGGCTGCCACACGGGCGTCCCGAGCACCAGCTTTGGTTTTCAGTGGCAGGAGCAGGGAGTGGGGACGCTGAGCCGCAGGTGTGGCCGAGTGCTTGTGGACCGCCCCCCATGCACCTGCTGGGGCCCCACGGGTCTTCAGGGGACAGGCGCTCTTCTTGGACGCAGAGCCCGCAGGCAGGGGCGAGTACAGGGGCTCAGTGGGCCCGTGGGGTTGGCCCGGTCGGCCCCCAATGGGCCCCACCCCATGCAGCGGCTGGAGGTGCCCCCGGGGGGCTCAGTGGTGAGACGTCTGTGCCTCTGCCCTGAGATCTGTTCCCACAACCAGGACGAAGGCCTTGTGACATAGATCCAGGTCTGTGTTGTTCTGGAAAGTTCCCCGGACCCTCCGAGTTGGATACCCTCTGCGCCGGAGCAGGTAGCTGGGCTGTGGACACCGGTGTGGGACACCGGTCACTGCCAGGAGGGGGGGGGTGTCCGCCCTGAGCCGGCACGAGGGATGCCTCCGAGGGTCTGGCTCCCAGGGCAGTTATCCGAGGGGCGCTGGGTGCCCGCCACTGCCGTTTGCTGTGTGAGCCTGTGGCGGGTGCAGCCCGGCTGGTCCATCAGGGCCTTGGGTCGTCTGTGAGTGGAACAGTCTGCTCTCCTGGGGGCACAGAGGCTGCCAGGACTGCGCGTGATTGTGGTGCCCTGGGAAAGACAGCGTGCCCCGAGGTGCTGGGCGTGGGGTGCCGGCAGGGAGCGTGGCTGGGGTCAGGTCCAGGCCCCCCACGCGGAGACCCTGGGGTCCGGGGCCTCTTCTGTTCCAGTGCCCCTGGCTGTGTGGCTGCTAGACTTTGGGGGCATCCCTGAGCTGCAGCCTCCCCGTGGGGCGGGGCGCCCTGGAGCACGGCACCAGGCCGTCCTGGTGAGCCCCCGACTTGCTGCTCATGAGGGGGGCTGTGGCCGAGAGCGGGGGGGCAGCCGACCCGCAGGCCGACCCTCTGCTCCCTCTGGTCACGGGGGCACGTGGGGCTGTGGCTGTCCCGACATCCGGGAGTCATACTCCCTGAGGGTGACGCGGACCAGCAGCCTCGCAGGGCGGCGGGGTGAGCCTGGCCCCAGACAGAGGCACGGTGAGTCAGGCCGCGCAGCCACGGGACACTGAGGCGGCCCAGGGGAATTCCGTGGAAGGGCCGGTGGGCGTGGGGTGTGCACCTGCTGGGTGGCTGGGGCCTGATGGCCAGGAGGAGCCAGCTCTGGAGGCTGCAGGGCTGTGGTGTGGAGGGGCTGCTGGGCTGTGTGGCCCGGGTGCCCTCACCCACCTCCTGTGCCGGGCAGACTTGTGGGGCCGGTGGGCCGGGGAACCCTTGGCAGTGCCTCAGCGGGGCCAGTGCGTTGTGGGTGTCGGGGCGGGAGCCCCTTGTCCCCCTGCCCAGGGTCCGGAGCCTCAGGGCATGGCCCTTGCCTCCCTCTCTGTGATGGAGGTGCTCGTGACTTTGAGGGTATTTGAGTAAATGGCCCAGGTGTTTCTTCCTTAAAGGAGCATCAGGCTCACGCTATGCCCCTGAGGTGCGGACGGGGTTCTTGTGGCTGTTGCAGAGGACTGCCTCGTGTGGGCGCAGAGCTGGTCAGGGCTGAGGCCACACGGGAGCGGGGAGGGCTGGCTCAGGGGTCTGGGGGGCAGGCCAGCGCCGCATGAGGTGGCCGGACTGGGTCCCAGGGTGCTGCACCAGGTTGGCCTCCCCTCCCAGCCCGGTGGGGCCCCCTCTGTCTGGGTCACTGGCCGGGGTGGCTCCTGCATCAGGTGACGAGTGACCTTGGGCCAGGGACACCTTCCCAGGGCCCCGTCCTCACCGTGGCATCTCTGGGCTGCAGCAGCAGGGCCAGGCCCGGTGGGAGGGAGGACACGGGACGTTGGGCCCCTGTTCTGGGCGTGTGTGCGGCCGGCCTGTGTGAGGGTCTCCTGCTGTCCCCCACGTTGGGTCGCGGGTTCTGTGTCAGCCGCTGCAGACGTGTGCCCCAAGGGCAAAGCTGGACGTTAGGTGTTAACTCCCGATCCGGTGCCGGGCCCACTGCGTCTCCTCTGGCCGTGCTAGCCGAGTGCTCCTTGGGGGCACGTCCACAGGTGCTGTGGCCCCAGGGGCAGGCGTCTCCCCGCGGCTCCGGGAGCAGGAGCCCGCAGGAGAGGCGAGAGGGGCGCAGCGGCGCCTTTGACGAGACCCCAGTGGGTGGCTGTCTTGGGCCGCAGGCCTTGGGGCCCGGGGCCTTCCCGGCTGTGAGGCTGTGGGCACTGCGGGGTCCCTAGGGCCGTGTCGGCGCCCAAACAGCAGAACGTGGAGGGTTAATGCCCTTCCCTTAACGAGAAAGAGGGAAGTTCCCTCTTCAGAGCAGAGGTCTGGCCCCTGCAGATAAGGGGGACAGTTGCAGCAGGACCGAGACCGGGTGGACGGAGTGTTTGCACCTGTGGCCACGGCTGCTGCCATGATGTGGGTCCTTGAATCTCCTGCCGGGAGGCCCGGTGAGCAGCCCCCGCCGCGGGGCCTAACCATGTGTCCCCTGTGTCCTGGGCGGTCGGGGGGCCTGCGAGGCTGCCTCCCTGCGGAGGGCGGTGTTAGGGCCGGAGCCTTGGCCTGGGTCTCTGGCGGGCTTGGGAGCCCTGGTGTGCCTTGGGCCTGTTTCCTTTTCTGTCCTCGGTGGTTCCCTCTTGAGGTGGGGGTGCTGTGCTGAGTCCTGCGTGGTCGGGGCCGGGTCACCGAGGGGGCGTCCTCGGGCCGCTCACACCCGCGTCTCCGTGTGGGAGAGGAGAGCACGTGGCCGCCTCGGCCTGTCTGCCGCTGGGGGTTGCTTTCGATTCCGCAAAGCGGGGAGCTGAGCCTGTGTGCATTCGGTGCCGCGGCCTGGCGCCGCCCGCGAGGTGGGGGTGGCTGTGCGCTGGCGCCAGCGGGGACTTCCCTTGTGGGCACTGGCCATCCCACGCCCCGTCTGCGCCAGCCTGTGCTCCCGGGGGCCCTGAGGAGGGCGCCTTGTGCCTCAGTTTCCCTGTCCAGGAGCGGGCCTGTCCCCGGGGTGGCCGTGACCTCTGCTTCCTCTGGCCGCGGAGCCCACGGGTCGGCTGGTTCCCAGGGAGGCCAGACGGTCACTGGGGAGGGATCGAGTGGGCCCGAAATCAGAGGAGGAGCTGCAGGTCAGTCTTGGGTTTCCTCCTCCCTGGGCCGCGGGGGCTCAGTCACCGCCAGACGGGAGCCTGTGTGCGTAACAGGAGCCGCCCCAGGAGGCGGGGGACAGGGCTCGGGGCCCCTGACGGACTCTCGCCACCGCCTCCTTGGGGCTCAGCGCGCCAATGGCGAGTCCTGACGTGGGAGAGGTCACGGGAGAGATCGGCCCCGAATCGAGGGATGGGGGTGGGGGTCCCCCCATTTCCAGCACTGGGAGCACAGCCCTTAGGAGGAGAGTCTGGTGGGGCCTTCAGAGCTCGGGTCCCCAGAGAGGTCCCACGTCCCCGTGTGCGAGGACGTGTGTGAGGGCGTGTGGGCATATCTGCATGCACGCGTGTGCGGGTGCTGTGGGGATGCCCACGCATGTGTCCAGCCCGCCGGGACTTTCCAGGCCCTGTGTTTCTGCGTTGCTGCCTCTCTGTAGCTGAGTGCCCTGGGATGTGCCCTCTTTTCTGGACCGAGTCAGATTGCACGTGGGGTCTCTGCCTGGTCTGGGGACCGAGGGCCCTTTGGCAGCAGCGAGTTGCTTTGGTTTGTGTTGGAAGGTGGCTGTGTTCCTCCAGCGTCTGGAACCTTCCTGA
>CM053607.1:333474-346051 GCA_028646535.1 Procyon lotor
GGGGGGGGGGGTCAGCCCGCCGAGCTGCCCGCACCGCAGAGCGCAGTCTCCAGCCGCGGGTCCCAGACTGCGCTCCCAGTCCGCAGCGCCAACAGCCCCTCCTGGGGTCCAAAACTTGCTAGAAGGGGTCACAGAACCCGGGAAGCCATTTACTCACCCATAAAGGGCTCGCCAGGCTTCGTAAGGGGCACAGCCCCAGAGCAGCTGTGTTGCAGGGACGCACAGAGCAGGGGCGGGGGGGTGGGGCGACACCCGGCACCCCTGGGCTTACCCCCCTGGAGACCCTCCGAGCCCCGTGGCCTGCAGGCGCAGCTGGGGGGCGCTGAGCGGTCTCCAGGCCCTCTCGCCAGCCCGGAGGTCCAAGTGGGGCTCCGAGTCCCGCCTCTCCAATCACGTGGCTGATGTGAGAGCCTTCCTCCAAACGGGTTTGGTTTTCATCCAGGTCGCGGTCGGCGTGCGCTGGGTCCTGGGTCGGGGCTCCAACGCACCACGTGTGATCACACAGCTGCTCTCTGCCCCCCGCCCCCCAAAGCACAGCTGATGCGGCCGGCCCGGGTCGGCCGCAAAGAGAAACACCCCCCCTTCCCCTGCACTGCTCCTTCCGGTGTCCCTGCCCTGCGCCCGCTGGCTGTGACCCTCCCCGCAGAGCAGAGCAGGGGCGGCGGGTTCTGGCCACCAGGGAGCCTGCTCAGCCTTTCCAGACAGTGGGTCCCACGCCTGGGACCCCGAGCCCCTGCCCGACAGCCAGGCACCCACTCCCAGGGGCCTGGGCAGCTGGTCCCATCCTTACCAGCTGCAGGTGTGTGCTCGAGGCCCAAGGGGGGCTGGGAGGCGCCCACGCCTGCACGGGGCCCCACAGTGTGAGGTGCGGGCGGGAGGAAGGGCAGGCTGGGGAGGGCTCCTCCGGCTGGACCCGGACCCCTGGACTGTGGTGGGCCCCCCTCCCCGCCAGGAGCTCCGAGAAGTGGTCCGGGCTGTATTCACACCCCCCTGCTCCAAGCCCCTGCCCATGGGGGCGTCAGGCATCCCTCGAGGCCGTCTCCCAGAGTTGGCAAAATCCCAGGGAGAGGCTGGGCCGGCCTGGCATGGCCCGCCCGTGCATGGGGGTGGGGGCCACGGACCCACATGCTGCGGTACCTGGGAGAGAATGCAGCTCCTGGCTGCACGGGGACGCCCTTCCCCCGACAGCACGGGAACACCCACAGTCCAGTGGGACGCGGGAGGCGGCATCCCCCACAGATGCCCCCAGGCGGTCTGGCGGGCCCCCCCGGGGCTCTGGGCTCCAGGAGAGGCTGGGCCCTCACCGCTCACGCTCGTGGCCTTTCTCCCACTCCAGCCACCGCCGGCTCCCGGGGTGGAGAGGGTGGGCTCCCCCATGGATCCCACGGAGGTGGTCGGTGTGTGCGCCATTGGGGGACCACGGACTCTCACCCCACCGTGGCCACGGGTGCCCCCCTCCCAGCACCCAGACGCTGGCACAGGGGCGAGGCTCACGCCCAGGCGCGGAGAGACGGGTCCCAGCCTCCGCTCAGGCACCAGGCTCCAGAGACCGTTTCCGCCATACACCTTCTCCAACATTCTGCCAGGGGCACAGATCAGCCCCACGTCACAGCAGGGCCCATAATTGGGGTGTGGGGTGTCCCTCTAAAAACAACACTGCTCTTGGTTGCATGAGACCTACCCCTGGGGCCTCACAAGGTGGGACGCTGCCGAGGGATTGGGAGCTGCCGCAGACGTGGTGCCCGAGGCCACGGGCCTGTCTCCCCTGCCCGAGGCCGCGCAGGGCCATCATCCACCCTCTGCTGACCACAGTGTCTTTGCAGGGGCCTTCCTCATCCCCTACCTCATCGCCCTGGTCTTCGAGGGAATCCCCATCTTCTACATCGAGCTGGCCATTGGCCAGCGCCTGCGGAGAGGCAGCATCGGGGTGTGGACGGCCATCTCGCCCTACCTGGGTGGAGTGGGTAGGCTCCCCACTTCCTCAATCTGCTCAACTCCCTCCATCTCGGACCCCGGCCCGGAGCTGCTGGGAGGGCGGGTCTGCAGGCCCCGTGGGGGCCCTGTGTCAGCTCGTCACTCTGGCACACAACTGGTGGCTTTGAGCCTGCAGGAGAGGGGCCAGGACCTGACAGGGCAGGAAGATGTGTGTGGCCACGTCCCTGAGGGAGCTCCGTCTGATCACATTCTCAGTACACCTCTTCCAGGAAGCCCACTTTGGTTCCCTCAAAGCCCCAGGAGGCAGCTGGGTGCAGGGTGCTGGTGGGGTGAGCTCAGGGTGCAGGAGGAGGAGGCGGCAGGCCCAGCCCCCATGGAGTGGCAGAGAGCTGTCCCGGATGACCACATGTGTCCCCGCAGGCGTTGAGCCCACACATCCTGAGTGCTTAGCATGTCTGGCGAGTCCTGGACAGAGGGCAGGCCTGTCGCTGTGGGTGCCTGTGACGCGGGGGCTGCAGGGAGGGGGTCCGTGACACGCCCTGCACAGAGGCTGCGGTGCTGTATGAGGCCCGCTGGGAAGCCCGTGCAGAGGTGGACCCCGTCTCGGCTTGGATGGAGCCACACGCCTGTGGAAATGACCTGTCGCCCTTGGGTGCACACGGCCAGCAGTGGGCCAGCAGTGGGGTGGGCGGCAGGAGGCCACGGGGGGTGTAGAACAGGGCGCAGGGCTGGAGCGCCACGTCTGGATCCCAGGGGCCAGGGAGGCGAGGAGGTGCTGACCGCCGGCTCTCTGCAGGGCTGGGCTGCCTCACCGTGTCCTTCCTGGTCAGCCTGTACTACAACGTGGTCCTGACGTGGGTGCTGTGGTATCTGCTCAACTCCCTCCAGGACCCGCTGCCCTGGAGCTCCTGCCCGCTGGACCTCAACCGCACAGGTGTGTGTGTGGGGGGCGCAACGCCCTTCCTCGTGTGGGCCCTGCACGGACCCCCCAGATAGCACAGCCAGAATCCTGCTCTCCCCGCCCTGCCACACCTGACCGTGGTGGGCCAGGGCCCCCAGAGACCCCTTGTATTCACAGCCTGGCCGTGTGCACGCACGCCCGGCAACGAGAGGCTGAGTGGGCGGGACCGCGGCTTCTGCTGGATGAGTCCAGCCGGCGGCCACACGCTCCGGTAGGGGAGAGCCTCACAGCCCAGGAAATAGTCGCTATTCTGCGCTGGTTCACGAAGCTGTGTGTGTGAACCCTCCTTCCCTTCCTGCCTCTGCTGATGCTTACTTGGCACGTCCTGAAAGAGGCCAGCCCAGGGCCAAGTCCGGGCCCCGAGGCTCACCGCACCTGCCCTCCGGCCCCCGCTGTGTGCCCTGGGCAGTGGGGGGCACGGGTCCTGCCTGGTGTGCCCAGTGCTCGGGAAGCAGCCCCGCGCTGGGTTATCCATAGACCGCACTCCTGGGCAGAGGCCTGTGGAGCCCACAGCCAGGCCGGAGCCCTGTGGCCAGCCCCTGAGAGGATCCCGCTGGTTCCAGGGTTCGAGCCCGAGTGCCAGGCCAGCAGCACCGTGAGCTATTTCTGGTACCGGCAGACGTTGAACATCACGGCCGACATCAGTGACAATGGGTCCATCCAGTGGCGGCTGCTGGCCTGCCTGGCCGCATCCTGGGCAGTGGTGTACCTGTGTGTCATCAGAGGCATCGAAACCACAGGGAAGGTGGGACCCCTCGGGTGGACCCCACTGCCCGGCTCCCTCCAGCTCGGTGTTCGTGCACGGGCTTAAAGGCTGTGCTGGGAGGGTGCGGACGTGAGGCCCAGTGTGCTCCCTGGACTGTGCTCCCCGGTGTGCTCTCTGTGGCGCCGGTACCTGGCGATACTGCTCAGACACCGACTGGGGGTTTTCTCCCTTCTTTTCCTTTTGACCTGTGTGGGTCTCTGTGTTCTAAGTGTGTTTCTCAGGGACGCACACAGCTGGATCTTGTGCTCCTATCCAAACTAGCAGTCCCTGCGCTCGTTTGGCTGTTTAGACCATTTACGTTTAGTGTGACGATTAATTCAGGTTCCGTCGGCCGTCCTGTGTTTGCTTCCTCTGGTCCCCTTGGTTCTCCGCTCCTGCTTCTCCTGTTTCCTGGGTGTTTCTTGTGACCCCGCTCTATCCGTCTGTTGGCTCATTAGCCGTTAACTGTTCTCCCCTCGGGGTTGGATGAGGGGCTTGGCCATTGGTCGGTCTGGGAGCGATGCTGCCCGCAGATGAGGCAGGAGACCCTCACTGCACTGCCTCCCTTGGCTTTCCTGCCGCTCACACTTCATGTCGACGGTCTGCGAGCAGCAAATGTGTCCTGGCGTGTTCGCTTGACTTCAGGGACAGGAAGAAACGTGTCAGCGGGTCCTCGTGTGGCTCCTGTGCAGACCTGGGCCTCCGGCTCTCGAGCCTGCCTTCACCAGGCTCCCTGCCCCATCCCGTGGCGCAGACAGGCCCTGGGCTACACGCATCCTCCCTTTCAACGCCGGCGACACGGCTCCTTGCGTCCCCGACCGCGGCTCCAACATGCGCTGGCGGCCCTTTTGCTCAGGTCCAGGCGCACGCGTGTGCCTGCTCATCTTCTCAGCACGTGACCGTTACTGTCCCAGGAGGGTCTTCGTGCCTGGGAAGCCCGGAGTTACTGAGTTAGACCAGGGCTACCATTAGGCCCGACAAGCCGCCAGAAATTCCCAAGAACCCTGACATAGAAGTCCCTACAGGGGCACTGGGGTGACTCGGTCTCACTCAGGGACGTGGGGGCGGTGAGGAAAGAGCATCACCCGTGACTTATTCCGTGCAGACCCCTGACCGCACCGGGCTGGGGAGGGGGCGCTGGTCCTGCGCTGGGGAGACGGGTGTGGGCAGGCGTGTGGGCCCAGGGCCCCTGTGGAGCGGCCGGTTGTGGGCACTGGCGGGAGGGCCGGCCGCTGGGCGAGGTGCGGGTGGCTGAGAGGGAGGCCCACCCGCCCGGGTACGTGCCCGCCGCACAGACACAAGTACGTGTGGGACTCCGCTCGTGCGCGTCCCCGGGAGCACCAGCCCCTCGGAGCCCGACCCACAGCCCCGTGGTGCCCTCTGCCCCGCTCGGCTGCAATCCCAGGCGACGGACAGGAGGCTGGCCACCCACCTGCCGCTCACGGCTTTTCTATGGAGCAGATGCCACTGGGAAGTCTAACAATCTGTCTCTTTTAAAGGCAATTTATTTCACAGCCCTGTTCCCTTACCTGGTCCTGACGATCTTCCTCATCCGAGGACTCACCCTGCCCGGCGCGGTCACGGGGTTAATTCACCTGTTCACCCCCGACGTAAGTTGGTTTGCCGGGAGTCCTGGTTCCAGGCTCCGGGAAACACGCGTCAGAGGCAGAGCCCAGCCCAGCTCACGCCATCCCCCGGCCACTAGCCCGAGGCCAGGCTGCTCAGGGCCGTGCGCACGTCAGAGAGGGCGAGGACCAGGGGGCCATGAGGTCCCAGGGAGGAGGTCAGGCTCAGAGGAAGGGAGCAAGGGGGACTTGGTTTGTGACATGGGGCCCGAGAGATGAAGCCAACCGGGGCCCCAGATGGCCCCCAGTGCCCCTGTACCCCAAGGGCCCTGCCAGCTGCACGGACCCTACCAGGCGGGCAGTCACAGGACCCAGGGGCCGGCCTGGAGCCGCACCCTCCTTGACCCTTGCACACTCTCCAGGGCCCCGGCGTCCCGTGGGAGCTTCTGGGGCCTGCAGAGCAGCAGGAAGGGGGCACTGGGTGTGGACGTGGGTCTGCCTCGGTCCGTCCCAGCAGCGGAGGCCCCGGGCGCCGTGTCCCCGTCACTGCGGGACGCTTCAAGTCCCTCGGAAGCACCAGGTCGGAGAGCAGGGGGATGAAGGCACCAGGCCGGGCTGCTCAGACCCATTTCTCAGCCCCGAGCGGTGGGCCGAGCTCTGAACCCGTGTGGAGGGGAGCCGTGGCCCGTCTCAAAGGGGCACGGCCACCTTTGCCGCGGGAAGGGCTCTCTGGGCAGGGGTCCCCCCTGGGGAGGTTCCCGGCCCGGTGGGCCCGTCAGCCGCACCACCCTCTGCAGACGCAGGTTCTCCAACGCCCGCGGGTGTGGCTGGACGGGGCCACACAGATGTTCTTCTCCCTGTCCCTGGCCTTCGGAGGGCACATTGCTTTTGCGAGTTACAACCCGGCCAGGTAGGGACAGGCTCGGGGCGGGTTCCCTCCCACAGCGGGGCTGGGCCCGTCGGGTGCGACGTCCTGTGTGGCCTGCGAAGAGCAGGCTTGTGGGGTCCTCCCGCTGGGCCCCCACGGCGGCACGTTCCAGGGGAAGAGAGCCCGCACCCTCGGTCCCAGGAATAAGGCCTAACCCGGGCGGACGCCGACGCAGGGAGCACGGTGTCGCAGTCGCGGCCACAGAAGCAGATACGCAGTGTCCATCAGCTCCCTGGTCACTTAGAAGGGATGTGGGGCTCAGGTCACCTGTGCGGAGGCCCCGGGTGCTCGGCACTAAAGTGCCACCCACCGCATCCCAGACCAGGCGGCCATAAGCCGCCGGGACCGCCTGAACAAACGGAATTCTATGCAGTGCCCGGAGCTTCTCCCCCGAGACGTGTAGGGCTAGGGATGGGGGCCTGGGAGCCTCACACGCCCGCACCTGACAAGGGACCACCTTGGCCCACGCCACGCAGCTCGTGGGGAGGTCACGTCAGCAAAGCACACTTCGGGCTCCACGAGGCCCCACGAAACCCCACATTGCTCTCCACTTCCTGTGTCCAGGCCTGGGGGGCAGGGGTGGAGGCAGAGGGTTTTAGATCATCCACAGTCTTGAGCTGGGGTGGGCGGGGCGGGTCAGTGGGGAGGGGGTCAGCAGGGAGGGGTGGCTGGGGAGGGGTCAGGGGTGAGGTCATGGGAGGGGGTCCAAGACTGTGCTGAAACCAGTGGGGACAGGCCCAGGGCTGGGGGTCGTGGGCACCCAGGCTCTGTGTGCAGGGGGGCTGTCCCAGGTGGGGGTGTGGGGATGACCCTAAGCACGGACGTATCACACACGTGTGTCCACCAGGAACAATTGCGAGAGGGACGCGGTGACCATCGCCCTGGTCAACAGCATGACCTCCCTGTACGCGTCCATCGCCGTGTTCTCTGTTCTGGGATTCAAGGCGGCCAACGACCACGGGCGTTGCCTGGACAGGTGAGCACGACACTCTTGGCTCTGGGGGCGGGTGTCCCCCTCCGGGGGGGGGGGCGTCTCCAGAGGCTCACGTCCCCCCGCAGCCTAGGGCCTGACCCGACGTGGTAGTGGGGTCTCCGGCCGACGCCGGCTAAGAGGAGGTCGCACAGATCCCAGACCTGTGTCCTTATGAGAGACAGGCAGGGACGCGCAGACAAACACGGGGGAGGCCGTGTGAGGAGGCAGAGACTGGAGGGACGCGGCCACGAGCCTGGGGACACTGGGGCTCCAGGAGCTGGACGAGGAGGGGGGACCTTCCCGTGGAGCCTCCCGCGGACTTCTGGCCTCCGACCTGGGAGAATAAATGTGCGTCTGCTTGAAGGCTTTCAGTCCGCGGCCCTCGCCGCGACCGCACAGGACAGACACCGAGGCCGTCAGGACGGCCCGCACTCGAGTCTGTGGCACCGCGGGCACAGCGCGGCCGAGGCCGGCCATTCTCGCCCCCGAGCTGCCCCCCAGAGGCGGTCTAGCAGGCAGACCCGCGGGGGGCGCAGGCTCGGCTCTGCGCGACGCTGTCGGGCATCCACGGTGCCCGGGGCGGCCCCTGTCAGCCGCACACCTGTGCGAGCCACGCTCAGGCCACGCTCAGGGCCACGGCCCACAGAGGGCCGAGGGGGAGCCGGTGCGGATGCACAGCTGGAGCTGGGGCGCTGCGGGCCGTGCGCACCGCAGGAATGTTCCGGAGAGGCTGCAGTGCCCGCGCGGTAAACAGCGTGGCCCCCGCGGGGGATCGGCAGGGGCGCACTTCGGCTCCTTCCACCGAGCACGGGAACACCCCGGGCCTTGTCTGAGCCGAGCCTTGACGCCGGGGAGCGCCCGCTGGGGGCGGAAGGCGGGGAGCTACCGAGGGCCGCTGCTCTTCCCGACCCCTCCCAGGGGGCTGCCCCCGACCCCCTGTGCCCTGAGGGGAGCGTCCCTTCCCGGCGTCCTTCTAGGTGTTTCCAGGCTGCAGTGCGCCCGGCCTGCCGTGACCCCGCCTCCCCGTGTCTCTGCAGAAACATCCTCCACCTCGTCAATGCCTTCGATCTCCCCGACCAGAGCGTCTCCAGGGACGACTACATGGCTGTCCTCACGCACCTGAACGCCACCCAGCCCGAGAGCGTGGCCAGGCTCCCCCTGGAGGCGTGCCGCCTGGAGGACTTCCTGGACAAGGTGCCCGTGGGGCCCGGGCTCGCTCCAGAAGGCCGCACACCTCCTCCACAGAGCTGGCCCGGGCTGGCGTGGCAGAGGCTCCAGGCCGGCCCCTGTGCCTCTGCGCGGCTGAGCTTCCAGAAAGCCCGTGGCCTCAAATTCAGTGTGTCCGACGGGGCCCTGCCCAGGGGGCGGGCGGCCAGGCCGACCCAGGACAGTGGGCGTTGCTGGTGCAGAGCTGGGGTGTGGGCAGAGGATGGATCAGAGCTGGGCCGTGGCCGGAGTCGGGCGGCTGCCCCGGGGGGGAGGGGTGGCCGGGGACCCCCGGATATGGGGGTTACGCCCCTGAGCCTGGCACCCCTGGGCCTGCAGTCACCTGCTAGCTGCAGGGTGTTAGAGGCACACGGGGGCCTTGTGGCCAGAAAAGGGGGGCCACCACTTACCCGGCCCTGGCGGGGAGGGGTCACAGCGCAAGGGCCCCGTGCATATGTGTTGCAGAGCGCCTCGGGCACCGGCCTGGCCTTCATCGTCTTCACGGAGGCCATCCTCCACATGCCGGGGGCCCCCGGCTGGGCCGTGCTCTTCTTTGGGATGCTCTTCACCTTGGGCCTGTCATCCATGTTTGGGAACATGGAAAGCATCATTACGCCACTCCTGGATATGGGGGTCACGCGCAGATCCATCCCCAAGGAGGTCCTGACCGGTAAGTGGGCAGCCAGCCCACCCCGTGGGCCTGTCCCCGTTCCCCCGTCTGTCCACGGCTGCCTGCCGTCCACAATCCCTCCCTCCGTCAGCGTCCCGGCGGGAGCCCGAGTCTGGCCTCGTCGCCCCTCAGGGCTGGTCCCCGGGGCTCTGTGCTCACTCAGCATCTCACCGGGCCATCGTTGGGAGACCCCGGGGTCGGGCAGGGGCGAAGCAGGGGCGACTCCCGGTGCTGCCCCCGGACAGCAAGTCCCCGTGGGGCGTCCTCCTGCCCCCAGGCATGGTGCTGGGAGGGCAGGGAGGGGACAGCGTGCCGGGCTCAGCCGAGGGGTGCCGCTGTCCCGCCAGGCCTGGTCTGCCTGCTCTGCTTCCTCTCGGCGATCGGCTTCACGCTGCAGTCGGGCAGCTACTGGCTGGAGGTGTTCGACAGCTACGCGGCTCCCCTGAACCTCATTGTCTTGGCCTTCTTCGAGGCGGTCGGCGTCGCTTACGTCTATGGGCTGTCCCGGTGAGCGTGCGTCCCCGGGCCGCCCTCCTGCTCCCGGCACCCCCGCCCGCCGTGTCCGAGCCCCCCCTCCGACGGACTCAGGGGCTCCCCGTGGTCCAGAGCAGCACCGTTGGGACCCGGCCCCACCTGGCTGCACGGCCGAGGATGGGGGGACTCTCGGGCACTGGGGGGCCTCCTGTCCTGACCCCTGCCTGCAGGCCTCTGAGGAGGCCCAGCGCGGGTCCCGCCTGGCCCCACCTGGACTCTCGAGTGCACCGCACCTGCCCCCTCCATCCCTCACGTGTCACATGCCTGTCATACCTGCGTTCACACTTGTCATTCATACCTGTCACACACACTCACACCTGCAATCACCAGTCACAGCTGTGCTCACACCTGCCACTCTAGGCTGTCACACCTGTCACACATACCTGTTACAGCTGTGCTCACGCCTGCCACTCACACCTGCCACACCTGTGCTCACACCTGCCACACCTGTGCTCACATCTGCCACTCACACCTGCCACACCTGTGCTCACACCTGCCACTCATACCTGCCACACCTGTGCTCACACCTGCCACTCATACCTGCCACACTGTGCTCACACCTGCCACACCTGTGCTCACACCTGCCACTCACACCTGTGCTCACACCTGCCACACCTGTGCTCACACCTGCCACTCACACCTGCCACACTGTGCTCACACCTGTCACACTGTGCTCACACCTGTGCTCACACCTGTCAGTCTCACCTCTCCCACCTACGATCCCTATACTCCTGCTCAGATGGTCCTGGCAGTCATCACCTCTGTCTGGGCTCCCTAGGGGGTCCTGGGAGACCCCTAATGCCAGGGGTCACCGCTGCTCTGTGGGCACAAGGCACAACCAGCCCCGGGGCATCGGACAGACAGGAGAGGAGCTGAGGGAGGGGCTGTCAGTTCCTGCTGGCTCTGGGGCACAGTGGGCATAGCTGACACCATGGCCACTGCGTGTCCTGGGTCCCTCTACCCCCGTCTCCCGGGAGCCCCCTCCCCCCCAGCCCTCTGTCCCAGCTGGAGGACCTCTCCGCATACCGACCTGGGGGGACAGTGCTGCCCCCTGCTGGACACGTGGAAAGGTGTGGGGGCAGCAGAGTGGTGGCGGGGATAGCCCTCGGGCCGAGCTCGGTGACAGGCCGCAGGCTGCGGCTGAGCCCCAGTCGTGTCTCTGTGACAGGTTCAGCGACGACATAGCCTACATGACCGGGAGGCGGCCTGGTCTCTACTGGCGGGTGACCTGGAAGGTCGTCAGCCCGCTGCTGCTGCTGACCATCTTCGTGGCCTACGTTGCTGTCCTGGCCTGGACGCCGCTGAGCTACAGGGCCTGGGACACCCGATACGTAGGTCCTCCGGGGGGCGCGGGGAGCCACGGGGCCCGGCCCTTCCCTGGTGCCCCCGGGGCCCAGATGGTGTCCGAGTGACCTGCAGGGTCCCCTGGGGGCGTCAGAGCCGACCCTGGCAGGGACCCGGGCGAGGCCTCAGTGGCAGGAGGACCCGAGCGGTCTCCAGGTCCCCGGAGCAGCTCAGCCGGGGACGTGGCCTCGAGCCACACGGCTCCCGCCCGTGCCCACTCTGGGTCTGGGGCGAGGAAGGTGTGCGTGGCGCTGGGCTGCTGCCAGCCCTTCCTCGTGCCCTGGGCTGCGGGGCCCCACCCACCTGCCACCCATCGGGCTCCCCGAGACCTCAGTGAGCTGCCCCTTCTCGGGAAGGGGCTCCAAGTCCTCCCAGAAAGGGCACCGGCCCCACATCGCCAGCGGGAGGCGAGGGACGGATGGCGCCATGGTTCTGGAGAACTTCCATGACTGTCTTCCCGTCAGATTCCCACACTAGTGCCTCACGGTGACCTCGAAAGAGGTGCCTCACGTCGGATGGGCGGTGTCCCCCCTCTTACAGAAGCGGGGCGGGGCACGGAGCCCAGCACTGCCCCGAGGCCGCGTGGCCCTCAGGGTGGCGGGGAGCGCTCTGCAAATTGCCCGGATCCCAGGCCTGGGCCTCAGGGCCCCCGTCCTCCTGAGAGGCTCAGCCCCCAGCCCGAACCTTCGGGCCCCCCGGGCCTCGCTGCCGCCCCCCCCCCCCCCCCCCCCCCCCCCCCCCCCCCGAGTGAGCCTGCTTCATCTCAGGAAGGGGCCGAAGAGACGAGCCACACCACTCAGTCCCTGTGGCCCAGGGTCAGCGGCTCCCGCCCCTCCCCAGAGGCTCACCTGTGGCCCCGTGTCCCCACAGGCGTGGTTCCCTTCACGGCAGGAGAAGCCCTACCCAGGCTGGGTGCAGGCCGCCTGCGTCCTCCTGTGCTTCCTGCCCGCACTGTGGGTCCCGGCTGTCGCACTTGTCCAGCTGCTCGCCCAGCGCAGACGGAAGCAGGACACCTGGCGGGACAGGTGCCTGAAGCTGCAGGACGGAGGGGCCGGCTGAGGGCCGGGCTGGGGTGGCGGGAGGACCAGCCTGTGCGCCCCCTGCTCGCAGAGAGCTGGACCCCAATATACACTTGCCCAGACCCTGACCTGTGGCTGCTGCTTCCCAGCCCCACTGCGCTCCGCAGACCCTGGGGCCCCGCTCGTGACCACGGTCCACGCTACCCCCCAGCCCCCGGGGCCCTGCCCCCCGGGTGCCGCCCGCAGCTGTCTGGGGGGGGTGCGTACGCTGTGCCCAGCGAGTCCATCTACGGGCAGAAGAGCAGGCGGGCCCCGAGGAGGGTCCCATCCCGCCCAGCTGCAGCTGGGGGCCTGGAGGCCTCGGAGAGCGGAAGGGCAGCCCCTTTTTGTGCCGAGAGCACTTGGGGCGCGGGCGGGTCTATTGGGACCTGTAAGGACGCTCCCAGGCAGCAGGAGCCGTGTGTGTGCCGAGGCCCAGGCCCCGGTGTGCGGGAGTCCTCTGTGCCCGCGGCCTGGCCACTCCCACCCCAGGACGGTCCTCCCTGCGTGAGCACAGGCGGGGGCTGGATGCTCCCCCAGCCTCACTGCTGAGAAACACTACTCTGCTCTTTACAAATTTTCTCAGAGACTCAAGTGTAGGTCAAGAAGGTACAGGTTCCTACTGTCTCCAAAGGAGAGCAGCCCTCGCTCCACACCG
>CM053607.1:346151-358614 GCA_028646535.1 Procyon lotor
TCCCCCCAGCACAGACCCCAGGAAGCTTCTGCCCCGCTGTCCCCTCAGGGGAGCTGAGTGCTAAGAAGGAGTGAGCCCGAGCACGCCCCCAAAGTGTGCCCAAGCCCCACGGGTGGGGTGAGTGCTGCACGTTGGCCCGCATGCTGCGACCCTTGGCTCGTGGCCCCTCCTCTATCAAGGACCCAGCGAGGCCGGTGGGTCCTCACCGTGTGTCTCTGACGCTCTCCTCGCGCTGCGCTTACCCTGGGTGCACCTGGATAATTCAGGATGGTCTCCCCACCCAGAGGTCAGCTGATCGGCTACTTAATCCCAGCTGCACCCGCAACTCCCCTGCCGTGTCAGGGAACACTCCCAGGTTCTGGGATTAGGACGTGGGTGCCCTTGGGGGGGTCATTAGTCCACCTCCCACGGCGCCTGGGTGATCGGGCCCATCCAGGTTTGGCAAGCCCTCCAGGGTCCTCGCAGCTGAGCAAGGGGTCCAGGTGCAAGGACACACCTGGGGGATGGCAGGTGAGGTCTTGGGGGCACCGTCTATGCCTCCTCGTAAACCACTCATCCTGAGCTCCACCCGCTGCCCACACATCCCTGGAACAAATCAGTATGCGAATTTTCTAACGTACAACACAAATTTGGGGAACAGCGGAAAACTAGGGGTTTTCCTTTCCTTTAAACATCTCATTTTTGCTTTTCACCTGGAGGTTTGGCCGTGCACATGCTGGCTTTAAGGAGATGAGCCAGAAAGAGTTCTCGGTGAGCTGGGCCCGAACAAGCACCTGCCTTCTCAGGGGTTTACACGTCAGCGAGAACGCGTGATCCTGAGTAAAACGCAGACAGCCTGCGGGGGACAGACAGGCGGCTGACCTGACCTCTAGGGTCTGGTCTGTGATGGGAATGCCGGAAATGGGCCCCTGGGGCCTGGCAGCAGGCGGGGGCCGGTGGCGGGTCAGCTCGGGAGCCTGCTGTGGGTCCCGGTGCGTCCCCGCTGGCTCCGTCCGCCCCAGCAGGGCAGCTCGGCCCTCCCGGTTCTGACCGGGCGGGCACCGAGGCCGGGTCGGCGTGCGCGCTGGGTGGGGCCCGGTTCCGCTCGGCTCATCTCCGGGGCACTTACGACCCGCTGCGTGGACTTGGTGTGCCATAAACGTGCCCGGCAGTCCCTGGGACGCCGTGCCCGGCAGCGGCAGTAAACAAGGCAATATCCATAAAGCCTGACGTGAGATGCACCTGCTCGAAACCCTGGGCTGCGTCAGCACCATCCGGTCCACGGTACACTGGACGGCACCCCCACACGTCACATGGCCCCAACAGGGACAGCCCAGAAGGAAGCCTTCCCACTGTCGCAGGGACCCGGCAGGCAGCCGGCAACCGGGGGGCCCCCTTCTTCCCAGGCTATACCCCCTTCGGGCTGCTCCTGCCCCTCTCGCTGTGTGTGCAATCCTTCCGGCTCTTTCCATCTGTTCCAGGACGGCTGTCCGGCCCCCTGCACGGCCCCCCACGCACACCTCAGCCCCTGCCCAGTGGTCTGCATGGGGATGTGAGGGTCTCCCACATGTGGGCTCGTCTTCCACCAAGACCGAACCAGGGCAGGGGTCGGCTTGTCATCCCGACAAAGCCCACAGCCCCACACACAACACATCCTGCCTGGGGCCACCCGGGGGGCGATGAGGTGAGGCTCTGGCCGCAGAGGCCAAGGGCCCCGGGTGGGCCTGCTGACCCTCCACGACCTCTGGCGCTTCCCCGGAGGCCCCAGTCACATGCCCCAACCTCGCCCCCTAGCCACCTCCAAACTCCCAACCCTGAGCTTGGAACCACCGCTGCTCAAAACAGCCCATCTTCCCTGCGGGGTTCTTGGCGTGGGGCCCCGGCAGCCCCTGGAGCTCCCTAAGAGTGCAGATCCGGACCCTTCCCCAGGTTTGCTAAAGCAGAAATCTGTTGGCAGAGACACCTGTGCAGGTTAAGCCCTCGGGACGGCTCAGGCTGACCACCTCTTCACCCAGGTCACTCGTGAACCCCCGTGCCTCTCCCAAAAACTTGTCTGGGTCACCCTGCTGCTGCCCAGCCGGGCTGACCCCCTCTTGCCACAACCTGTGGGGCCGCTCACTTCCCCCGAGATCCTCCGTCTATCCCCTGCCAGAGCTGCGAACCGGGACCCTGAGGGGAGCACCACCCCCAAACCTGGCCCTCCCTGGGGGCCCTCTGCTGTCCCCCAGCCTGGGGGGCTCCCAGGGGCGTGAGCAGGGGCCCTACCGGCCGCCCCGCTCACACAGCTTGGCCCGCAGAGCCCGTCTGTGACCCTGTCGCAGGCCCGGGCACTGCTGGCCAATGTGTGCGCCCAACACAAGCACGGCTTCTGGGTTCACGGAGGGGAGAGACCGACAGGCTTGTCCACCTGCCCCGGGGGGGCGGGGGGTGTCCAGGGCCAGAGTCGGCCGGAGATGGGGTGGGGGGCCTCTGGACCGCGGCCCACCTGCACCTGACCCAGGAAGCCCCCCCGGGACCCCTGCCAGGCCGAGGACACTGCATATCACGTGTGGACACAGGTGCAGATGTCCGTGGTTATGGACGATGACACGGGCGCCCACGCAGACTGTTTAATATGAACGCGGAAACACGGAAGCCTCTAAGAGCTCAGACTAGGCGTGTTCCTTCCGCGGCTCCCGGGAGTGAGCCGGGCGGCAGGTCCGGGGGAGGAGGCCACGCAGAGCAGCACCACCAGAATGACCCAGGGCCACGGCCTGAGGAACAGGGCTCGGCCGGGAGGGGTCAGAAGTGGGGGTGGTGGCGGGCACGGCGGGCCAGACACGCAGGCTCCAACAGGCCGTGCGGGGGGCAGGGCGAGGTCACAAGGGCACCGAGGGTGGGGGTGGGTCCGGAACAGCTGACTGGGCCCCTGGCCTCCGGGGAAAGCGGACGGTCAGACTTTGGACGCGGCGCAGGGAGTCCAGGCCTGGGTGCCGGTCAGGCAGCCGGAAGGAGCCACACCCCCACCGGGCACCCTCCCGGACACGTGTGCGGGCGGGCAGCGCCCAGCGGGGGCGGGGCGGGGTGACAAAGGTCCAGACAGGCCGGACACGCCAGCCCGGGGCTCCCGCCTGCCCCCTCCTGGTGGCCCGCGACCAAAGGACACAACCTGGATGACCGGGCGCTGGGTGGGCTCTCCTTCCCGAGCACATGGGGGGGCCTCTCCCAGGGGTGCGGCCAGCAGCTCAGGGGAGAAAAGGCCCAGACCTGAAGGTGAGCCGGCCGCTCCCACCCCGTGAAGCCACACGGCCAGGGCTCGTGGGCCCTGGAGGCCACTCTGGGCCGTGAACACCGATGGTTAATCCAAGATGGTCTTGAAGTCTGCGGTCAGGCTAGGGTCAGCCGCTGCCTGCAGGGCGGCCAGCGTCACCCTCGGGAGCTGCTGGCACAGGTGCGCTTGGGCTGTAAGGGGACGAGTGACAGGATGCTGCCCCGGAAGGAGACGGCCTTTGCCGTGGCCTTGCAACTCTGCTGAAGGCCGGGCAGGCGTGCAGGCCGGGCTCCGGGGGCCGAGTGGGAGGGGTGTGGGGGACAGACCTGCTACTGGGGGCCCCCTGCCCGCGTCGGGGCAGCCAGGGCAGGGGCCTGGGGAGCAGGTTGGGGGTGTGGGGGACAGCCTGGCTAACGGGGCTGGAGGCAGTGAGGACTTGGCCTCCTCCCACAGACTGAGGGCAAGAGGTGGGGAGGTGGGGTGAGCGGGACCAGGCCCTGGGGTGAGAGCCTGCAACCCAGGGCACCTGCCCCAGCCCTGGGGTTCCTGGACCCACCCGTGGCCATGCAGACATGGACAAACTGCCCACGCACATGGCAGGATGGGGCGCCTCCTGCTTACCTGCCCGGAGAGCCCCCAAAAGACACCTGTAGGTGCCCCTGTGACGAGCCAGCTTGAGCAGGAAGGCCTGGAGGCAGAGCCACTGGGCGGCTTCAGAAGGAAACGGGCCAGAGGCGCCCTTGGCCCCCAGGGACATCCCTGGGGGGGACACACGGTCAGGCTAAGGCCCCGCCGGGAAAGACCACGTACTCCAAGGTGCCAGATGCTGCCTGGGTACCCTGCAGTCCCTCCCACGAGCCCAGGAGCAGGGCAGAGGCCAGGGGCAAACGGGCAATGTCGTTTCAAGGTCAGCCCCAACACGGGCTCCACGGAGCCCTGACAGCGGGCACTTTGGTTCTGTTCTCAGAAACGATTTGCATCAAATGGAAATAACATGGACCCGAGGGACGCAGAGCGGCCAGCGGCTTCCGGGGTGAAGCAGCGTGGGGCGGGGACGGTCCTCGGGGACTCCTGGGGAAGGCAGGGCTGCAGACAGGCACGGGGCCCGGCCTCTGCCCCACTGCGGGCCTGGATCTGTGCACAAGGCCGAGCCAAGGGCGGGGGGCGCTGACACAACCCAGCCCCACGGGGGGCTCCCGGGGCCCATGGCCACACCGGGCTGTAAGCCTGCAGGGGAGCCCCGCACACTGCTGGGGCCACAGGCGACCCCGCAAAATGCACCAGCCACACCCAGTCCCCCCACCCTCCGCGCACACCTGCATTCTTGGCTTTTAGGAGAGAGTAGCAGCGCGACGCGGTGTCCAAGATGACGCGGAGGAAGAAGGCGGGGTTCTTCCTCACCGGCTGGTTGAAGGGGAGCTGGAGCACACACGCGTGGAACCTACAGAGGGATGCCTCGTGGGAGGGGCCCCGGGCCGGAGCGCACGTGTGTGTGCGCGTGTGCGTCCCCGTGTCTCCCTGTGCACACGTGTCCCTAGTGTCTGTGTGTGCCTGGGACCACAGCACAAGCCCCCACCAGCCTCGTGCTCTCTCGGACCGCCCGGGCCCCTCCGGGGTAACAGGCGCGCATGGCTCGGGCGCCCGACCTCGCGCACGTAACCCGCTGAGGCGGGAGCGCTGTCCCGCCAACGGGAGACCAGAGCCGTTCCGGAAACGACGTGGGCACAAGTGCAGGTCACACCGACTGGCCCAGGCTCCCCACGGATGCCCGGCCCTCTGTCGGCCCCGCGGCTCCCACGTGCGACCGTCCGGACCGCGGCTGAAGTCAGCGGCTCCCCTGAGCGGCCAGCGGCGCGTCTCCAACCACAGTGACACCAGGCTGAGTGTCTGATCTGAGGCCAGGGTGGCCGCTGTGACCGTGGGGTCAACACGGCCTGAGGTGGCAGCGTCCCCCCGGGCGCGGCAGGAAGGCGCGAGCAGGGCCGGGCCCCACGACTGCCCAGCCCTGCCCAGTTCTCAGCAGTGCGACCCAGAGCCATCCTGGGACCAGGAATGTTCCAGAAGCACACGGGGCCTCCGACATTCCCGTTAGTGGGGCAGGAATGGCTGCAGGGCTGTTTGGGAGGCACGTCCCACCTCCCCTCTCCGGGGGACATCAGAGGGCCGCAGACCCTACCCGGACCCGCCCGACGCTCCCCTCTCCGGGACCCCAGCCCTGTGCTGCCTGCCTTCCTGCCCCACACGGGCTGCCGGCCCCCGCCTCATGCCCCAGGCCCCCACGAGGTCCCAGGTCAGTGCACAGGAGTGGGGACACCGGGCCGCCCCCTGCTGCCTGCTGACGGGTGACGCGCCCACACAGGGAGCAAACACCTTGTCCTTCCAGCCCGGGACAGCAGGGGGTGTGCTCCCGGGCCAAGGGAGGTTCTGGGGCGCGTGGCCCTGGGGCCGGGGGACCCACCTGTAGGCCTGCAGCAGGAATATCTTGTAAATGTTTGTGTACACCGTGCGGACGCTGTTCACCTAGGTCACAGACAGAGAGAAACGCTGCGACCACGCCCCGAATTTAGGTTCTAGGCTCTCGCTTTATCAGCAGCGCAAAGGCAGGCAGATGGCGGCCTGGGTGGCGGTGGGAAGGACCGGCGGGGGCGGACGGAGGGGAGTGCTGAGCGGCCCTCAAGCCTGGGCCCCAAGGCCTGGGACGCCCACCATGGGGAGGGGCCCTGGCGCCCCAGCGACAGGCCCAGGCAGGGGTGAGGGCATCTGCACCGGGTCCATGATTACACACACATGCACACACGTGTACACAAGCACCATATCTGGCACACACACGCACATGCAACATATCCTGTATCTGGCACACACACACGTGTGTGCACACAAGCACCATATCTGGCACACGCACACATGTGTGCACACACACCATATCTGGCACACACGCACACACATCCACACACACACCATATCTGGCACACACGCACACACACACATCTAGCACACGCACACACACATGCACGCACACACCGTATCTGGCACACGCACACACACATGCATGCACACACCGTATCTGGCACACACGCACACACATGCACACACGCACTGTATCTGGCACACACGCACACACACATGCACGCACACACCGATCTGGCACACACGCACACACCGTATCTGGCACACGCACACACATACCGTATCTAGCACACGCACACATGCACACCTGCAGGTCCAGAAACAGGGTGCAGCACTTGAGCCGCAGGACTGCAAACAGCTTGCGCCGCAGGCTCCTCCCAGGCTTGGCGCCCTGGCTGAAGGCGAGGCTCGAGCGGATGGAGGTCCGGGCGTAGCTGCGGGACAGAGCGGGAGGCCCTGAGCCCCGCGCCCTCCTCCCGGCGCCCCGCCCACCTTCCCGTGCTGTCCGACACCCGCCGTGATCGCACGTCACACGCGTGGACTGCCCTCGAGGGAAGCCCGGGCCGCGGGGGCACAGACGGGGCAGGGCCCTCACGCACGGCACGCATGCGGGTCGCGGTCACGTACACGTTCACCCGTTAGCGACAAGCAGCACAGAGGGTCAGCAAGATCTACAGGATTCAACCGCACGCGTCCATCACGCGGCAAAGCCACACCTGACTGGGTGCCTTCCTGGGTGAGGGTCTGAGCTGGGTGGGGTCTCCTGGGTTTGGCGGGGCAGCTCTGCCCACACGGGACCTTGAGGCCACAACCCAGTGCCTTCTGGCTGTCTGGAGGGCTTCTCGGAGGAGGCTGTGTGCCGACAGCCTGACCCCGTGGACGAGGCTCACGCGTGAGACGGAGGAAGTGGGAGGACGTCGGGGGCCATCGCCTGTTTGCACCGTGACACCAGGGGGCGCCCCAACCAGGCGGCATCCCTGCGGCGGTGCAGCCGAGGTGCCCCGGTGCCCCGTGTCGTCCGTGCCCGGGGAGGCAGTCCTCAGTGCCAGCTGCTAACACGCCGGCCTCCAGGCCCCCCTTGCCGCCCCCCCAAGCACCACGGACACAGCAGTCTCGGCGGCAAAGCAGCCTCTGGTGAGGTGCGTTGGCCACCCGGCTGCCACCTTAGGCCCGGTCGGCTGCAGAGACTCTCGCTGCCCAGGTGAGCAAAGTCTCCGATGTCGTCTGTGCGTTTTGTTCCTGGGGCACAGATTTCTGAACGTGCACTTACCGGGAAAACATATAAGTTTTTCAAGGACTTTAATACCCATTGGCCACTTTCCAGAGAAGTCGCAGCTATCTGCCCCACGCCCTCGGAGACGTGCCCACGTGTCTGGGCCCACGGGAGCACCGCCGAGGGACTGCGGCGCCTGGGACGGGAGCTCCTCTGGCGGCGGGCAGAGCCTGGCGGGAGCGCCCGCACACGCCGCCCCCCTCTCCCATGACCGTGCCCACCGCGGCCCCGCTACGAGCCTCCGTGTCCGACCCGCAGAGCTCGGGCCGGGAGGGAGGCCCTGGCGCCAGGCCCGGGTTCGAATCCTGCACCGTGCCACTGGGTGGGGGAGCGGGGCCGTCTTCTGCGCCAAAAGGACACATCTGAGAAGTAGCAGCGGGCCCCACGCACCAGGCTCGGCGAGGCCGCTGGCGCTTGGAGGCACAGCTACCGTCTCTGCCCGTAGGCTCTGGGCTCCTAGGCACTCAGGGCCGCGGGCTGCCGGTCCTGCTCACTCGTCCCCTGCGCCACGTCAGAGGACCTCCATGCACCTGAGTCCTTCTGCTCTGTCCCTGCTGGTGGGTTTCCCGCGCCCGCCCACAACTTGCTCACGGGCGGCCCCGAGGCATCGGCTGCTCCTCGCTGGCTCCCCGACAACCAGCCCCCGCCCCCCGGCCCCCGCGGCACCACGGCAAGCTCTCGCATGCTCGCGGGGCCCCCGCTCTGGCCGCCTCACCCTCACCCTCGCTGGAGCACGGGACACCTTGCAGGGTTCCAGGCCCCTGTCCCCGCAGGCGTGCCGTCAGGGCTGCGTCCGTGAGCGGGCACGTGCGGAGAGGTCCTGTGGAAGCACAGGACCCCATGACACCCACCTGCTCCTGGGCGCCGTCACCGCCCGGCGAGTCGCCAAATGGGCAGCCAGGCCGGAATGGCGGTGCCTGTCCCCCCCACGGCCGTCGCTTCTTGGGGAGCAGAGAGCGGGTCGGGGCCAGATGGTGAGGGAGGGCAGGAGGCAGGGCATCTGGGCTGCGTCCCAGGGATGAGGAGAGACCAACCGAAGACGGGGCGGCCAGGGCGGGAAGGGGGCCTGGGAGGGGGGCCTGGGAGGGCGCACAGAGCACTGTGGAAGCAAACCAGGAGCCTTGAAGCCAGGAGGGCGGGGTCGCCGATTAGCCAAGGGTGGGGAGGGGAGGGGAGGGGAGGGGAGGGGAGGGGAAGGCAGGGCCAGATGGAATGGGGCCCACCCCCCGGCTCAGCCGCAGAACTGGGACCCGGTGCTCCAACAGGAGCAGGTTCCTGAGTCTGTCCACGAGGTCGGGCTCAGGGGAGACTGGCCGTGAGGGGCTGACCTGGGTCCCCAAATCCACGTTACTGCCTGGCCCACGTGACCGTGTGTGGGACGGGGTAAGAAGGGGCTAAGCTGAGGACGTAGGTAGGCCCTGACCCAAGAGCACAGACGCCCTTGGGGGAAGAGGACACCAGAGACGCCTGAAGGAGACGGACGTGAGGACACAGGGAGGCCACGGCGAGAACCAGCTGGGAGGCCACGGCGGGGGCCACGACGAGAACCAGCCGGGCCCACACACGGGTCCTGGGCTCACAGCGGAAGCAGAACAGCACGTATGGGGGCTGCTGGCCTGCAGCCCTGCCCGCGGCAGCCCGGGCTCACCAGGTCAGGGTCCCACGTGCCACGTACACAGCGGGCCCCGTGCGCCACAGCCCGGCCCCCAGGGTGAGCCCTGTGCTCAGGGCCTTGTGTCCGGCACGTCCCCACACCTCTGAACTCACATCTACGCAGTGTCCCAGCAGAACACATGGGCGACCCCAAGTCTCCTGCACAAAGTCCTCTTACTGAAAAAAGCCCAGACAACCGCTCACCCAGCGAGGGCGCTCGGTCCCAAGGGGGATGTGTTGCTGCCCCGTCCGGGCGGGACGCTGGGCACCCCAACCCGGGCCCCACCCACCCCATGGAGGTGGGGACGGTGCACGACACTGTCCCCCGTGGGCGCACGCACCTGGAGTAGTCACAGGACACCTCCAGGGTCCGGGTGTCCAGCAGCAGGCCGCACCAGGGGAAGAGGCAGTGGGCCGGCAGCTGCAGGGGCGCCGCGTGACCCGGGGCGATGTCCTCCACGGGGAAGTTCACCACCGTCTTCTGCAAGTTGGCCACGCAGCCGTACTCGGGGACGCCCGTGACCAGGGTCCTGAGGCCGAGCGGCCGAGTCAGGCCCCGAGGAGGGGACCCCGCGGGGCACTGGGGCACTCACTCCGGGCGATGGCCCCGGCGCCCAGTCGGAGGGAGCCAGAGCTGCGGGCACGGCGGCGGGCGTCGGTGCTGCCCTGGGGGCCGGGGCTGCATCCCGGAGCCCCTTGGAAGTTGGGGCGCGTGGCGCACCGGGCGGACGGCAGAGGGGCTGTGTGCCCGTGGGGCCCCCTCTCCCCCCGCAGGCCACGTGGGAGGGACAGCCTGTCCGTACTCGCTGAACAGCGGTGCTCCGAGGCCTGGGGCCCACGTGTGGGTTGGTTATTTTGCCAGAATAAAGTGGCCACACGGGGTCCTCAGCGCCGTCCCGCTCAGGCCCAGGAGTCTAGGGGCTCACTTTCAAGCGTGCTTTGCCAGGGGAGGAGAAAGTTCTAAACCGAGGGGGCTTTGCTCTGGCTGCTGGCAGTCTGTGGACAACCCGTCACTGGGAGCCTGGCCACGAGGGGGCGTCCCCGGCTCCAAGGGAGCGCGAGTCCCGCAGGCACCCCAGGGCCACCCTCCACCCAGCAGCCCGCACAGGGCATCTGGCCAAGGTCAGTCCGCCTCGTGAGGGGGCTGTTGCTCCGCGAGCCAGGTCAGCGGTGCCCGGGGAGGCAGCCCCGCTCCCCAGGGGCTCGGGGCGCCGCGGGACGCGCGTGGGCCTCACCGGAGGAAGGCCTGTGCTTGCTTCAGGTGAGGCGTGACGAGCAGGAAGTCGTCCACCAGGCGCAACAGCACCCTGCAGGGCAGGGAGAGCCGGGCTGCGGCAACGGCCCCGTCCACGGGGACACACGCAGATTAACCTCCTCCAGAGACTCAGACAGGCTGACCCGCTCGTGGGACGTGGCGGCCACAGGGATGCTGGGGGGGCGGGGGGGCAGCCGCGGGGCAGAGCCCGTGGGAACACGCCCGGGCCCCGGCAGCGCCGCACGCCGCTTCTAAGTGGATGCTCCAGACCCGCCCACGGCCTCCCACGTGACGGGACACGGAGCCCCAGGCCCCTGTCCACACCCCGCGGACCCGAAACGTGAGGTGGGGGCGAAAGCGAGTCAATGCGCGCAGCCTGAGGACTCCGTACCCGTCCTGCTGGATCCCAGGAAACAGCCTGCGCTCCATGTCCCCGTAGCACAGACTGCACAGCAGGGTGGACAGCACGGAGCCCTGCGGGACCCCCCGGCACTGCACGTACGACCTGCGGGACAGGACGCGGTTCAGGGCTCACCACAGGCACGCGTGCGCCCGGGCCACCCACCGGAGCGCGTGCGAATCACGGTCCGTCGTGCTCCCGCGGAGCCCGACGAACGTCTGTGTGCACGTGCGCCCGCGCACACGGGCCCGAGGTCCCAGCAGGCAGAGAAGCCGGTGGCGCCTCTCTGGGGCGGCCCGCGGGGCTCACGGGGGTGGCCTTTTCCACGGAGTCCTCTGACCTGGCCGCTGCAGACACACAGGCCGCCTCCGTGCGGGCTCGCCCGCTGCGCCCCCGTCAGCCGGGTCCCTCAGGAAACGCATGTTACGTCGTGTTGCGAATATAATTACACGTAACAAGCGCTGTAATTACTCTTAACACGATGACAACAGCGCAGTCTTTAACTAAAGAGCTTCTGATTCCTAGAGCACCGGGAATGATCCCCGGGAAGGTGCCCACGTTCCAGCTGACCTCTATCGACCTTGGCAGTGACCCTGAACCCCCAGGACCAGCGTGCTCAGCCCATGCCGGGGTCCTCTCGTGGGCTCACCCGGCGAAGTCTGCTTTCGTTTCCATAAATAAAAAAGTGATCTACCAGCATCTAAATGCCAAAGGACTTCCCAAACCCCGGGCGGCCAGCGGCCGTGGGACCTGCAGGGGGTCTGGAGGTGACGACAGGAAGGGGCCGAGGACCCCGACTCACTTGCCCCCGATCCTTATGACGTGGTTGTACACCAGGCGCAGGAAGAGGTGAAAAAGGCCGCTGCCGGCTTCGTTCAGAGAGGAGCTCTGTGAGGACAGACGGACGTGTGGGCCGGCAGGACGCCAAGCCGGGTGGTCCGTGGCTCTGGCCGGGCTCGAGCCTGTGGACGGCGGCCCCGGGGGGCAGCGGCGGGCAGGAACCCGGCAGCTGGGGAGCACGGGTCTGCTCGTCTCGGAGCCTCGCTGGCCAGACAGGCTCGTCCCTACACCCACTTCTGCAAAAGGCTGCAGAGCCGTGGGGGCTGCTCCGTCCCCGAGGGCCCCGCCCTCAGGAGCACCCCACTTTCGGGCGGCAAAAAGGGGTTTCCCCCAGATAGTTCCAGGTGGGACAACAGGGCAAATCCAACTTGTCCCCCTAAAAGGGGGGGGGCGCTCTCTTTCGGCCTCACAATCAAAACTGAGGGAGAGAACGTCTCTAGGAAATCACAAGGAAGCCGCTGGACCCCAGCAGAGACTCTGGAGGTCAAGTTCACTAAGAGGCTGCCCCCAGGCCCCGCCCGTGTCCTCGCCCTGCCCCGGCAGCGACCGCGGGCCGGACCCCCCACCTGCTCGATGACCACGGAGTCCCGCAGCGAGCCTGTGTCTTGCAGACGCTCCACGAACTGTCTCATGTACGGCTGGAGGTCTCTGAAGGTGGCCACCTGCCGGCAAAGACGAGGGGGTGGGACAGGTGGGGGTGGGTCAGGTGCGCAGCGCCCGGCCAGCCGGCGGGAGTCACGCCACAGGAGACCTCGTCACAGCAACAGGCAGGGGCCGCGGGGGGACGGGAGGTTACGGCACCCGGAGCAGGTCAGGGGCACGGAGCACAGGTCACTCCCCTGACAACGGATGACCTGCTGAGGAGAGCCACTGGGGATCCCAGTCTGTGGGGGGTCCTGGGAGGGT
>CM053607.1:359114-382046 GCA_028646535.1 Procyon lotor
GCGGGTGGAGGAAGGGGGACACGGCTACTCACCCCAGGGACGTCCCAGAGGGACGCCGGGGACCCTGATGCGGGCCTGGGGGGGACACGGCCACTCACTCCAGGGACGTCCCAGAGGAACGCCAGGGACCCTGACGCGGGTGGAGGAAGGGGGACACGGCCACTCACCCCGGGGACGTCCCAGAGGGATGCCGGGGACCCTGACGCGGGCCGGGAGGGGACATGGCCACTCACCCCGGGGACGTCCCAGAGGAACGCCGGGGACCCTGATGTGGGCCAGGAGGGGGGACACGGCCCCGAGACCCCCCCGCGGCCCATCGAGCCCAACCAAGGACCCTACCCGGTCAGCAGACTCCACTCCGAAGGTCAAGGCCACTCACTGTTTAGACCATCGTGGGGGGCGCACGTTAAGTCGATGGGCTGGGGTGACAGAGCACAGCTCACACAAGAGCCACGAGTGCCCGGGGCCTGGGGCCAGGCCGTGGGGGGCACCGCCCCAGTTTCCATTGGGAATCCATTCTGTGATGTCTAGTGACACCGGGCAGCAGATGGGGACAGCCCGGGAGTCTGGCCTCCAGGGATGGGGCTGGGTTGCTGACGAGAGTCAGAGGGCAGAGTGGCAGGCAGGACACTGGTCGAGGCTGGCTCGATGGAGACCAAGCCCCTGCCCAGCTGATGGTCTGCACAGGAGAAGGGGTTCCCACGGGAGAGGGTGGAGAAGGTGACCCCGAGGGCCAAGCTTAGAGAACCTTGGTCTCTCAGCGTCATTTATGCAGCCCCGTGGGCCACGTGCGTGGCCACTGCCACGGGAAGGAACAGGCCACCAGGGCCACGGCTCGAGTGTGCATGGATGCAGGGAGGCCCGGGGGCTGGGCCCCAGGATAGCACCGGCTCCTTCCTGTGCACGGTGTGAGGGGCACGGCAGACCTCGTGCGAGGCTGGGGACAGGGCCACGGAGCTCAGCGCTTCCCACCGAGGGAGCGGCAGCCTGACGGCACGGGTCCTGTGACAGCTGCCAGCGGGGCCGGACACTTGGAGGGTCAACCACGCCGTCGCGTGGGGAAGGGAGCAGCTGGTTATGGGCGTGCGGGTGCGCCTGGTGTGAGAGTTCTAGAAGGTGCTGTGCTACACGGCCCTTACGCTTTGCAAGGTCTCCCATGACCTTAACCATTTGTTAGGAGGGTAGATCTCAGGCGGCGTATTGTTTTCCCACAATTAAAAAACAAACTTATAAGCCCGAGTTATTGGAAGGTTGCCCGGAGCCTCCTGGGGAACCGGAAAGGGTGTCCCCCGGCCCGCCCCCAGCGGGGGCCATCCCGACCACGACCTCTGCAGATGAGGCCGGGCGTACTTTGAGCCCCCACCTCGAGAGGCTGAGATGGAAATCCCAGGTGGTAAGACAGGGCTCTGCAGTCTTCTCCCATCTGGAGGCCGCAGGTGTTTGGGAGCTTGGGGGAGGTGGAAGGGAAGAACCCCAGGGTCTCTCCCAGACCTGGGAGGGTGGCCGGTGGCCGGGCCTGCGCCCCCCCCACCGCGCACCTGCTCCCCGCGGGTCCCCAGTGCCGCCGACTCTGTAAGTGAGTGGGAGGGTCGGAGGTGGAGGGTGGAGCCCCCACCGCAGGGAAGCCGGCGGGGAGGGCCGGTCGGGGCGGCTCACCTGGGCTCCCGCGCAGCCAGGCGCAGTCCTGCACTTTCATCTTCCACGTGAGCTCCTGCGGCGAGAGCCTGGCGTGCTTTCCCAGGGAGACGAACTTCTTCACGTTCCTCAGGAAGCGGCGCTGGTTGCGCCCGGAGCCCCAGAGGGCAGGGGGCACCAGCCGGCACAGGCAGGCCCGCAGGAAAGCATACACCTGCCAGGGGCTGCTGTGCTGTCGGAGGAGCCCGACCAGGCGCCGAGGGTCCGCGTCCTCCCCGGGGGCCGCCGCCGGCCTCTCCGAAGGGCCGACGCCCACCCCTCCGCGGGCCTGCTCGCTAGACGCCTCCCCGGGGGCCGCGGCCCGAAGCGGGCAGTGCTCCCTGAGGAGCGCGCCGTACGGGCACCGCGCGTGGTTCCCCAGCAGCTCCCGGAACAGGGGCCTCATGCGCCAGTAGCGCGCGGGCAGACGGCGCGCCGGGTGGGCAGCCACTGGCCTCTGGGGCGAGGAGCCCAGAAAGAGGGTCTCCACGAGTTTCCGGGCCCCGGACAGGCTAGGCGGCAGGGCGCTGAGCAGGAAGGACGGGCGCAGCCGCTCCCTGCCTCCCGAGCAGTAGAGGAAATGCTTGGTTTCGGGGTGCGCTGGCTGACGGGGTACTCCCTGGGGCCCCTGGGCCGGCTGTGCGGCCGGCGAGCTCAGACGAGTCCCGGGGGACCCTCCCTCCCACCTGGCAGGTGTCACTGCGCGAGGTTTGCCGTCGCCCGGCCCCCGCGCCCTGCCCAGCTGGGCCTGGGCAGACGGCCTGCGGGTGCCCCGCTCCGGCTCCGGGGTCACGCCGCGCCTGCGCCTCTTGGCCAGAGGCGGACTGCTCCCCGACTTGCCCCGACGCCGCCTCGCGCGGGAGTTCCAGGCCTGGCGCGTGGGTCTGAGGTCCATCCGGGTCCCAGGACTGCGGCCGGGGGACGCGAGGGGCCGAGCCGCGGCGGGGGCGGGGACGCAGAGGTCGTAGAGCGGAGGCCCACACACCTGGTAGGCGCAGCTCGGGGCCACCAGCACGTAGAGCGCGCAGCACGTGAGCAGGTGGGTGAGCACATCGTCGCCCACGCGGCGCAGCAGCAGCCCCCACGCGCCGCTGCCGCGCAGAGTCTCCGTCACGGTGTTGGGCAGGTAGCTGCGCACGCTGGTCGTGAAGGCCAGGGGCGGCCCCCCGCGGGCCCCGTCTAGCAGGGCGAAGCCGAAAGCCAGCACGTTCCTGGCGCCGCGCTCGCACAGCCTCTGCACCACCCGGGCCACCAGCTCCTTCAGGCAGGACACCTGCGGGGGCGGGGGGCGGTCCTGAAGGGCTGGGGCCCGAGGCGTCCGGGGGCCCGAGCGCGCGCCCTCCCTCTCCCACCCGGGCAGGCCCGAGCCGGGTTCGCGGGGCAGCCCACCTGGCGGAAGGACGGGGCGACGGGGGGCGGCCGCGCGTCCCAGGGCACGCACACCAGGCACTGGGCCACCAGCGCGCGGAAGGCCGCCGGGTCCCCACGCCGCACCAGCCGCCGGGCCTGGGGCCCCAGGCGCCGCAGGAAGGAGGCCAGGGGCAGCACCTCCCGGTAACGGCCCCGCAGCAGAGCGCGCACGGCGCGGCACCGGGGCGCGCGCGGCATGGCTGGAGAGGGGCGGGTCCGCGGGAGGAAGGGGCGGGCCCGAGGGGGGGGGTCTGCACGGGGAGGCGGGGCTTCGGGGAGGAAGGGGCGGGGCCGGGGCGGGGTCGTGGCGTTCTGGGGTGTTGGCGCCAAGGTGTGGCGAGGCCTCTGGGTGCTTGGGTGGTGCGACCGCATCCTCTCCACCTACGCCCCGCGACCCCGTGCAGGGAGCCGCGGTCACAGCGGGGGTCGCACAGTGGAGCGCGGTGGAGGCGCCGGGGCTCTGGGATGCCGGAGGGGGAGCCCTAACGTAGGGCACCTGGTGCGCCCTGCGCCGCCTGGGGAGAGGGTTCCCTGGTTTGTCCCATGGGCCGTGACCCAGGTGCTGAGGCTGCCGCGGGTCCAGCCGGGGTGGGGTGGTGGTGGTGGAAGGAGCCGGGTAGCCAATGGGCGACCACGCGGGAGAAGGGCCACCCGCGCTCCAGCCACGTGGGCCTGGAGGCAACTGAGGGCACCGGTGGTGGCCGCGATGGGGCAGCAGCCCTTCTTCCCGGCCAACTTGGTCTCCTAGACCCTGGGTTGTACCTTCTCCTTTCAGGTCCTTAGGCTTCTGTTGTCTCCAGGAGAAACAAAAAACCTAAATCAGTTCCCTACTAAGGGGGGTCCACGAAGGACGGGGGGACACTGGAGCCACAGGACCCACGTGGCACCGTGAGCAGGCCCCTCCCACCCGCTCCACCTCTGGGCATGCTCAGCGCCGCCTGCGAGGGCGGCAGGTGGAGGGACCCACTGGCCTCGGAGCCCCTTCCCGCCCAGCCCAGACCCAGGGGGCCAGCGGTCATGATGCTCGAGCAAAACATTTCAGAACAGCCACCTTAAGGGGACTTGCCGCAAACGCAGCCTCTGCGGCTCATTTGAGCTTGAATCACTGAGCGGAAGAGGGACTCGTGGGTCTCAAGGGGCTCCCGGGATGACGGACTGAGCTCAGCCAACTGCACGGTTGGGCCAGTGCTAACCTTGGACAGCATGGGAAACGTGCTCAGGAAATTGCTTTTATTCAGGGCCCTCACATTTACACAGGCCTCCCCACGGGTCCCCGGGGCGCAGGTGGGGGCTCTGACCCAGTCCCGCCCCAAGGGTTCCACGGAGCCAGCTCTGCGGCCTCTAGGGCTGGTCGGGGACCGGAGGACTTGTCACTTCTGTCACTGGTGCACTTGGGACCGCTGGGGGCAGTCTGTTCTTTTCTACCAAAGTTCCTCTGATTCACCTGGAGAAACCCGCTCAGAAGACAGACGTTTTTAGAACAAGCGTAACAGGAAAACTGAGGCAGAGAAGGACACGTGGGGTTAATACTATGTTGATGGTGAGGAAGGGTCCCCGGTCCGAATGGAGACCAGTCACCTCCGGGGTCCCGTGTGCCATTAACCTGCCGGGGAAGCAGGGGATGGTCTGAGATCATTGCGCCCTAAACGTGAGAAACGCTCCACGGGAAACACCGATGCTGTTGGCCTGAGATGGAATTCAGAGAGGCTTCGTCCCGGGCCGTCGGCAAAGCCGCGGCTGGGCTTCTCTCCTGACAGCTGGGAGTTTCTAGACCAGGTGTGTTGGGCACCAGGCGCTGACGAGTGCCGCCCTGCCGTGGGCTCCTGCGGGGGGAGGAGCCCCCAGCCCACCCCGTGGACGGCCCTCCGCGCAGGCTGGCCAGACTGACTCAGGAGCCTTCTAGCAGCGTGTGCACTGGGCGTCGGGGCCTCCCGGGAGGCTCAGTGGGCTTGGGGGGCCGCAGGATGTTGACAGACCGCTTCTCCCACCCACGAGGAGTCACGGAAATGCCGGGGGTGGGTCTGAGGAAGCCCCAGCCCTGCCCGAGTGACCCGAGCCCGGGGAGGCCGTCGTCGGTGCCCGGGCAGGGCTCGCTGCCCGCTGTCACTGGGCTGCAGGCTGGCGCAGGCAGACCTCCCTGGGGAGAGCCAACTCTGGATGGCAGTGCGGGAGGAGCCTGCGAGGGGACCGCACGTCCGGTGCTGCACCTGCTGGCCGGGCCCCCTCCCAGGCCAACGGGCGCCTCAGTTGGACGTGTGCGGTTGGGCCGCTGCCCAAATGAACAGTGCACAGCAGTCCGTGGTACACAGGCTTCTGTCCGGGTGGGCACTGCGCAGAGGGAGCAAGAGAAAGAAAGGACATCATCCGCATGACCTTGCCGACAGACGTGATCCAGGCCCCCGGGGCCCCAGCTCTCGGGAAGGGCCCTCCGCGGGGCACCGTCCAAGCTGCTGCAGTGCCAGCTTCTGCCTTCGTCTGCATCCCCCCGACTCTGACCCTCCTCAGATCCCAGCAGCAGAGGCCCTCATGCCAGACGAGGCTGCGTCCCCGGGTTCTGGGACTAGGACGTGGCCTCCTTCCCTCGACGCTCAGCATGACAGAGAGTACAGCTGCTGACCGGTTCTGCCTCCAGGTGCCTCCGCCGGTGTCCCCAGTGGGTGACCTCCCGGAAGGTGGGGACCTGGCACTGAACCTGATCTGGTGCGTGCGTGGAGCTGGATGTCCTCTCACTGCCCGTGTGCATCGGCGTGACCCACACGGCCCTCACCTCACGGAATGATGCCGCGGGCTCCAGGGTCACCGTGCTGCGCCCCCCGACCCCGGCCCCCGACCGCCAGCCTGCTCGCAGGGAAACTGTCACTTTGAGACCAGAAATGGAATCACAGTCTATGTGATGCACGGAGTCGGGTGCTGTATGCCTGTCCTTCCTTTCCATCTCAAAGCAGCGTCCCGCCCAGGCTGTGGGGCTCGGGGACACGACCACATGCCTGCCGAAGGGCGTCTGGGGCTCTCCCACTTTGGAGCTGGTACCTGTGAAGCTGTGCTCACTGTTCCCAGACCAGATTTTGTGCTGACCCCATAACTTGTCGTTCCTCCTGGACAGAGGTCCGGGAGAGTGGCCGGGTCACGCTGAAAGGGGGGAGGGCGCCACCTCTGTTCCCCGGGGCCCCGCTGGCTCTTGCTGTTGCCTGTCTGATGGGCCGTGGACAGTCCGCAGGCCCCCCGGAGATGGCCAGGATGGGGCACAGGGGCGGCCGCCATCACAGGGACCACCTTAGGCCCCACGGAAGGTTCTGGCTCAGGGAGTGTAGAAGAGAAGGGAGGGGCCCTGTCCTTCCGACCACAAAGGGAAGGAGGGGGCCGGAGAGCAGGTTCAGGGACCTGGGTCTTAGGGGGTGTAGGGAGACGTCTGTGTCTGGCACCCCAGGGACCCCAAAGCCACCGCAGGTCCCGCTGGGAAGGAGATGGTTTTGTTTGAGGGAAATTATCCTCAGAGACCGACAGTGTCTTTGCCAATAACGGCACACAGTTTCACTGTGGGAATTAGGATTTCCGGTACTGTTGCACAAACCAGTAGTAGACGAGACATAACGCACCCGAGCCCCACAGACCAGTCCGCGTTGTCCCTGCAAGCAGGGGAGGGCACAGCGTCGGACTCCGAGCGCACACCTTCCTCTGTGCGGAGCCCCAGCGCCCCGCTGCCAAGCACACTGCAGGGGACCCCGGCGCCGGGTCGTGGGAGGGGGCTTCCCCGAGGTGGGCGCTCGCCCAGTCCCGCAGAGAGAGCCACTCGGGGCAGCACAGCCAGGCCCTGCCAGACCCGGGGTCCCGCTGTGTCCCCGCAAACTCTCGCTATGGAGGGTCGACGCGGCTGCTCTTCCCTGTGCCCACCCACGCGGCCTTGACCATCGCGAGCGGCCGAGCACGTGTAGCCACAGGCTTCAGTGACGGCACCGCACACGGCCCCCCGGGCGCCAACGATTCGCCCAGAGCTCCAAACGACTGAAGTCCCAAACAAGTGAGGTCCTAACCGACCGCACAGCAGGGTCGGAGCGGAGGACACGGGCCGTGTCCCGGCGGTGTGGACCATCCCCGTGGACGGCAGTGGCTGGCCCACCAGGCCCTGGGATCACCAGGGCTGCAGGCTCGGAGCAGCCGGGGTGGGGGACGCCCCAGGGAGCCTCGGGGTCCGTGTCCGGTCTTCGGGGCGCTCCGGGTCCAGGAGCTTCCGGGCCCAGCTGCCACTGCCACCCAGCCCGGGCTGGAAGAGCCCCCACTGCATTTTCTGTGCCTCGTCCTGCCGGGCAGGTCTCGGCGAGCAGAATGACAGGGGCTGCCGGGCGCCCATGCTGTCCCTGTCCGCCGCACCCGACCGGTTGCTGTTGGGGCCCTGTTGGTGGCGAGGCTACACCGCAGTGGGAATGGCAGCCATTGTTGGGGACCTTTCCCACGTTCGCTCACGGTCCCTGAGCAACCGGGAAGGAGGTGGGCAACCGTCATCACTTTCACCATCAGGTTCACGGGCAGGGGCTTCCTGAAAACCCTGGTCATCGGGGGCAGGGCCGGGACACAAAGCCAGGTCCTCCAAGTGCAAGGCCAGTGTGCCCAGGGCCGGGCGAACACGCACGGTCAGGAGGAAAGGCAGCACGCCGGGGCGGGGAATGGGGGCTGCTCAGGGAGGTTGGCAGCACCCAGGGAGGACGCCACACTGGCAGGGACCCCGAGGGGTGTGAGTCCCCCTCCCCTGGCGGGCGCAGCCACCACTTCTAACCCATCCCGACCCATTTCCGCGTCTCCGTGTACTTCCCCCCCCTCCCCCACCTGATGGAAACCAATAAAAGGTGCTCACGGCTAGAACCCCCGTGGGAGCAGAGATTAGGTCCTCAAGTCTTGGCAAACACGGCTGGGCTCCCGTTGTGTATGCGCCCCTGGATTTTTGTACTCTTGGACGTCATCTGGTGAAATTTAAGAAAATGGTAAGACAAACGGACCCCCTTGGAGGCTGAAGGTGGAATTTACTTAGAGAATTAAATCCTTAATCTCTCCTTTCGGGAACAGCACGTGCCCCAGGCCGCATCCTGGCCGCAGGCGGTGCGGGGGTCTCCGGGGATGCTCAGGGTGCGGCCCGCGGGTGCCCGTCAGCGACAGTGGGGGCGGGGAAGGAGGTGAGGACGGGGGAGCCAGGGTGTCTGTGTCCTGCGGGAGGAGGCCCTCAGCCCCAACCCTGTGCCGTCACCTGGTCCGGATGTGCTTGACTCTCTTGTGTCCCGCGCAGGACAGCGGCCCCGGGCTTTCCTTCTGTCCGGCCACCTCCTCCCAGCAGCGTCCACGGGAGCGGGGCCCACCCCGCTAGTGCTCGCTAAGGCCGGCTCACGCCCCCTGGGGGAGACTGCGCGCTGGCCTGCGTAATCCCCGTGTCTGCTCTCTCCCGCCCCGGCCCAGACTTGTGCACACGGAGGCCCCGGGAAGGCCAGCCGGTCTCAGGTCCGCAGGGACCCCGGCTCCCCGTAGGCACCAAGGGCACAAGCTCCAGGTCCTCCCGGAGGGAGGCATCAGGATTCAGGCTTTCAGACTCTTGCTGTTCCCCAAATACGAACCCACAACCAAACACCTCCAAACACAGCACAGAGCGCCATGACTGAGCAGGAGCGGTCCAAGCACAAAGCACGGAATCAGATATGCAAATTCCGCAGCTGCTGGGAAGGATCCCTGATGGATTGCCAGCTGTGCTCTGCGTCTGGGGTGGGCAGAGGGAGGGACGGCGAGGGTCCGGGCCCAGCCGGCCTGTACGGAGCCCACATGTCACTGCCTAGACACGGAGTAAACACGGAGGATAAAGTACTAAGGGAGGGAGCGACAGCGATGTGGAGACACAGATGGGAAGCAGCCCGGGGACCGGGGACTGAAGACAGGAGGGGTGGAGAGTATGGACGGACCAGGGCCCCTGGGGGGGCAGGGACAGCCTGGGAGGGGTGCACTCGGGGAGAGAGCAGCTGGGTGTTGTTGGAGGACATGAACGTCGCGGCAGGACGGACAGAGGGGACACGGTGTGGCCAGAGCCCGACGAGGATTCCCCGACCACGTGGGGCTCAGCCCCCCGGGAAATGCGTGTCCCTGCAGAATGAGGGGCACTGGGACATTCTTACCCAGACAAACCTCGAAGGATTTTGCCGGCAGCTGAATTTCTGCAGCAGAGCGGACTCCAGAGGGAAGGTCTGTGGCCCACAAGGATGTGTGGGTGCTGAGGGCAGCCCGGGAGGGGAGCTGGCGGCCCAGGGCTGAGGGCGCCCGAGGAAGGGGGCGGGGGGGCGTTGGGGGGGGGCTGCAGTCCTCATGGCCGCTGTTCCCTGGCAACGGCTGTGACAGCAGGGCCAGGCCGGCCTCCTGCGACCAGACGGGGGCCTCGATCTCCGCGGGGCTCGGGGAGCCTCTGTGCTGGCTTCCCTCCCACAGCGTTGGGCGGTCCACCCGCCAGGCCGTCTGCTCCTTCCTTTGTGGGAAGATTTTAACTACAGATTCAAGGTTTTCCAGAAATGGACCTGCTCCTCCTGCGTGAACGGCGGTGGGCGCGTCCGTCCGGACTGTCGATGACCCCGCGTGAAGGCGGCCGCGGTTATTCTGCTGGTGTGGGCGGATCCGTGCTCGTGCGCGGCCTCCTTGCTCCTCCCCTCCCGGCTGCCGTTTCCCCGCCCGACCCGTCTTCTCAAAGAACAAGGTCTGGGGTCGTTAATTCTCTGAACTGCTTTTTCGATTTCATTGGTATTTATCATATTCTCTACTTCCGCTGGGTTTAATTTGCTCTCCTACTTTGTGACGGTGGCGGCCGAGGACCCTGCGAGCCGCTGCCCCAGGTCGTAGCCCACGACCGCCCGGCACACGCTTGTGGCTTCACACGCGGCCTCAGCCACACTTGCGTCTCACGATCGCGGTGGCTCGACTCGCGGCTTCCGTCCGGTCCCAGATGTTGTCGACGTTCCCTCCTGTTCTGGAGGCTCCCCGGGTCTTTGTGCTCGGGCCCTCAGCCGGCCCCGCGGAGCCTGGACACAGTGGGTCTGCCTGCGCCCCTCCCCTCCTTTGGGCCTTCTCGCGTCTTTCTTGGTGCCCCTGCTCCCCGCTCTGAGGTGGGCGTGTGCTCGGCCGCGGGGTGGGGCGTCCCACGGGTCCCCGAGGCTCACGGTGCTCAGTCTTCCATGTCCTGGCGGGTCTGCCACCACCACCGGGCCATCAGTCACCGAGAGAGGCACGGCTTCCGTCTTCCTGCACGTCTGACAACGTCTGCTTCACGTAGTTTCCATGGACTTAGTTTACCTTCCTTTGGATGAAAAGACTATTTCCTGGTAATATCCTTTCCCTGACATCTCCTTTCCTGATATTGTCAGTCCAGCGTTCTTTGAGTGTTCACAGGGTGAGTCTTTGCTCAGGGGTTTCCTTCGAGCCCCCCGAGTCCCTGTTTCTGGGAGCGGCTTCTGTGCAGTGTCCCGCTGGGCCTTGCGTCCGCACTCGGCCCCTCGGTCTCTGCCGTTTAGTCGGGTGTCTGCCTCGTTTACGTTTAATGTGCTCGTTGTCGCGACGGCTGACATTCTGTCCTGCCGCTGGCTCCGGCTGGCACCCGTCCGTGCTCCTCTGCCCGTCTTCTCTCACGTCGAGTGTTTCTTAATGTCGACTTGATCTCCTTTACGGCTCGAGACTTCAGAGGTTGCCACAGGATGTAGAGAACATGTGTTTTTCTCCGGCCCGCAGCAGCCCCAGCCCCGCCGCCCGGGGAGCCCCCTGTCCTCACACTGCGCCATGGTCACAGGCACACCTCGGGGACCCTGAAAAACACGGCCATTATTCCGGGTTTAAGTGGTCTGTTGTCTTAAGGTGATTTACTAAGAAAACAATCCCTATATTCACCCACCAAGTTCCTGTTTCTGGGCTCCTCACTCCCACGTGTAGGCCGATTTCCACCCGCTGCTGGAGGGACTCCTGCTAACCTTTGTTACAGAGCAGATTCGCTGTGATTCGTCCAGCTTAGCATGTCTGCAAAATTCCTTAACTTTAAAATATATTTTAAAGGAAAATATATTTTCCCTGTAAAGGAGTCAGTTATTTTTTTATTTTTTATTTTTATTTTTATTTTTTTTTAGATTTTTATTTATTTGACAGAGAGAAACACAGCGAGAGAGGGAACACAAGCAGAGGGAATGGTAGCGGGAGAAGCAGGCTCCCTGCTGCGCAGAGAGCCCATGCGGGGCTCGATCCCAGGACCCTGGGATCATGACCTGAGCCGAAGGCAGACGCTTAACGACTGAGCCACCCAGGCGCCCCTGTAAAGGAGTCAGTTAGATTTTATTCCTTTTTCAGTATTTTTTTTTTAAAAGGTTTCATTTATTTATTTGAGAGAGAGAGAGAGCGTACAGACAGGGGGAGGGGAGGAGGGAGAGGCAGGCTCCCGCTGAGCAGGGAGCCCGAGACGGGGCTCGATCCCAGGACCCCGGGATCGTGACCCCGACCTGACCTGAAGGCAGACGCTTCTCTGACTGAGCCCCTGAGGTGTCCCATCCTGTCAGTACTTTAACTTGAGTTGTTTCTTGTGAGCAGTCTCCTGTGTCATTTTGCGGTTGTCCCTGACATTTGCGGATGTCAGGCTGGATTTTTCTCTGGCTACTTTACAGATTTTTCTCTTTGCTACAAATCAGCAATTTGATTTCTATACATACCTTTCAGTTTTCTTCTTGCTCCTTGTGCTGGGTTTTTGGTGCGCTTCTCGAAATGGTGGTTTTATATTTATTTTAAGCAAATCTGAGAAGTCATCAGACATTTCTTCCAGGGTCCCCTGTGGCTCTCGGACGTTTCCTGGTTTGCCTCACTCTGTCTCACTCACACAGCTGCTGTCTTAAGTTCACTACCCTCTTCTTCCGAGAGATCGAATCTGCCAGTGATCCCACCCGTCTAACCTCCCTTCCAGCTGCTCGGACGTGGAGTCACTTTGACGAGCGTGTCCCTATCCTTGCCCCCATTTCTAGCGGGCTCGGCCCCCGCTCACCGATGTTTGCGGGGTGGACTGTGTTTCCTTGCTTCCTTGTAGATCTGCAGTTTGGATGCAGACGTTGCGGATTTCACCTTCTTGGGTGAAGGGGTCTGTCAGCTGCTCCCCGGGAAACAGAAGTCTTGGAAACAACTTCATTCTTTTGGATCTTGTCCTTAAGCTTGGTTGTTGGGACCAAAGCAGGGCTCGGTCTGTGACTGAGTTTTTCCGCAACTGCTGGGCCAGTGCCCTGAACGGTGGGGCCCCCGCTCTGGCTGATAGCGACGGGAGCCACTGCTCTTCGCGTCCAGGATCGTTCCTTTGGATCCTTTCCAGGGGCTCCCCGTCGAAAGGGTATCACTTCCTGATGCACACGCGCTGATCGGTAACCAGCGGGACACTCGGGGGCCTGGCGCTGCCCCCCAGGCTGCTCCCTGCCCGGCTCCCTCCTCTCGGGCGCCAGCTGCTGTGCTGCCTGGAGGCCCAGCCCCGGCCCGTCCCAGGGAGACGTGGGGCCCGGCGCACGCCTCTCTCCGTGTCTGGTCCTCGGGGTCTTCACGATGCTCATTTCACTTTGTCCAGTTGTCATCCCTTCGGCCTGGAGAGTAAGCCTCGCTGCTCCTGCTCGCCCAGGAGAAGCCCCTAAAACACAGCATGTTTACAGAACAAGAGAGGCTGAAAGTTAACCAGGTAACCATCTCCAAACTAGGAAAGAGGCTTACCAAACGACATCCACTGCGCGTCAAAAGAAATAAGGAATAAGCGACCTGAGCAGAAATCAGTGAAGGAGAAAACAAATTGTAAAGAATGAGCAAGGCTAAAGTGCTTCTAAAAGGACCAATAATGATAAAACCAACAAAACCAGGTGGATTAAGAAGAAAAAGAATTACAAGTAACTACGTAAGCAGTTGTTAGGGACGAAAGTATGTCCCCCCAACCCAGGGGGCGGCGTCCCGACCTCCGGGGCCTGCGGGTGGGGCCTGTTTGGAAACAGGGTCTCTGCGGAGGGTCGAGCCCGGACGAGGGCTTTATAGTGGGTCCAGAGCCAACACGACTGTGTCCTTATCAATGGGGGGACCTGGGACACGTGCTCAAGGAAGAAGCCTGGCGCGCACAGCAGAGGCCCCTCTCAGCCTCGGGAGGAGCCGACCCCGCGGCACCTTCACCCCGGCCTCCAGCCTGCAGGACGGAACAAATGCTATTTTGTTGAAGATGCCGTCACCTCCCACGTCTGCCTGTGGGTCTGAGGGCACCCGCGTGCCTCCCTGGGGATGGGCCGCTCGCCTCCCGTCCGCGGTGCCGTGCTGTGGGGACACCGCTCCCCGGGGGAAGCGGCAGACGGGCCCCGAGGCCGTGAGAACCAGAGGGCGCTCCGTTCAGCTTTGCGGCAAGTGGACCAGTTCTGTACACCAAACAACAGAACTTCAAGTAGTAGCTCCACGGGGGCCACAGAACTTCCAGCAGCAGCAGAAGCAAAAGTCCCGGCAAGGACGTGGGGGGCGGGGGGGTGGGGCACGGAGCCGGAGGCCACGTCAGGCTCGTGCTTGGGGACAGGAGGCCGGCCAGGCTCTCCGCCCAGCTTGCGGGGCTCCACCGCCAGCGAGCCCAACACAGGGTTACGGGGAAATCGAGAAGAATAGGCCCATCATCCAAAAAGGAGATCAAAACGGTCAGAAGGAATAGAAGGTCCGCAGCCCCATTAGCCTCCAGGGGCACATCTGGGCCTCAGGAAGGTCCCCTGCTCGCCCGCCAGATGGCAACATGAGCACGGGGCGGGGGGAGGGACTGGGGGGGACGTGGGGGGGCGGGGACGGTGCTGGAACGTTGTGGGGACATCAGGTCCCCGATGCCAAGCATGCGTGCGCCCCCCCGGAGCACGGCCCCAGAGAGCCGACCGCTGACGTCCGCTACAGACACACAGGGGCTCTGGGTGACTTCATCCGAACAACAAACTGGACGAAACCCTGACGCCTGCCCGAAGTCCCCGAAGCGCGGCTGCCTCACGCAGGGGGATGCCGCGCAGCAGAACCAGGCAGGGCCACAGGCGGAGAGAGAATTCCGAGCCGCGGAAGCCAGGCGCCAAGGGGCCGGTGGGCTCCGGGCGGGGAGGAGCGGGCCTGGGGCCGCTGTGTGTGAAGCCCCCCGCGTGGTCGATGCAGGAGCCCAGCCGGGAGGCCAGGGGATGTGGGAGCCCATCTGGGGGATGTGGGAGCCATTGCCGGGAGCTGCCCGCTCGGCTCGCGCGGTGCTGTGTGAAAACTCACCACGGGGGGGGGCGCCCCCCAGGGGCCGGGCTGTGTCCACGCCCGCACAGGAGCCCCTCTGGATGGCAGGACGGAGAAGGGTGAGTGGGCAGCCCGGGGAGCCACGGAGGCACCGGAGGCAGCCCGGGCCCTGGGACTGGCAGCTGTGAGTTCGGAAGGCCCCGAGGTGGGGGCCCACCCCTGGATTGCCCCGCGGGTGGGCCGGACCCCCCGGGGGCCCTCCCGAGAGGCAGCAGGAGGCCGGAGTGCGGAGAGGCGGACGGCAGAAGGGCGGTGGGAGAGGCCGTCAGGCAGGGAGGCTGCCGCCCCGGAGGCTGGGACCCATCTGCCCACACGGAAGCTGGAGAGCAGACGACGCGAGATGCGTCTGTGTCGTAAGCCGCTGGGTGCTGTCCCGGGACCTGCAGGGGCCCCGCCGCTGACCCCCCCGGGCCGGAAACGCACAAGGGTCACCTGAGCCGGCCTCTCCCTCAGCTGGCCATCGGCGGCTCGCACACCTGGGCCAGGAGCTGTGGGCTCCGGGGAGGCGGCACGTGGGGCTTCGGCCGTGACTGGACCGCGGCGACGGTGCAGGAGGTCAGTGTGAGGAGGCCCGGGTCGGAGGCACGCGTGCTCCCTCAGCCTGGGCCGATCGGCCCCCCGCCGACCGGTGTGGACGCAGCGGGACCCGAGTCCCTAGCACAAGCCGGTATCCGGAGGCGGCCCCACAGCAGATGCTGGGGACCAGCCCCAAACTGTGACCGTACCCGCTTGTTTGCACGGCACGAGGGCAGGGGCTCGAGGGTAACCACACGGAGCACACGCCTGCCCTCGCTCACGCCTGGTCCCGCCACTCAGCTCGTCTGAGCCCCGACCTGGGGGGTCCTGAAAAGACGCCGTCCGTGGACCCGTGCCGGCCACGTGGGAAGGTCTGTGCTGTGAGAGCCTGGGGCGGCCTTTCAATTTGCTGCTTCAACAGGGGCAGCAACGAACTCGCATCACGCATGCGTTTCCGAGAACAGGAAAAGCGAAGCCATTCAGCCCGCACGTCATCCCGGCCCAGAAAACGTTACAGCCAGAGAAATTTATTTTAAAATAGAAACATACGTACATTAAGGTTTTAAAATAGTCAAATTTTAAACAAAAAAGGAAGAAAGCCATTTGATCCCAGCCTCTGAGGAATGGATGTGAAGAGCCACTCAGGTGTGCACATACCTGCACGCTGCCCCGGCCCCTGGCGCCGCGCTGCCCACGGTCAAAGCCCGGTGTGGGGCGGGCGTGTGCCCGTCGGGGCCCCTCTCAACCACAACACGAAGGGACTCGGGAGGTGACGGGAAACGTTCAGTTTTTGGCAATGCAGAAGATGCAACGTCCGGGGATTTCACCAGAAGCGTCCAAAATACTCTGCGGACGACCCAGCTCTGCCGCGCGGTGGCCGACCCCACGTGGCCTGGGCGGCAACTCAGTCCACACGGGCCTTCTGCGGGGGCTTCTCCTCGTATGACTCCCCGAACTCGTTCACCCTGCTCTTATCCACGGGATAAAGCCTGCAAGGACAGGGGCGCCCCCGGGCTTTGCCATCTGCGGAAGTGCTCGGCTCCGGCAACGAGGACCCCACGACCCCCGCTGCTGTGGGAGAGGGATCCGGGGTCCCCTCGTACCCGCCTGTTGGATGTGTTTTTACGAGGAAGATAGAGCTCTGGGCTCGAGCACCGTCAGGCCCGAGGCAGCTGAACCGAAGCAGAGGTGGGTGGGGGCACCGTCCCCAGGGGAGCGGGCCCCTCGGGGCCGAGGACAGGCGCTGCTGCACCGCGGGGGACGCGGCCGGCCTCCCGTCCCCTGGGCCGGCGTGAGCACGGGCGCCCGGCACACTCACCATCGCTGGTAAAGGTACACGAGGAACACCACGTCGTCCCTGAAGCACGCCAGCCGGTGGGAGGTGGGCATGGTGATGATGAAGGCGAAGACGTCGTCGATGAAGGTGTTGAAGGCCTGCGGGGGGGACGGGCAGGAGGGACACGGGTTCGGACGCCCCGAAGACGCCCACCCCGCGCACGGCCCCGGTCGTCCTGGTCGCAGACGGCGGACCTCGGGGGTCCCAGCAACACCACAGAGGCGGAGAATGGGCAAGGGCAGGAAGACACCGGATGCCGGGGAGCCGGCCCTACTGGCCCGGGGCGCCCACCTCGCAGCGCACGCCCGGGTCCCCAGACCTTGAAGGCCAGCGAGGCCTGCCGTGCAAACACGGGCTAAGAACGTCCCTGCTCCTCACGCCCGCTCTCCCTCGGCAGCACGCCGAAGCCGCATGACACGCCCGGGGGGCCACGCGGTGCCAGGCTCCGCCCGCGTGGGACGCACTCCTCCAGGACGACCCCCACCCCCTGCCGGTGGGCGGATGCATCTGTGGACCCAGGCCCCTGGTGGCAGCTGGGGGTCTGCACGCTGTTGCGTGTCACGAAGAGGAATGTGGCTTAAAGAAAACATCTTCGGCCGCTAGGACGGTCAGAGGACCCCTGTCCTTAAGTCACCACGTGGCCCACGCGGCTCAAGGAGACCTCCCCACGGTGAAGTGCCGCGCAGTGGGCCCGAAGAGGCGCCGGGCAGGGCACTGACCTTGTAGGTGAAAGCCTTCCAGGGCAGGTGTGCCACCGACTTCATCTGGGGGAGGAGAGACGCGGCAGGTCAGCGGCCAGCCACACAGAAGACCCGGGGGAGCGCGGCCGGGCTGCAGGCTTACCTTGTAGTTCACGAAGAGCTGGGGCAGCATGAACAAGAAGCCGAACGCGTACACCCCTGGGGACACAGACAGCAGGCTGGGTGGTGCCCCGTGGCCCCCTCGCACCGCCCTCCGCAGCCCCTGCCCATGCGCCGTGGCTGCCGCTGGGAACCACACCCGGGCTCCGGCCTCGCGGCCACACGGCCCTCCCACCGGCCCAGCACGCGGCCCTGGCCTCCCCACTCCCCCCAGCACGCGGCCCCGGCCCGGGCGCGGGGCTCGAGGGCCCGGCAGCGCACGGGGCTCCGGGGCCTGCTGCTGGGCCTGCCCTCGGGAACCAGGTGCAGACAGGGCTGTTTCTTGCTGCCCTGAGCTGTTTTCGCGAGAAGAAAACACACAGCTCAGGACTCTGTGGGTGCGGTGGCCCGAGTGAGGCTCCCACAGACAAAAGCAGGCACCTGGGGGCCCCCAAATGGAGCCCAGGCCGCAGCAAAGGTCCTGCCTGGCGACCTCGAACGGCACGGGGCCACGTGCTGAGCCAGGAGGAGCTGCTGAAATGCCGGTGGCGGGACCGAAGCCCGCGACTCACCGTTGACGAAGCTGTTGATGAGCCACGAGTACCAGCTGGAAAAGGAAGACCGCCGTCAGGACACCATGGCCCCCGTCCCCCGGCCCGCTGTGCCCGTCCCGCCGGCTGGCAGCACGGTCACGGAAGCCACGTCGCCGACGTCCGGGCGCCGGCTGGTCCTCCCCCCAGAATGCAAGCGGCAGGTGGCGGCCAGAGACCACAGCTGGGGTCCGGCCGTCAGGGGTCCGGCCGTCAGGGTCGCGTCTGCGCTCGGGGGCCATGCTGCTCGAGGCAGCTTCCCCTTGTCGGGACATGTCCGCGCTCATCCTGCACACCAGGGCCGTGGACGCCTGGGGCCTCGCCCTTGCTGCTCGGGCAGGCCTGGGGTCGGGGGGGCACTGCACGCCAGCCTTGGTGCCCTCACTGCAGGCCCAGGCCCCCGGGAGGCCCCGCCCCGGCCACACCGCAGGGGACGCGAGGTGGGGAGGCGGGCCGGCCCAGGCCAGAGGCTGAGGGGGTCCCCAGGCGGACGTGCGGCAGCAGGGGGCCGGGCCGCGCCCTACCTCTTATACTTGATGTTGAGCAGAGAGTAGACGGCGCCCCCGATGCACAGCGGGTAGAGCAGGTAGGACAGGTACTTCATGGCCTGGCGGGAACAGGTAACCTCTAGAGCAGCCCCCCAGGGCGGGGGCGGGGGCAGGGGGCAGACGACGACAAGCACGGGGGGCGCAGGAGCCACAGCTTCGGGAAGCGAGCGTGCCTGGTGCCGAGACCGCGGGTGCCCGGGGAGCGCACAGCGCCAGGACCGAGGCCGGACGGGACGCGGGCAGTACGGACAGCCTAGCAGCCCCCGCAGGCCACCGGGGCAGCCGCCGGAACGAAGGTGCAGAGACGCCCTCCAAGTGCGCGTGTGGAGCTGGGCTGGACTCCCGGCGAGGACCGCGCGCGAGCAGGTGCCACAGAAGCAGAGCGGGCCACAGTCCCCACGCATAAGCGTCAGGACACGGGCCCCCCGCCAACCACGGGGACACCTCGGCACAAGCTCCCTGCCAGGCCTGGACGCGGGGAAGCCCCAGAGCGCCCCTCCCCGAGTCAGAAAGCCCAAGCGGCAGGTGCACCCGCCTCGGGCCCCAGCACCCCCAACCCCCCACTACCTACCTGGGTGTCGTACTCCTCTGTCTTCTTCTCTGACTCGCTGTAGGTGCCAAACTGCCACAAAATCCAACACGGTCCTGTCAGCCCCCCGAATCCAGGCAGGCCCCCGAGCCGCAGAGGGAAGGCCGCACACAGACCAGCGGGCGCACCCCACCCAGCTGTGTGAGACTCACCCCAGGTCACGACCCTGGGGCGACTGCCTCCAGACCCCAGTCAAATGCCCCTGCCCCATCAGAGCCACCCAGGGACCCAGAGAGGTCCCCACGGGCCACAGTGAGTGCTGTGCGGGGCACGAGCACACCCGCTAGCGGGGACCCTCACCGGGGACCCTCCTAGCCTGTATTCAGCCAGCTTCCACAGGGACCGCACTCCGTCCGCGCACCCCGCGCGGCTCTCAGGTCGCAGATGCCGCAGGCACCCGGGGGGTTAGAACGGGACAGAATTCGTCCTGCTGCCTGGTTTCCCGTCCTTAACAGCTCAGGCCCCGGGGAGCCGGGGAGCCGTGAGCCCCGAGTTCTCCTCTAACAGGTCCGTCGTGGCGGCAGGAGCAGAGCTGCAGACCTCAGACCGACCCCCAGCCCCCACCAGGCCCGCGAGGCTGTCGGTGCCGCCTGCGCTCCGTCCCCAACGGGGAAGTCTGCGTGCGTCCGGTCCCACCCAGGGACCCGCGGGGCTGCAGCCGCCCTGGCCTCCCCCGGCACGCTCCCACCTACTCATCGGAGCCGGAGATGAGCCGCGGCCAAAGGCTCGCCGGCTCGAGCGTGGCGTCCACCCGGAGCGGCGCGGGAGACATGGGGAGATGTGGGGAGACAGCGTGGTGGGAGGTGGGTGGCCGGGGGGGGGGGGGCAGGGAGGACGCGGTCACAACGGCAGAAAGCCCCACCTGGAACTCGGGTCTCAGGCCTCTCCAGAGCACGGTCATCTTCAAGGCCTTTTTCACTTTCCACAGCTGATGGCAAAGAATGCGAAACAGACGTTCGTGCTAAGCCCGAGGGGTCCCCAGAACTCCCCCCGGGAAGGTGAGGCGCGACAGCGACCGCCTGCTCGGCCGCCAGCCCAGCCCGACCCTCAGGCCTGTCTGCCCTCGTGGACGCCCCCACCTCCTCTCTGTGCCCAGGGAGCCGGCCCCGGGCCCGGCTGTCCTCCTCCAGGCCGAGCCCCCTTCCCCTGCCTGCCCCCTGCTTCCCCGGCACCTTCCTCCTGGTCGGCACCGGGAGGCCCCGAACCTCTGCCCCGAGTCCTGCCATCTGCAGTCTTGGGGGACCCACCCCTTCTTACCCCGTCACCAAGGCGGGAGCAGCACAGCCACTTCTGAGCTAGGCCCCACATGGTGACAGGTGGCTACGGGAGGGTCCCCGCCCGCACTCCCTGACGGGCGGACCGAGTGCTGTCTCTGACCGCCCACCACGTGGGCCAGCACCCGTGGGCAGAGGCACGGGGCCGGGGCCAGGTGGCACCGGAGGCCAGAAGGGGACATCCAGGCCCACCACCCCTTCCGTGGACGCCGTGTCCCAGCCCCACCGCCGCCCACCCCACAGGACCCCTCTCCCCGGGCCCCACTCTGCCAGGCCTGCCACGGGGCTCCACGCTCCTGGACGCCACGTCCCGCACTTGGCTTCCTCCAGCAGCCGGCACAGCGCAAGCCGGCGGCTCTGCACCCAACGGGTTAAATACACGCGGCAGATGGCTGGGATGGGCAGAGGCTTTTTGGGGCCACAGTGGCCGCCCTGCCCTGCCCGGCAGAGGGGCCGCTGCACCCCCGATGCCGAGCGCAGGGCCAAGCACTGCCGCGCAACTCACCTCGATGGCGGCGCCAATGCCCGCGGGAACCAGCACCAGCAGACTCGTCTGCTCGTCCAGCAGGAACAGGAAGATGACCACCGTGCTGAAGCAGCGCCAGAGCACTGGGGGGCGGGGAGAAGGGCTATGCCGAGGGCTGTCCCCGCCCCACGCACCCCTAACCCACACCCGACCCTGACTCCCATACGACCCCCACAAGCACACGGCCGGGCCCCAGGTAACCCTGCTCTGCCCGCGAGCGGCCCGCACTCAGGCACCAGGTCCCTGCAGCTACCGGAGCGCTCGCGGGGCCCTCGCAGACACGGCCGCGCAGAGAGCACACACGCAGGCCGGCTTCCGGCAGGGGACTGGGACTCGCCTCCTGGTGCGCTCACGTCGCCCTCCCCATCACCCTCCCCGTCCGCACACCGACTCCGCGATGACCCGATCTAGCTGCAGAGAACCGGACCTTCTCCTTTTAAGACCCTGCGTGACGACCATGCGGCTCACCGACCACGCCCCGCTGGTTCCTCAGCGCTTCTCAGCGAAGCGGCAGGTCCCAGCAGGCTGGGGCGCCGGCGGGCGGACGCGGGACCCACGGCACCTGCCGCCCGCCCTCCGCTCCCCGGGAAGGGCCACAGGAGGGGGCGGGAGGACTCGGTGGGGGCCCCCGTGGTGTCCCCGAGGACACCAGAGAGCAGGACAGAGAATCTGAGACTCGGCCTGGCCCAGTGCAGCCCAGGGTGCACCGTCGCCGCGGGAGACGAGCTGCCCCCTTGCTTGAGGCACGTGCTCCGCAGGCGCACCAACACGCACTGAGATCCGGTGTCTGTCGCGGCCAAGGTCACAGGGCTCCCTGACGTGCTCTGTGATCTGGACGCGGCCCCCCCAACTGTTCGCGCAGAATCCCCTACACTGCATGTTCCAAAATGAACCTTCAACACCCATCTTTACCAACGGCGGGACGTGCCCTGGGAGCGCCCAGAACCCCCGAGAGCCTACCTGCTTTGGTGGACATTCCAATCATGCTCTTCTTTTTCTTCCAAAAACTGATGTCATTTTTAAATGCCAGGAAATCAAACAGAAGCTGCGAAGACAAGAGCACAGTACTCGTGCTGCTCCCGCGGCTGCTCTTCGCCAAGTGGCCGCAGGTATGACCCGACCTGGGTCCCGAGGACACAGCCAGACCGACGCCAGGTGCCACAGAAGCCCACGGGCTCGTGTCCCATCCAGCCCGGCAGAACCGCGGGCATCTGACTGCAGTCGTGGGCCGTACGCCCACGGGGACGTCTCCCTGCGGCCCTGACCTGGAGCGCAGGGTGGGCACCGTCTGCCTCAGAGGCAGGGGAGCACTCGCAGACCCTCCTCATACGAACCTCGGTTCCCAAGCTCAGTCCTGCCAAGCTGCAGCCAGGCCCCCGGGCAGGGCTGCCGTAGGGCTCCCACGCCTGCCCCTTCCCTGCCTGACCTCCAACCCAGCGCCGCTGCGGTGGCTGACGACACAAACGACAGTGACAAGCTTTCTGGTATGAAAATCACCACGTGGAATGACATAATTAAACACTTGTATCGTAAAATCCTCCATGAACCTCAGAGTTTGGGCTCCTTTTGAAAACGGCCGAGCGCAGCAGATGAACCCCTAGGTCCTTCAGGGGGTCAGGGACCGGGTGCAGACACCCAGCTCTGAGCTGGGAGACAGGCCGAGCAGCCCCGGGCTGAGGCCGGCGGGCACCCACAGAGCCCCCAGTCCTGTAAGCACTCACGTGAAATGCCGCCACAAAGAAGGTCAACGCTAAGAAATACAAGTTGGTGTCGACAAAGATGCCTTTGACTTCATCGGCGTCTTTCTCTGAAAATCCTGAGACAAAGAGGAAACCCGATGCGGGGGAGTGAGGTCCACGCCGCCACGGCCAGCAGGACGCGCCCCGCGCTCGGTGGGCAAGGCCGGTGCTCAGCCCCAGAGCCGAGACGGCGCGCCACCAGGAGGTGCCGGGGCTCCCCGAGCGAGAGGCCGCGTCCGTGCTCGCCCCTGCCCCCCGGGTCCCCCGCGGCCCTCACCGAACTGCTGCAGGGAGTACACGGCGTCCTGCATGTGGATCCAGAAGCGCAGCCGCCCCAGCGAGATCTGCTCGTAGGACACGGTGAGCGGCAGCTCCGTGCTCGAGCCGCTTATGACCTGGGGCGAGGGCGGCCGTGAGTCCGGCCCATGCGCAGGGGGCCCGCAGAGTGGCCGTGCGCCCCCACCTCCCCCGCACGAAGCGCTCATCCTCTCACCCCAACCTGCGCGTCCCTGTCCCTGCCTCGACACGAGGGCACCAAGACGTGCCAGCAACGCACTCTTGCCCAGGAGCCAGGCCCGGGCCCCGCGGGGTCTCCA
>CM053607.1:382546-402320 GCA_028646535.1 Procyon lotor
CAACACCCAGCCGATCAGTGAGAAGGCCGGAGCCCCTCGTTCTAGCCCCTCTGGCTTGTCCCTTCCAGCGCCCCTGTGGGCGGGGGCCCTGAGGGCTCTACCACCTGCTGTTCTTTCTGCCTGGACATCTGCATTCCTGCCTCCGCGCTTTCTTACAGTTTGAGCCAAAAGTCAGGCTGGTAAGACCTGGGGGTCCCATTCCCCCCTCCCCCTGAGGTGCATATGGCTCTTAGAGCACCCGTGCGCGCCACGTGCATTCGACGTGATGTTTAATCTGTTTGGTACAGAATAGTTTCCAAGACAGCTTCTGTGAGTGACATAGGGCCATTTTATAGACGGGGAAGTTGAGGCACAAGGAACCGACCTACCGACCAAGATCGCCACCAGGGCCACTGATGGCTTTGGCCTCATGTCCAGGGGTCTTCCCTTCCGCTCTCGGGTCAGGACCCGGGTGGACATGGCCCCAAGGCCGTCCGTTTCTGCAGAGAGGTGGTACTCGTGCCGCCTTGGGTCCCAGGTAAAACCACTTCCCTCCAATATGCAGACATTTGACATCAAATAAGGATCAAAATCCTTGACGGTATTTTACACCTAATGTGTAGATTTCAGCTACCAGGGAAGTCCAGGTACGGCCCTACGGATGGAAAACCTCATCCACACATCGCCTCTCAGCTGTGCTGTGGCTCCTCAGCAGAAAACATGATCTGAAATGATGACCTTGGGTCTTTGTCCACATGTAATCGAGTTTTGACATTTAGAGGCATGGAAGCATTCTTTCAGTACTTGAACACATCTTTCTTCACACTTTCAGTTTGCAGAACAAATGTTTACATGTAATTTTGCTTCCTAAAATGTCAAAAATCCCACAAATATGAAAACAATTATTCTCAAAGGAATGATCTTTCATGAGAAACAATTGCTTACAGTAATTCTTTCTGGTTGGCTTTGAGAAGTGCTATGTCGCGTTTTCTGCCAATGTGCGAAGACGGAGATCTTGTTTGGTTGGGTGGAGGCCGAGGCCCAAAGCGGGAGATCCACTGTGAGGGGGCCCAGTGGCCAGTCCTGGGAGCCTGCTGGCTCTCCCTGCCCGCACTGTCACCTCCTTACGGGGGGAGGAGCACATGTCCCCCCAGGGCAAAGACAGCCTTCCCCAGCCTGCCTGGCACCTAGCTGCGGCCATGGGACCGCGTGTGTCCGGGGGAGGGGGCGCCTGCAGGGAGAGCCAAGCAGCGCCTGCGGGAGGATCTGGAATGTTCCGGGGCAGGAGGACGTGAGGTCTGGAAAGAGGCCTGGGAGGAAAGTAACTCACTAGAGATGAAACGACCTCCACTGCGGCGGGGGCGTGTCCCACCGAGCCCCGAGCCAGACCCGTTGGGTTTGCAGGACGGGGTGCCTCGTGTGGAGGTGAGGCCGCCCTCCCCCCCGCCCCTCTCTGTCTGTCTCTGTCTGTCTGGCTGAGGCTCCCGGGCACGGCTGGGCGGCACCCTGTGTGTCATTCACCCTCCGAGGTGAGTGGGCACAACGGGCGTGGATGGTGTGGACAGACCTGCGCCTGCCCACGTACCTGCTGCCCCCACTGCCCCCGGACCACGCACGCGACTCGTGGCCAACGTGCACTGGGCCTGCCACGCACCCCTGCCCTCTAGCCGTCACGCCCCGCGTGCACTGGCGCCCCGGCTGCGACAGCCCAGGACCCGGGGGCACTTTGCTTTGCACGAGTGGTTCTTGTTTAGCAAACGGAAGCCGTTCCAAGCGAGAGCTCTTGTCTCGAGTAGCAGACGCTGGAAATCCCCTGATCTGGCTTCCTCACTTCAGGGTGTCCGTCATCACAGGACCCTTGCACACAGTTTCAACCGTCGCATTGGTGAGGCCAAGAGCTCTCACCGGATCAGAGGCCTGCACAAGCTCCTTGACTCTAAAGCCCCCGTGGCAAGTGTGTAGCCCCGAGAACAAGGAGCGGGCGGCTGGCATTCATGTTCTGGGGGCCGGGAGGGGGACGCACTGGGTGTGGGGCTCGCCCCCGGCCGTGTTTGTGTAGTTAAAGCTGACGTGGTGCGTATCTCGTCCGTCATGTCTTTTTAGGGTGCTCTCCGCTGAGAACAGGTGCTGACCACCCAGCATGAGCGTAGTTCCTCGTGCGGGGCGTTGTTCCGGCCAGTCCCCTTCGTCCCGGAACCCTGACCCACTTGAGTGGGCCTCGGTTTTCCTTTTACACAGAACTTCACGCAGGTAACGTCCTGTCCTCTGTGCTCAGACTTCCCAGGCTGGCCCTGGAGAGCTGCCGGTAACTGGCACCGTCCTTACGGCTGGGCGGGTTGGCACAGGCCACGGCTGGCGCAGGCCACGGTGTCCCCAGCGCCTGAGTTATATCCCAGGACACGAGACGGCCGTGGACCGGAGCCTCAGGCACGGGTCCTGCTGTGACCCTGGGAGGGGCTCTGCTCCCCTCTGCCTCCTGTTCCCCCCTTGGCTGTTTACGGGGTAAACAGGTAAAGCCTGTGGGGGAAGTTGACCCCGTCGGGTGGGTTTTCGTAGGGTTGGGAGAGTGCACGCGGGTGGGTGCCCAGGACGGGTCTGGCCCCGCCAGTGCTCGCTGAGCGCTAGCTCCCTTGGCCGGCGCACGAGTTCGGTTCTGGAACCTGCAGTCTGCCCGCCAGCAGGCGCACCTCCCAGAGCCCTCCATGGTCCGCGTCTGACAGCGCTGGGCAAACCTCTCATTTCAGTAGGTGCTCACGGAGAATTCCCGCCTGGTTCCCTACGGGCGGGATGGTGACAAGGGACCCAAGTTTCCCGCGTGTACACAGCTGTGCCCGCGGGGACACCCATGCGGCCCTGCGATTCCTGCGGACACTTTGTGCTTAGCAGGCGTGAAATGTGAAGGCGGGTCCCTGGGTAGAAACCCTCGCTGGGAAAGGGGGACGAGGATGTGGAGTAAATTCAAAGTTCACTGATGTAGGGCAGGTGTGTCCTGGTGGTGGACCCTGTTTTCAGGGTCGGGGCTCAGAGGGGCCAGCCGCCTGGGGGCCCGGGGGGGCTCTCTCCCTTTGGCTGGGGACCCCGGGGCGCGCCGTTTGCCAAAGTGACTTTCTTCTGCTTCGTCCAAAGTCGAGGCAGAGACGCAGCCCGACACGGCGAGGCTGGCCTTTCCGGGAGGAGAGATCACTCCTCTCAGAATCGTCTTCCAACTCAAGATGTAAAACTCGCGGTAAGTTCTGTGGGCAAAGCGCCTCGCACGGCTCTTCTGTCTGTAACATTTCACAGCTTGTCGGTCCCTCAAGCCGTATGCAACGGCTTCCTTTTGCTGCCGCTTAAACCTTTTTTCTCTGAATCCTTTTATTTACTTATATTTTTAGCTCAGTAGTAAAGACAGTTTCTAATAGTAGGAGATGCAGAAGAAATAAAATCTGTGAACATATTATTGTTTGGTCGACGTTGCAAATTCTTCCTTGATTGTCCCCCAAATGGTTTCTCCCCACCCGACAGGCTGCGCAATGCCCCCAGGGGCCCAGCCTGTCTCCGCCACAGGCAGTGGGACGTCGCCCCCGGGGCTTTTCCACCAAGGTCCGAGGCAGCTCGCCCCTGGGGAGAGGGCATGGCAGGGGCGACGACGGCACCTTGGGAAACCCCGGTCAGGACACTCGGGCCTAGTCGAAGGCCAGCGTGCGAGGAGCCCAGGGGTGCTCTGGGGCCCGCCCCGTCTTGGCTCAGCCGGGGGTGGACCAGGGCTAGCCCCGCTGGGGGCGTCTCCTCTGATGCCACGAGTTAGCCCGAGACCTCCCACCGGGGGCTGCGCAGTGTGGACCCCAAACCCAGCTGGTCCCACTTGTCCCTCCAGCGGGTGGTCTGACCTGGGCTCCCCCATCGCAAACCAGGGGGGAGCCAGCCTGTACTTGACCAGCCCTGGGAGGAGTCTGCCGGGGAGCCTGCCCACTGGGGCCCCAACGGGACCCAGGCCGGCGCTGTCCTCAGAGCCCCCCTCCTGCCGCCGGCCGCCATCCACACCTGCGGAAGCACCTCCTGACGAGCTGTCTGCCTCCCTCGCACACAAACACCCCCAGGCTGCAACTGGGGGCTTGGCTTTACCACCAGGTGCCTTTGCTTGGGGAAATGGCTCAGAGTTTCGGCAGGATCCACTTGGGATCGGGGCTGCCGTGCGGCTGGTGTGCAGACCTCGAGCGTCACACCGCAGGCTGGTGGTGGGCTGAGGCGGGGGGGGTGGGGGATGAATCCCGGGGCTCCTTGCTCCGGTCTCCGCGTCTGCTCCTCGTCCGTGTGACATCGTCCCGCTGTCAGCCTCCCCTGCGGGAGGGTGAGCGCCCCGGGCACCGCAGGGTCTATTTATTCCCTTTACCGGCACCTTCCTGCACCTTATAGCAGCATCTAGGAGATGCTCAGTAAGGATCCGGCCAATAAAAGAATTAAAAAATGAATGAGTCATTTTGGGGAGCGGAGAGAGCTTTGGTGCTGGTCGCACAGTCTTGTGTCTATTTTACCCTTGTGAGAGAGCCCCACAAATGGATGAGGGAGTCATCTTGAAGTTAAATAAATGGAGAGTATCTTAATGACTTTGGGGTAGAGAAAGATTTCCCATAAAGCCCAGTGGAAGCACAAGTCCTACAGGAAAATACTGATACGTGTCCATAGGGACAACGCCATAAATTGGGCAGGAAATTGTCACAAAGAATATCGTGATGCATACAATGTTAAGAACTTGTGTGGAGCATCTGGGAAAGCGAACAAGGGGCACAGGACACGGACAGGCAGTGCCCGGAAGTCGAAGCCCGCACAGCGAACACACAGGTGAGACGAGGCCCGTGCAGGCTGGAGCTCAGGAAAGGCAGAGACGTCCCTGGGGGTCCGATGACATTGGGGGCTACGTGGGGACACAGTGCCTGGAGGAGAGCAGTCCCTGGGGGGGGGGGCGGCCGATACCAGGAGGACGTGCCCCGCGATCTAGGAATCACGCTCCTGGGACTATACCCCAGAGAAATCTCACAGAGGAGGTAACTTTTGGAATTGAGAGAAATCGGAAACTGCCCACCAAGGAGGGAAGCGATAACCTGTTTGCAGGGTCCCCTACGCAGTACCGAACGTTGTCAAACTCAGCCGGAAACTAAAGGCCGCCGCTGCCGGTGGTGCCAAGACACGGCCCCGAGCCCCATCGAAGGCGGGTTTGTTGCAGAAGCGCGGAAATACCCCCAGTGGAAGCCCCGGGGGGGCAGGGTAGACCGGCTTTGCCGGCAGAGGTGGTGGCTCAGAGGGGCTGGCAGAGGGGCCAGCGGGGCCGGGCGGGGTCTGCCCAGGGAAGCAGGCTGGGCTCGGGCCGAGGCGGGGGCAGGTAGTGCTGAGAACGTTCGAGGGGCCGCACTTACGAACTGAAAGTTTAGGTTTGGGTTTTATCTTCTTGGATGAGGAGACTGTGGCTTTAACATGTCTACGTTCAGCTTTTCCGATTTTCTTTTTCTTTGGAGGTTGGAACCGTTATTCACATTAGAAGTCGTCTTACCGCTCACGGGATTTCTACGAATCTGGCTCCAGACGCAGCTCCGCGGGTGAGCCCTGGGGTTTTCGGGGCAAAGTCAAAGGGAGTTGGCATCGCATCCGCGCTGCTGTGCTCGGCAGCGTCGGCATCGCCGTGGGAGACGGTCTTCCAGCGCTCGCGACGGCGGCAAAGGTAGGACTTGATCTCAGTCGCTCCACTCAGCTTCATTACGGGCGGGTAAGAGAAAAGAGAACGTGTCCTAGCTTCTGCCTCTCTGATAATTTCATTTTAAGTCCAAACACCAGGCCTGTGGCAGGCAGCGGGCTTTCAGCACGGGCTGACATTTTGGCTACTTGGGAAAAAGAAACCTCATTCACGCAAGTCAGAGTTTTAGGAACGGCCGACCCCCTTTCCCGCCGTGGCTGGGCTGTGCTGCTGACCCACACGACACACAGACCCCTCTGTCCCCCGCGGGACGCTGGCCGGGCATCCTCGGTCTGCGGAGAGAGACCACTCCGTGCTGGAAAGCTCGGGGCAACAAAAAGCCTCTGTTCCATTGACCACAGGCTTTGAGCGGGAAGGGTCCCTGCGCGCCGGGCTGTGGCGATGAATGGCAGACGACGGGCGCCGGGAGAGAGAAAGCTCTTTAATGAGGCCATCCCGGTGGGCGGGGCGGAGCCGAGGGCCGAGGCTGGGGCAGTGGGTGACCCGGAGGGAGCCCCGTCCCGCGACGGTCTCCAGCACTTGGAGCCCTGCGGTTCCCCGCGGCCACCTCTTCTTTGCTTCCCAGACCCCACGCGTCCTGGCTTTGGGTTTGGGGGAGTGGGCGCTGGTCGGCACCCTTCTGCTGTCCGTGGGAGGACCCCCCCCCCAGAACCACGTGCGCTCTTCTGGCAAGGAGACATCCTCTGATGCCCATCTATGGCGCTGCTGTGTTTAGTTCTCAGTCCTGGCATTTTTGGCTTGGACCCCGGAGCTGTTTGGGCAGAACAGAAGGAAGGGGAGGGATCCCTGGTGTCCAGTGCCACAGGGGAAAGCGTGTCGGGGGACACCCTCTGCCGGGCTGGGACACGAGCTGCTCTGGTCACCAGTACTTCACCCCCTGGGGAGCGTGGGGTCCCCCTGAGACGTGCGAGACAGCCTCCCTCTGACCCCAACCCCAGACAGGCGAGATGGACAGCAGGTACTGAGTGGCAGGGGCGGCCTGGGGAGGAGGGCCACACGGGCTGCCCTGGGGACCACATGGCCCGGCTGGGACCGTGGGACGAGGCTGGGTAGTGACAGTGGTGTAGGGCGGCCCCTGGCAGGCTGGGAGCCGGTGGGGGGCTGGTTTGAATATTCCGGGCCCGGCAGCAACCTGGAAGCCATTAGCCGGCACCTCGGCGAGCCGGCGCCAGGCAGCCTTTCCCGTGGAGGGCAGGGGACTCGCCGTCAGGCCCTGGGGACGGATACTTTGGTGCATCTCTAGACCTTTATTCTTGCCGGCCACTGTGAGATCTTTCGGACGTGGCTTGTACCCATAAACGTGCTGGAGTCTCCGTCTCAGAAAATCAGCAGAGCAGGAGAGAAGGGGAACACTTTCCTCCTCTTCTCGGGCACAGTCCTCCAAGAGACGCTTGGCCCGGACCCCAGGGGCAGAAGCGGGGCTGAAGCCATACTGCCGGTGGTCCCTGGACCCCAGCCATCTGGGCCTCCCCTCCCCAACCGCCCCCCAGTGGTCTCGGGCCCCAGCCCACCCCACTGCCTCTCCCCAGCCAGCGTCTCCAGGCCTGTCTTCAGAGCTCCATGCCCCTGGCCTGGGACGTGCGGGCGTCTGGAGGGCTGGTGCGATGAGTGTCCCCTCCCTTGTACGCACAGGTTCCCACTCCTGCCTCCAGGTCCTGACGAGCCCCAACACACGGCTGTGTAAGACGGGGTGCAGCGTGGGTAGGTCTGGGCGGTGGCGGGGAGCAGGGGCGGCCGTCTGGAGCCTGGCCGGCCAGAGGCTTTGCGAGGACACGTGCTCTCCCGAGGGGCGGAGGGCCACACGGAGCCAAAGCTCACCCAGGGCGGCCGCGCGCTGCCCGGCCTGGTTCTCCCAAGTGTGTCTGTGAGCAGGGGGGTAGCAGGCCGAGCTGAGCAGCACAAGGTAGGGAAGGGGCGGGAGATTTTGAAGGTGGGTGACAGAGGCAGGGTCTGGGTGCCAAACTGAGATCCTGCAGACCCAGCTGCGTGACACACAGGGGTGGGGCTGGCGGGGCCTGGGGTCCCGGTCACTTTGTGTCCTTGACGGAGGCGGGGGCCGCAGCTCGTCACTCTCCCCCTCTGTGGGGTGACGGGTTTGGTTCTCCGGCCCCGAGGTGCGTAGATTCTTACCCTGTGTTTGTGGAAGGCTCCCCCGCCCCCTGAAGACAGGTGCCGGGGGCTCCATCTGTCCCCGCCCTCCAGTGTCTTGGGGGCGCTTTACTCCAGGCACCTGGGCCCATAAAGGCTCTGACCGTAATAGAAATTGGTTGGAAATGACTCTTCTATTCACATTATTTGACCTTGCAGTGATTCATTAGTTTTAAAGTTTCCCTTTCTAAGCCGAGCGCTCCCCCTAAAAGCGTGTGTGGAGAGAGAGGCCCTGCCCTCTGTTGCCTTTGTCCTCGGCATATCCGTCCAGGTCCGTCCAGGTCCGGTGACACGGCCCGAGAGGAGGCGGGGCGGGTGGCGGGGCCCAGAGCCCCCAGCCCCTCCCCTGTGCCTGTGCGGACTGTGTCCCGGGGCTTTGTGGGGAGGTGAGGCCAGGAGGCCACGAGGTGCTGCGGGGTCCCGCTGGGCAGGTGCCCCCTAGGCAGACCCCTCCGCAGCAGGCTGCTTGCGGAGTGACACAGTGTGCTAATATTTACCGGGTTGTCGAATCTTAGATTCTTTCCTGAAAACGTCTCTCGAGTGTTCCCTGCACACGGCAGGTCACCTGCCCGGATTCCCAGCGCGCCTGTGGTTTCCACACATTCCGCCGCCCTCGGTCGGAAGGCCTGCCCTCTAGTCACCCTTCCCTCAGTGGGCCCCGTGCGGCCTGAGGGGCTGGTCCGTGTGGCATGGGACACGTGGAGGAGAGAAGCACCGGCTCGCCAACCGGCAGCCCCGACGAGTGGGGCGTCAGCACCCGGCCTGGCTCCCTGTGAGGGGACAGAGCGAGTCCTGTGAGGGTCAGGTCACTCCAAGGACGCGGTCACAGTCTAGGGGATTTAGGACCTTGGGGATTCACACACAGGGGAGTCTGGGTTGTAGCCGGGCCAGCTTGATGCCGAGCTGGTGGCACAGGGTCATCCTGCTCCCCCGCCGTGACAGGGGCCTGGCCTCAGGCCGGTCGTGGGGCCGGATGCTGGAGCCGAGCAGACTCAGACCTGCCCCGTCCCCCGGGGACCGCAGCACAGCCTCGACACGGGTCTGTGGAGGGCACGGGCTTGCCATCTGCTGCCCAGTACGTTTCTCACTGGGGAACCACCCTCCGGGTGCAGAGGCTCATGTCCTGGCGCATTTTACGGAGAAGCTGGAGCTCAGAAAGGTGGGGGTCCTAGACTCCGAGGGGTCACCTCACAGCCTCGCGTCCAGTCCCGCCTCACTCCCGGGATCCCCCTGCCCCAGATCAGGGACAGTGCGGACCGAGAGAGTGGTGATGGGCTCCCAACCAAAACCCGATGGCAAGGAGGCTGTGTTTCCACGTGCTGCCTGTTGTGGGGGAGGGGGGAGAGCGTGACTGCCTGGCTCCCGGGTGCACGGGCGGCATCCTGCCACTGGGTCTGCGCTGCCCTGACCCTGCCCTCCGCGAGCCTCTGGAGAATGTCCTCCTCACATGTGCGGTGAGCTGGGCCCACGAGGGACCCCTCGGGGGTGGCTCCTGGCTGTCTACGGGGTTAGTGGAGGGTGCTGCTCTCCCACCCGGCCCCCAGCCCCGGCCCGCGTGCACTGCCCTAACCTTCCTACCAGGTGGAGGGCAACGCACGGCTCTGGAGGTGCCCAGGGGCTCCTGGGGCTCAGGCGGACACGGGACTTACCCCACTCCGTCCCTGCCCTATCCGCTCCCCCTGCCGCCCTCAGGCTGCCCCTCTCCCGTGGTAGGCACGAGAGCCTCCAGCTCAGAAGGGAGGGTCTGACCCCGGACCTCCGCTGGCCACGGCGGCATATGCTCCGCCGGTGCGCGTCCACGGGCAGCAGGAGGATGGCCGAGCGCTGGGGATTGACGCAAACAGGAGCTTCTCCTTGACAGAGCGGCTGACCCTCCAGAATCAGCAGCTCAGGGGCGCGGCGCTGGGTACCAGAGCCCAGCTGGCGGCTCCGGCGCCGGGAGCCGGGACGTGGTGCATCCACACGGGGCGAGCTGGGGCGCGGAGGCGGGAGGCCGTCCCATGGCCGCTCCGCTCCCGGGGCTCTCCCGTCCTGCCTGTGGGGACATCGCCCCTTCGTTCCGCTTGGAGCACAGGCTCCGGGACCCCTGCCCCCGAGGGGTCTGCGAGGGCGCCCGAATGTGCCCAGCTGTCCCTGTCTGCTTGGAGCCTCGTAGCTGAAACTCCGGGCCTCCGGATAGGGCTTCACCTGGGGGGGTGTTTGGAGGAACTGGAAGTCCCCTGAGCAGAGGGATGGGGCTGAGTCAGAGGGCCCTGGGGGGGCACATTGCTCCGGGGTATTGGTCACCGCGGGTCACACTGGGGAGCCAGGAGCGATACACTGTTGCTCACCGAGTTCCGATGTGCTCAGTTTTCACCAGGGTCTGCCCTCTGCCCCAGCCCCGCCCAGGCTCCCGCGTGACGTTCAGGCTCCTCTGGGCCACGGAGGTTTCTCAGACTTGCCTTGTTTTTGGTGACCTTGATCCTTTCAAGGAGGACTAGGCAGGTGTTTTGGAGAATGTCCCTCAACTGGGACGTGCCTGGTGGGTTGTGGGTTTGGGAGGAAAACTGTGGACGACGAGCCGTGGTTGATGTCGCGCCTGACCTCTGGCCGAGGTATGCTTGGGGCTTCTCCGGTCTCAGTCCCCGTGCGCAGGGGCGGCGAGGGAACCTCGAGGCCCCGAGCACGGAGGGGCCTCTCTGCTCGCCGGGGTCGTCTGGCCCGGAGGCGGCTGTCGCCTCTCGGGTGTTGTCGCCCTGACTGCTTGCGTCTGTGTGGACGTGAGGAGAGCTCCTATGGGCTTTGGGTTGGGACCACGTGCCCCGTGGGCATCTCTGCCCCTGCCGTTCCCGCGGCAGGCGAGGTGGGCCTGGGCGCGGCTGCTGGGCCACTGCAGAGACCCTCCTACCCGCGATCTGTGGCCACAGTCTGGCTCCGTCTCTGGTCTCCGCATCCCTGTCTTCTCTCTGTTCTCATCTGGGTGGTCTTGTGTCGTACGAGCCTGTCCCCACAGCTGCCCCCGCCCGTCCCTCCTGCCCAGTAAGCTGCCCGCAGCCGCATCTGTGGGACGCAGGAGCCCACGACTGGGATCGTGCTCGCCAGACACAGGCTTGCGGAGTCCTGCTGGTGAAGGATGGTCCCCACCCGGCTCCACGTCTGTGCTCTGCCACCTGCAGTGGTGCGGACGCCAGAGTGAGGGTCAGGGAGTGGCTGTTTACGAGTGTCCCCTAGGCCCCCAGCGCTGGGCTGGGCTCCGCTGCCATCTGGTTGGCTGGCTCTGGAGAGACGTGTCCCCCGTCTCAGGGCGGCCCCTGGGTGAGGGGCCTCTGCTCCCGACCCTCCCTGTGGGCCCCACTGAGCCCTGGTCCCCCGTACTTTGTGCTGGGTGCGCCCACCCCCACTGGACGTGTTTCCTGGGAGGGGCCGTCCCATCGCGGGGGAGGCTGCCACGGCAGGTCAGGGCCCGGTGGGAGGAATGGGAACAATTGCAGGTGGCGCCCCCTGTACCTGTCCCTGCTTGCAAACCCACCCAGTCGCCAAAGCCTCCTCGGGACCCGCAAACCAACGCTTTGTGGCACTTTGGTGGACACTTCCCCGTGGGCCAGAGTGGTGGAAATTGGGGTGTGGCCTTCTGGTCTTAGCCCCTTCTGCAGACACGTGGCCATTTCAGTCGACCAGCAGCCCTGGTTTCTGCATTTTTGGCCTTTTGGTTGATCCCTTCACTGCTTAAAATGCATTAATGCAGTGTTGGGGGGTTGGGGGTCCATGTGCTGCGGCCACAAGGACGTGAGTAGAGTCAAGCCACAGAGGTTTTTAAACGAATCAATGTTTATTTCAACTACAAAACCAGTCAAACAATTAAGTCGAGCTCCAGTTCTAAGGAAGACAAAACACGGTGCTCGCTGGCTGGGCCTGGGTCTGACTTCGCCTGGAGGGATCCAGGACCCTCCCCGAATCTACAAGCAGACTCCCCCGCCCCCACACCAGGGACCTGCATTTCAAAACCTCAGACACTCCGATAACCCCACTCCAGCAACACGTTTGCGGCTGCTCCTTCATCCCGAGAGCCTGAGATGGGACGGCAGAGCCCAGGACACCGGGGCCCCCAGGAGAGGGCTGGCTCCCCCGGGCAGGCAGGGAGGGGCAGCCGGAAGGCTGTGGCTTTAGAGGCCCTCAGGCCACTCCGCTCGGAAAGCCCCGTATCAGATTCTGGAAGCAGGTCCCCTGAGGGGAAGCCCTAAGCCGATAGCCCGCTGCCCACGAACGTCTGAAGCCTGAGGCATAGGTTCGCCCCTGCCTGGCTCACGGCCAGCTCCTACCCCCGCCCCCCTGCCGGCCACGGCGCAGTCTCAGGACCGGAGCACGACTACCTGTGAAAATACACTCCAGCGTGATGGTTATTTCAAGGGTCAACTTGACAGAATGGTGGGGTGGCCAGAGCTGGGGTCAAACGCTCTCCTGCGTGTATGTGGGGGGCTGTTCCCGGGTAACGCCAGCCTTTGATCCGGGGACTCCGGGCGGCAGGCGGTGCTCCCCTCTGGACCGCGTCTTCCCGTCGGTGGAGGGTCTGCACCCAGCGCGCCCCCTTGCTCGCCGCGGGGCTCCTGGAGGGCTGAGCCCTGCTTCTGCGGCGGGGACGGTGCCCGGCCTGCAGTAAGAGAAGCTGGAGCCGCTGAATGAGTTTTCCCGGGGGTAAGGAACGATTCAGATATGCCCTCTGTGTACGGCTGAGGATCGCTGTGAGTTATGCGGAAACTTCGAGGTTGGGGGATTCCTGGGGACCTGGTTTTAGCTAATGAGGAGTCCGAGTTAGCGATTCTGTTGAAAAAAACACAGGCTGCTTTCATCACATTAAGGAACAGATGGCAACAGCAAAAAAATCAATAACTAAGAGCTTCCAAGAATTCCTGCCAAGTCCGTTCTAACGAATAGATGTACAGGTCATTTATTTTATCACGAAAATTATTCACTTACGAACAGAAGCTCTAAAAATCCAAACGGTGCTCCCTCCGCACTGTGATTGGTTCCGACACTTATTCAACAGGGGGTTTTAAATCTGTCAGTCTCGGGGGCAGGCGGGGACGGTCTGCGTCCCGGTGCTGGTGGCGTCGGGGGTCTGCCTTGTAAACAGTCGCCCCCAGGCCATTTTGAGGGCCCTGCCGCCTGGAAGTCACCGCTCCAGCCCACCTCCTGGTGGGATTGTGAGCATTTGGGCCCCCGGGCGTGGCTGAAACTGGACGCAGGGTGCCGGCAATCACGGTGTGGGGCCGGGAGGGTCTGCCTGGCAGGGAGCACCGCTGACACCTGGGGACCCTGGTGACCCGCTCGAGGGACACGTCAGCTGTCAGAGCCCAACAGGCTCCATGACTTCGTCTCCGGCCGCAGCGGAGGCTGCACGTCCCTGACTACAGCGGGCAGCGAGACCCCTCCCTCCTCCGTGATGAGCCGTGAAGGGCAACTTACCAGCTGGTCGTTGCTCGGCCCCTCCAGGCCTGGCTGCGCTGCTGGGTCCTCAGGGTCGCTAGGACTCGTCCCTGTCTTCTCCCGGGTTACAGACCTCTGCTGGGCGGGGGGAGCCGGCCTGTGCTGTCTCGCACCCGCCTCCCAGCCCCGCCTGTCCCACCCGCCAGCCGGTGGGGGACGCCTTCCTCTTTCTTCTTCACGGTCCCTCTTCTTCATTTTCATCTGGGACCCCTTTGGGTGAAGACCTTGTTACCCAAACAACAGTGAGATAGTAAACGACTCTCATGATCGGGAGGCATCGATGCGTCAGGCGAATGGAAAGGCACGATGAACTGTGAAATCAACATGCCTCTTCAAGAGCCATTACAGGGACGGCTGGGTCTGAGCGGCGTCCGCGGGAGGCGGTGCAGAGAACCACAGGCTAACGGAAGTGAAACAGGATGGCGACAGTGTTTGCTTAATCTGACAGAAGGAAAGGAGAGAGAAAATAGAGCCGCGAAGAGCAGGTGGTACGACAGCGGAAATACGGGCAGAAGACTGGAATGAAACTGAATTATATCAGAAATTCTTTTTTTTTTTTAAGATTTTATTTATTTATTTGACAGAGAGAGATCACAAGCAGGCAGATAGGCAGGCAGAGAGAGGGGGGAAGCAGGCTCCCTGCTGAGCAGAGAGCCCGATGCGGGTCTCGATCCCAGGACCCTGAGATCATGACCTGAGCCGAAGGCAGAGGCTCTAACCCACTGAGCCACCCAGGCGCCCCTGTATCAGAAATTCTATTTTACATTACTGCAAATCAAATTAGCACTCAGAGTGCCAGGCTTGAAAAGGTTATAAAAGAATAGAAGGAAGCTCTACCCTGCAGACTTGAATCAAAGAAAGCAGGTTAGCTGAGACAATGTCAGGTCAGTGGGCGTCGCTGTGGGAAGAGTGCTGGGGACAGCGAGGGACAACCCGCAGTGACAAGGACTCCATCCGCGGATGACGTAACAGTTTTAGATGCGGTGCATCTAATAACTGAAACTCAAATATATGTAAAGCAAAAATCAACAAAATGAAACTAGTGAAATCCACAACCACAGGTGGATATTTGAATATACCTCTCCTAGTAACCGAGAGCAATCAAAATAACTCAATTACCAAAATATGTGTGGTTGACATCTATGGGGTATTGCTGGCCGGCCCGTGGGATACACACTCTTGCTGAGCGCATTTACTAACATTGATCATAGGCTGGCCCGTAAAACAAGTTTCAATATATTTTAAAAACTGAAATAATAAAACATTTTCTGACTACAAGAGTAAAGCTAAAAATCAAGAGCAAAACTCACCTCAAAAAACCACCCTCCAGATATTTGGAAATCAAGCGATACTCATCTAAATAACCCACGCATCAGAGAAGAAATCAAAATTTAAAATGATTGAAATTTAAAACTATTTGGAATTGAACGATACAGAAAATATCAAAATGGTGGGATTCACCTAATGCCATACTTACAGGAAACTTTACAGCCTTAAATGCATTAGAAAACAAGAGTGTTTGGAAATTAATAATCTGAGTATCTTTTTGGGAAAGTTAAGAAACCAAAAATAAATTCAAAGTAAGTAGAAGGAAGTAAACAATAAAAGACAGAAATCAATGATGTAAAAAGCGCAGGCACCATTCATCACTGAAAAACACAATTAACCAAACTGACGTAAGAAGAAAGAGAAAACAGGGATGACTTGTTTCTATTAAAGAAGCTGGGTCTATATTTAGTGAAGGAAATAGCACGTTCATGTGAATGCACTGGTATAAGCCACTCAAAACTTAAGAAAGAAAGAGTGCAATATTAAATAAATTCTCTCAGAGAATAGGAAAGGAGAAAAAACTTGCCAGATTTTTTTTGCCACTCACACGACCTTGCTAACAAAGCCTCGTGAAAATATGAGAGGAAAATTACCAATTTTTCTCATGAACAAAGATGCAAAAAAACACTTAGGACCATGGAAGAACCATAAATGCAAGTTACTAAGTGAAGGAAGCCAATCTGAAAAGGCCGCACACTGTGTAATTCCAACTCTAGAACCTTCTGGAAAAGGCAAAACTCTGGACATGGCAGAAAGATCAGCGGAGACCAGGGGTCAGGGGGACGGAGACATGAAAAGGCAGAAAATGTAGGATTTTTAAGGCAGTGAAAATACTCTGTGACAGCCCAGGGGTGGATACTTGTCATTCCACTTTGGCCAAACCCTACAGTGTGTAACATTGACTTGTGCATTGCAACAATGTACCACATTGATTGTAACAATGTACCACATTGATTGTAACAATGTACCACATTAATGCAAGATGTTAGCAAAAAGGAAAATGGGCTGGTAGAGGTAGGAGAGACACGGATGTATCAGAACTCTGTGTACTTTCTGCTTTTTTTTTCTGTAGACTTAAGTATGTTTTAAAAAAATAAAATCTAGGGGCACCTGGGTGGGTCAGTGGGTTAAAGCCTTTGCCTTTGGCTCAGGTCATGATCTCAGGGCCCTGGGATCGGGCCCCGCATTGGGCTCTCCACTCAGTGGGGAGCCTGCTTTCCCCCTGCCCCCCGCCTGCCTGTCTGCCTACTTGTGATCTCTCTCTCTCTCTGTCAAATAAATAAATAAATAAATAAATAAATAAATAAATAAATAATAAAAATCTGAAAAAAAATAAAATCTATAAATTATTTTAAAATCTGTTTATTTTTATGTATTAGCAATGATTAGAAAAACAACTTTTAAATACTTAACACCTGCCCCCCAAATAATAAAATGACTGAGAATAGAATCAAATCAAAGATGTATGAAGTCTTTTACAAAAATTTACAAGCTATTATTCAGAGAAAATTTAGAAGTCCTAAAGGGTAGAGACATATCATGGTCACGGATGCGATGCCGGGTGTTTGGGGACGTTTATTCTCTCCAAGGTGTAACCCAGCGGAGAATCTCAGCGGGTTGTGTGCGCATGTGGACATCGAGAAACCAGTTCTAAAATGTATGTGGAAACACAAAGAGTCAGTAATAGACAATACAACCTCGAGGAAGAACAAAGTTGGAGCAATACCGATACTGGACATGGGACTTATTTTAAAGTCGCAACAAGGACCAGTGTGGGCTCTTGAAGGAAAACGGGAAGAAACAGGGACTCTAGAAACACATTTGCGCGTAGAGATACTTATACCCACACGGTGCTCAGCTCCCAGGTGTGACTGAGCACGAGTGTGTACATGTGTTCACCAAAACGCACGAGTGGGAGGCCCCTCGGTGCTGTTAATAACTGGGTGGGTAAATGTAGGTGGTGTTTGCAGAGCAGAATCCAAGTAAGTGTTAGTGATAAACAACCTGCAAACAGCAACAGGGAGGCTCCCCGCGGCCAGGTGCAGCATCGGGAGCAGCCAGGGGTGCGCCCTGGGCTCTGTCGTGGGCTCGGGGGGGGGGGGGCTCCAGGGGGGTGTCCGGGGGGGGGACGGGACAGCGGCCGGTGGGGACTGTCAGCGTTCTGATTTTGACCTGAGTTCTGGTTCTGTTGGTAAGGACGCATGTCAGCAAAGTTCTCTTGAAAATACAATGTTTTAACAACATTTGCACATCTGTGCTCTCATACCACCTAAATAAGCATTTTAAAACCTATCATTACTTTAAAATCACTGCGATTTCAAACCACTCGGGGTGAAAGCAGACCTGTTTCGATCGATAGCGTTATTTACTAAGCTCGGAATCAATATTGTCTCTGCCTGACGAGCTCCCCAGGTGTCGGGGGCTGATGGGTTGATGAGGACACTTGGGACCACGTGTGCCCAGACGGCGGCCCCTTCGTGGGACCCACGGGGAGCGGGGCAGGGGGCGGCGGGAGGGTGAGACCTGTACCAACTCTTGTGAATTTTTGGCAACTTTGCCTTCCTTTTCTAGAGAACACGACCCGGAGTTTCTGAAAATACAGTGAAGTTGCTTTATTCCTTAACCACCCAGCTGAGTGCCTCCCACAGGCTCAGCTATGAGGTGGATTTGCAAGCACGCCAGACAAGGGTTGGGGAGTGTCCCTGGGTCCCCAGGGCCCTAGAGCACAACCACCGGATGGGTGGGCAAAATATGCAAGTTGTATTTTCCCCCCAGTTTTTAGTTTTTCAGTTACGATAAGACGTGCACATCGGAGAACACGGGACAAAAGTGTGTGTGCATGTGGGTCCCGTCCCAATGATGGGGCAGACCCCTCACCAGCTGCTGATCCTGTGACAGGTGCAGGTGGGCGCGGGGGTCTTAACCCTTTGTAATCTGGCTGGAGAGAAAGAAGGGGCCACGCATTCAATGCACGCACACGAGGGATCGCTGCTTCGGCACAAAACGGAGCGCCCACTCGCCGCTGTCACTCAGGAAAAGGAAACAGGTCTCCGGAAGCCCTGGGAAGCTTGCCCTGGAGTGGGCCAGCGTGGACAGCCTCGGCCGGCAGCGGCACAGGCTCCAGGGCCATCTGGCCCCCGCCTGGGTGTCACCGCCGCCCGTTCCCACCTGGGGAGCTGCCCCTGCGGACGCAGCTTCTGCCGACCACACTCCGGGATGCACATCATTAGGCGCATGTGGTTTCCACGACCAGTCCCAGCCCCGTGTCCCCAGCCTCGTCACACACAGGCCCACGAGGGAGCCGCGGAGAGCCTGCGGGATTTCTGGTCGCACTGAATGTGTCATTTACATCTGGCTGATCTTTGCACTGAGGGGCCAGAGTCTGGGGGAGCTCCAGCGAGCACGTGCCTCAGCTGCCCAGCGAGTGTTCGGGCACCTTGGCCGCCTCGAACCGCCTTCACCGGCCAGGCCCACGGTCCCGGCCGGGCCTCGGTGCCAGCTCTGCTCTCCCACCGGACGTGGTTGTGGGTCCACGCACCCGGTCCGGGAAGCTCCCACCCAGGGGCTCCTGCCACGGAGGGTCCTGCACGGCCCAGGGCTTTCCAGGCACCAGGCGTGGGCCCCCCTCACTGAGATCTGGGGGCGCAGCAGAATCCATTTCAGGAGGGTGGCCAGAGCACTGGGGGCCTCAGGGTCCAGGGGCTGAGGCCTGACTCCTGTCCCAGCTGCCCCTGGCCCCTGCCCTTGGCTGGCCCCTGCCTCCAGCCTCCTTGTGCACGTCCGAACCTCGCTTCCCAGCCTTCCTGAAAGCTGGTGACTGCCTGGTGCCCTTCCACGGTCCTGGTGCTTCTGATCTGGGCAGAGGCGTCTTCCTGCCCTTGCAGCACACAGCTGACAGGCACGGCCCATCACACACCTTCGCTCCGCTGGGCTGTCAACAGCGGCCACGGCCACATCCTGATCCCTGGGAACTGGGAAGGTGACCTTTCTCTAAATAGCAGAAATGTGATTCAGCAGATATGATTAAGTTAGGGATCTTGAGAGAGGAGATTATCCTGGATCACTCCGTTGGCCCTAATGCAGCCCAGGCGCCCTTACGAGAGGGAGGCAGAGGAGGTCAGGTGCACACACAGGGGTGGGGGGGTGGGCACGTGACGATGGAGGCAGGGGCCAGAGGGACGCAGCCACAACCCAGGGACGCCTGGGGCACCTGGAGCCGGAAGAGGCAGGAAGGACCCCCCCGCAGCCTCAGGGGCAGCAGGATCCTGACGTCAGGACTCTGGCCTCCAGGCTGTGGCTCAGGTGTCCCTGGTGGAGGCCGGACGTCAGCGGGGCTGGAAGAGGGGGCTGGGGACGGGAGCAGCCGAGGGCGGCCCAAATGCCCCTGCAGGCCTCCTCCTTCCTCGCGGGGCTGGCTGCCTCGGTGCCCCTGGTCTGCAGACCCGTCACAGCGTCTGCACGCTCCCGGCTTCCGTTTTTAGGTCACACTGGAGTGTGGTGCCGTCCAGATAGTCAAGGGCACAGATCCTCAGTGTTCGGCCCCTTTCCCGTGAGTTTGGGGACCTGCGCGGTCACCCCCTAGGCCGCTCCCGGTAAACACCCCGCTCCCGGGCAGCCCCTCTGGTAGAGCGGTCCCTGCCTCCTGGTGTTCGTGCCCTGGGGGTCCCTCCACGCGGCTCAGGGCGCACCTTAGTGGCCAGTGTGGGAACTGCTCGGCAGCCCCGGGAGGGGTCCCTGCGGTGGGGAATCGAAGCCCCCACCCCGCCCCATGCCCCCATCTTCGGGCGACCACGGCCTGACAGCACAGGCCCCGCAGCCTCTCGAGGGACGCCCAGCCAGAACCCATGAGGCAGGCCCCCCGAATTCCTGACCCCCAGAAGCCATGTGAGGTCATGTTTACTGTGGTTTTGGGCCACGTTGGGGCAGTTCCCTAACAGGAACGGGCCATCAGGGACACGTGCCCGAGCTCCTCTGGGCTGCGCACCGCCCGCCCCGCCCATGATGAGAATCCACTGTGACCGGTCCGTCCGCCCTCCCGGGTCGTGTCCGGTGCTGGGCTGCCACGGGGGAAGCCACTACGAACTTCTGCTGAAGCCTCGTCCTTCTGCTTGGGCGAGTCCCTAGGAG
>CM053607.1:408517-419730 GCA_028646535.1 Procyon lotor
CGGGCGGGGGGAGGGCGGCGGGGGCTGCGGGGCGGCTGCGGCGGGGGGCGCGGATGGCTTCCCCGTGGGGGCCTCGGGGGCTCGCGACGGACGGGGCGGTGACGTCAGCCGCGATGGTGCAGGGTGCAGGCGCCCAGGAGTGAGGGAGCCAGGCTGAGTGCAGGGCCTCCTCGGCCACCTGCTTCCTGGATCTGGGCCGGAGATTTGGGGCCACGAGGGACTTGCCCCCGCTCCTCACGCCCTTAGGCACATAGTTATTCTCCCCGGGGGACCTCACTCCTGGCCCCATGGGCTCAACCGTAGGGATGGTGTGTCCCGGGCGGCCTCTCCCGCTCGCCCTCTGCGCCCTAGCGAACCTGCCCCCTGCCACCCTGAGCGGAAACCCCAGCCCCCGCTAAAGGCACGGAGCCATGGTTGACCCCTGAGCTGTCACGCCCTGCGCTCCTGCCACACCTGGGGAGCCCCTCCAGAGCCAGGCTGCCCCACAGCCCTGCTCTGGTCTACACGGCGCGGGAAGGGGCGTTGTAGGGAACAGGGAACGGAGACCAGCCCCAGCTCCGGAAGCACAAGGGGATTGGCAGGATATACAGGGTGGGGGTCTCCCAGAATCCAGAGGCCAGGACGCAGCCAGGCCCTGGGAAGGAGCCGCAGGGCCCCAGGAGCTCGGAGGTTCACACCCCTTTCCCTCTCTGTCTCAGACTGAGTTTTGATCCGGCTTGAACTCTATCCCACACGCAGAGATTTATTGGCGAGCAGAGGCAAAAGCCACACCACAAAACGGGGTGTCCTGCTACTCCTGCGCCTAAAGCTGATGCAGGCAGGTCGGGTCCAAGGATCCCAAGGGGGTCTTGCAGGACCAGCCAGGAGTGTCCCTGGGTAGGCGAGCCAGCGGGAGGTGAATGCAGAGTTTATGGACGGTGTAGAGAGAGTGCAGGCTCAGACGGTCTGGGATGCTCAGATAGGAAAGGAGGCAGTCGCGTCTTTGTTTGGGGCCTGGGGTTTTTATTGGGATGGTGGTCTGGTGTGTGTGTCCTCTCAGGCATCCGGAGGTCTTTCATGAGTCAGTTATCCCTGGGACCCTGGGGTCGTGGCATCGAGATGTTTAGTGCCGGTGGCCGGGAATACACATGTGATGGGTTTCATCTGGTCATTCTTGCCCAGTCTTCCTTAGATGTCTGTTCTAGAGAAATCGCTAACTCCTTGTCACTTACAAGGGGGACACATGCTATTTACAGTATGAGGCTTGTATAAAGTGGGAGTGCAGGTCCTAGCAAGAAAAGAAGCAGGAAAAGGAACAAAGGTGGGGGTGCCTGGGGGGCTCAGTCGGTTAAGGGTCTGCCTTCAGCTCAGGTCATGATCCCAGGGTCCTGGGATCGAGCCCCGAATCAGGCTTCCTGCTCAGCGGGGAGCCTGCTTCTCCCTCTGCCTACTTCTGCTCTCTCTGTCAAATAAATAAATAGTCTTAAAAAAAAAAAAAAAAAGGAAAGCAGATTTTTTTTAAATGGAGTCCTTCAGTTTCCATATCTCAAAGCTGTAAAAAGCTCTTGCACGGTGTTCTGGAAGGTCTGGAAGATACAAACCCCACGCTGTGCGGGGACTTGGGACCAACCCGGCTTCTAGGCTGCTTCCGTATCTTGACTCTTGTAGATAATGCTGCTGGAAACAGAGGGGTGCACATATGTGTCCCTTCAAATCAATGTTTTTGTATCCTTTGGGGTAAATACCTAGTAGTGCAATTGCCGGGTCATACGGTAGCTCTATTTTTAACTTTTTGAGGAAACTCCACACTGTTTTCCAGAGTGGCTGCACCAGCTTGCATTCCCACCAACAGTGTAGGAGGTTCCCCTTTCTCCGCATCCTCGCCAACATCTGTTGTTTCCTGAATTTTTGATTTTAGCCTTTCTGACAGGTGTGGTATCTCACTGTGGTTTTGATCTGCATTTCCCTGATGCCGACTGATGGTAAACATCTTTTCATGTGTCTGTCGGTCATGTCATGGCTTCTGCCCATTTTTAATTGGATTATTTGATTTTGGGGTATTTGGTTTAGGAGTTCTTTATATATGTTGGATACTAACCTTTTATTGGATATGACATTTGCAAATGTCTTCTCCCGTTCCATAGTTGCTTTTAGTTTTGTTGATTGTTTCCTTCCCTTTGCAGAAGTTTTTATTTTGATGAAGTCCCAATTGATTATTTTGCCTTTGTTTCCTTTGCCCTTTTGTTTCCCTTGCATATGTAGAAAAAGTCTGCTATGGTCGTAACAACTGTAAACAATAAATTTCCTTTCTGTTCACCTATTGCTTCTTTCTAAATTGTCATCCGTTTCCCTTCTATGTACGCCATCAAGTCCATGATCCATAGTTACTGCTTTTGTTTTAAACAATTACGTGTTGAATAAGTTAAACAGGAGCACAGATGTACTTTGTATCTACATATGTTTATGCTCTCTTGGCTCCTTTGTACATATCCTGGCTTCTAGCTGCTCTTTGCTCCTTTACCCTCCATTGCTTCCTTTCGTACTTCTTATGCGGATCTGGCGGTGGTGGAGTCTGTCAACCACTATTTGTATGAAAATGCTTTTAATGTGTTTTCATTTTTTTGAAAGATATTTTCACTAATTGTAGAGTCTCGGTCAACGGGCATGTTTTCTCCAGCATGTCAAAGCACCCTGTTCTGTTATCTTCTGGCTGGCACTGTTTCTGACAAGAAATGAGCAGTGATTCCCATTCCTGTCCCTCGGTGTGTAATGTGTCCGTTTCCTCCGACTGTTTTTAGAATTATTTTTAAAGAAGTCATTGTTTTTCAGCAATGTGTCCGTGATGAGCTATAGCATGGTTCGTCTTGTTTGTCCTGCTAGAAGGTCAGCAAACTGATTTGTGAATTTCATCAGATTTGAAAATGTTGCAGCCAAGAAGTCTTTCAACATTGTTTGCCTCCTCTCCTGTGACTTGGGTCATATGAACGGCTTGACACTGTTCTGATGTCGATGAGGGTCTGCTTATTTTTTCAACTTGCCCTGCCCCCTGCTTAGGTTTGAACACTTTCTATGGTTCTATATTCAGGTTCACTGATTTTCTTGTTTTTCCCTGTAGTTTCCAAACTGCTGTTAAGCTCATCTTGTGAATTTTTCATTTCAGATGTTATATTTTTTGTTTCTAGAAGTTCCACTGGGTTTTAAAATTTTTGTGTATCCTGGAGAAAACATACGGTAAATAGAGATACTCTTTTTATCCTTGTACAGGGGCACATTTCTTCATTTTGTGGGCGTGTCAGCGTGTTCAGTTATCTCCGCATTGGTAGATACTTGAGTTATTTCCAGCCTTTAGCTGTTAAAACAAGGACTGTAGGGGCGCCTGGGTGGCTCAGTGGGTTAGGGCCTCTGCCTTCGGCTCAGGTCATGATCTCAGGGTCCTGGGATCGAGCTCCGCATCGGGCTCTCTGCTCGGCAGGGAGCCTGCTTTCTCCTCTCTCTCTGCCTGCCTCCCTGCCTACTTGTGATCTCTCTCTGTGTGTCAAATAAATAAATAAAATCTTTAAAAACAAGGACTGTAATGCATAACCTTGAACAATCATCTTTTCTTTCTTTTCATTTCTTTCCTTTTCTTTTTCTTTCTCCTTCTTCTTCTTCTTCTTCTTCTTTTTGCCAGTATGTCTTTGGGATAGACCCTCAGAAGTGGAATTGTTGATTGAAATGATAGATGCCTGTGTACTTTTCCAGTTATTGCCAGATGTCTTCCCTTGGGTGATGGCACAAGGCTTGTATCCAACCCGAGAAGTCCCAGGACGTCTGTTTATCCGCAGCTCCGCCGGCAGAGGGCAGTGTCAGACCTCTGGGCTTTGGCCAAGTTTCTTAGGCGAGATGTTGTAATTTTGAGTTGTTTTCATTTATGCTTCTCTGATAATGAAAAGAACGGCCTCGTTTGGGGCAGGAGCTGTAGGTATTCTGCGCCACATTCTGTGCTGCACGTGGGCTGTTTGATGAGCTCAAGGACCAACCACCATCACAGTCCCTGCCTCTCAGTGCTGAGAAGGGACAAGCTCTGTTTTCATTCAGTGAAAATAAAATCCCATCGAGTGAGTTTATGGGTTTGGGAAACTGAAAAGTTGAGGAGCGACCTAGGTACACGTGCTAGAAGTAGGACAGTTACCAGAGGCAGTTAGGGGTGAGTCCCCAGCTCGCTGCGTCTTCTCCTCTGGGACCAAGCCGACCCCGTGTTTCTGGAGGTTGTCTCAGCAAGTGAAGGAGGCCACCGCCGGCGAGTCCTCACAGCTGGACGGTCAGATGAAGCGCGTGACCTCCCTTTGTGAAATCAGGATGACGTGCCGATGCGCGGCGTGCTCGGGAGGAGGAGGTTGGCAGCCCACGGAGCGGGAGTGAGAGGGCGTGTGTGAGCCCCTGCCATCGGTGTGTTGGCTCCTTAGAGCGCGGGTGTGCAGGAGGCGTTGGCTGGCCGGGCTCGGCGGGGGTTCTCGCGGCTTCTGCAACCGGGCGGCGGACAGGCGGCTTCGCCATCGCGCCTTTCTGTTCCCTTGGTTCTGGAGGCTGGAAGTCTGAGACCGGGCAGGCTGGTTTATCCGGAGGCCTCTGCTTGGCGTGAGATACCAGCTTCTCTCCGTGTCCTCACATGGTTGTCCCCGGGTGTGTCTGTCCTGCTCCCCTCTTCCTGTAAGGACACCGGTCCTGTTGGGTCAGGGCGCACCTCCACGACTTCCTTTAGCGTGATCCCCTCTGTAAAGCTTCATGTCCAAACGCAGTCACGGACTGAGGTGCTGGGGGTCAGGGTTTCAACAGATGAATTTGCAGAAGATGATTCGTGCCCTAGTAGCCCCCTCCCTCGTCTCATTGCAAACCCTCCCAACGTGTCACCGTAATGCCTGTTGTTTGAGGGTCCGAGGAAATGCCAGGGGAGCATGAGGCTGCGGGAGGCACAGACCAAGCCAGGGTAGTCAGGGCTCCACACGGTCCCTGCAGATGCCCCACCTGCTGGGGAGGGAGGAGGCGGGCATCTCTGTCGTCTGAGGGGGCTGCTGTCACATCAGGCGTGGGCCCACGGATAGGGAAGGTGGGCCAGTTCAGGCATTGGGTACGGGGCCCTCAGGAGGCGCCGATGGTCCCCCAGGGTCATGTCCTTATCGACGGCCCCATTTCCTGGGAGGAAAATCGATGAGATTACAGGTTGTAGCCTTCGAACACACAAGCCCTATTATTATCTTACAAAAAGCCAGGCTAGTCTTCCCACAGAGCCTTTAATAAGACTTCATGTCGATACCGTGGTTTGCAGTTACCTCAGGAAACCTATTTTGAACCAACTGTAGATTCTGTTCTCTGGAACGCAGGGGCACGCACACTTTCTGGAAGGCAGCAAGCGTTGGGAAGCAGCGCTCCACCTGGCAGGAAGAAGGCAGCTCGCAGCATCTGGGTCTGGTGGAGCTTCCTTGTCCCTGCTGACGTCTCCCCCGACTCCCAGCCCTGGCCTCTGACGGCTGACCGCGTGTGGTCAGGATGGCTGGGGGCCTGTCCCGCGGACGCCCCCGTGCCTGGGTCTCCCAGGAGCATGGCCGTGCCTGGGCCCCCGGTCGGCTCCGACAGCAGGCTCCTCAGACCCCCGCCAGGGGCCCGCTGGCAGCGGGGTCACAGGGGTGAGGCTCTGACAGGTGGGACAGCCCGGGGTGCCAACGGTCCTGTGTTTGAAAACCACAAAGGCTGTCCCAGGGCACTGACCTGTCGACTGCAGCCACCGGCTCCGCGCCCCCTACCCCACACGAGCTATTTGCAGATAAGGAAACTGAGGCAGGGAGCATCTGGGGCTGGGGTCCAGGCCGCTGACCCCCCCTTGAGTGGTGCTCATGCCGTGCCCGCCGGCCTGTAAGGGGCTGGATCGTGGACACCTGAGGGTCTGTGAGGAAGGGCCGGGGATCCGGGAGAGCAGGGCTGGGGGTGTCCCAGGCTCTGCCTCTCTGGGGCCTGCGCCACCTCGACGGGGTGGACGTGCCCGTGACCGCAGGGGCCCAGGGGTTCCCACGGGTGGAAAGCCCCAACATGGGGCGCGTCTCAGATCTGGGAGCCGTGGGGGCCGGGGGAGCTGCTGGGGGTCCGCAGTGTCCTCCCGCGCCTCCAAACTTGGGGTGCAGTCAGTGGGGAGGAGGGCCTCCCCGCCGTGCCGGTGCAGAGCCTGGGTAGCCGCACACGTGCCACAGGCCGGTCACACGGGATGAAGCCGCCGACGCTGAAAAGGCAGCTTCTGCCCCGGCCGGCGCTGCACTCACTGTGGACTCGTGGGCCCTTGTTTGGGACTGAAAGCTCGTGTCCCCCAGAGACCCCTGCGGAAGCCCCAGCTCCCGCTGTGACGGGGCCCGGAGGCCGGGCTTCGGGAGGCCCTTAGGCTAGATGGGGCCACAGGGCTGGGCCCACAGGTGGGATCGGCACCCTTGTAAGTGGGGACACCAGTGTGCCGGCCCCCAGTCCCTCCCTGCCTCTGCTGCTCCTTCCTCCCCAGGTGACACCCTGCTGTCCCGAGGGCCTCGTGCTCCTGGGGGCCGGAGCTCAGAGCCCCACAGCCGCCGTGCTGAACGTCTTCGTGGGTTTGGAAAGGGCTCTGGGTTCTCGTCTTGCGCCGGGCCCGCCAAGCACACAGAGGCTTCGGACGTCTGCAGCATGCGACGGCTTGCTCGATTCTAGAACACAGACACGGCGATTTCAGGTTTGCTAGCTCGTGTCTCCGAGTGAGACAGACCTCCCAATCAGGGCGCCGTGGCCGAGCACAGTTCTCTCTGGCGTGCGGCGCACAGTCACGATGCGGGCTTCCAAAGACCTGGGCTGGGCGGGGGGTGGGGCTCCCGCCTCCCTCGGCGCCCCCGCCCGTGGACATCCCCGCTGGCCTCAGAGTGACCACCTAGGACAGGGGGCTGGGGAGGGGCCCCCAGGTGCCGAGGAGGTGGGCGGCTGGCTCCCAGGGGGCTCTGGCCGCACGGAGATGAGCTGGCCTCGGGCGTAGCCGGGCCAACCCTGTGCCCCTGCTGACTCAGGCCCTCAGTTCAACTGAACGAACTTCACCCAGCAGGCAGTGGTGTTGTGCCCTTCCCGGGAAGGCACCGCGGGGGAGGGACGGGAGCAGGGCGAGCGCAGGCTGCCCCCACGCCCCAGGGCGGAGCAGGCGGGTCAGAGGCAGCCACCAGCCTCGGGGCCAGCTTCTTGCAGAAGCTTCTTGACTCCTGGACCAGGAGGGGGGGCAGCGGCCACCGGCCGAGGGCAGCAGCGTGGGCCAGCGGGGTTCAGATACGTTTGTTTTGCTAGTTAGAAAGTCCCTGGGAGCCCTGAGAAAACCGACTTTTCTGTGTGCCAGCCGCCATCGGTGAGCGCCGCGGCAGGGAGCCGACCAAGCCAGGGTCTGACCTGCAGCCGCCCTCCGCCCTGGGAGGGGTGGGTCCCCTCCCCAGCCCTGCTCGCTCAGCTCCTTGGATGCTTCGGACCACCGCTAGCCCCGGGCGCGGAGGGGCAGGAGGGGAGGGGGCCGCCCCCCTGCTGGGGCTTCCTCCTTCAGCCAGGAGCCCCCTCCATTGGCCGCGGATAAACCCCAGGCCCCCCAAGTTGGCCCCCGTGCAGGAGAGATTGAAGCAGGCAGCATTCACTTGCCGCCTGGCGGAACGGACCTGTAGGTGACCGTCCCGTTCACCTTCTCAGCTTTTAAAATGATCATTTCTGGTGTCATAGTACTTTCTAGAATTTTAGATTTAATTTTTCTGTGTGAAGAAGACTTAGCGAATATCAGAACGTTTAATAGCTGATGGGTTGTAACCCACCCTTGAACGCGTTGTCGAAAAGCCACTCCAAATATCAGCCTTAGACGCAGACAGGGAATGAGCTCGCCGTGGGGCCGCAGGGGCTTTGCCGGGGCTTTGCGGGGGCAGCTGCGGCAGAGCCGGGCCGGCTGGGAGCCTCAGCCTCCGACACAAGAGAATGTTGTGTCTGACCAGCCTTTCCTCGACACAAGTGACTTTACGAAAGAGGAACTTAGCTCCTGGAATGAAGGAAATGATTTAAATTCTAGATAAATACATTTGGTGCATAAATCAATATAGGCTTGGTTTTTAAAGTTCAGCTATAGAAACGGAAGGTTTTTGCATTCAATTTGGAGGAGCAAGATGTCTAAGCAATGGCGCCTTCTAGTCACTGTGTGCTCGGGGGACCCTGGGGCTGTGGTCCTCAGAGGGGCGGACTCCCCGGAAAACACCAGCCCCTCTGAGGAGGCGGTGCTGCTGCTCCCGGTGGGATTTCCTGGTGTCACGAGGGTCCCGTGTTCATCTGAGTCCCCTGGGACAGTGAGGGGAAGCCGGGCAGGGCACGGGAAGGCTGTCCTTGGTCCCTCGATGGTGGGGGAGGTCTGTCGCCGGGGTGAGTCCGCGTCTGAGTCCCCGGGGTCTCTGGAACACACCGTCTGTGTCCAGGGTGTGCATCCCGAGGGAAGGCACAAGAAAGGGCCCCGCGTGCGGCCCTGCCGGAGACCGTGTGGGCTACATGGCAGCCAGCCCGCGGTGGGAGCCCACGGGGCGTTCCCGTCCCCACGCGGCTTCCTGTCGGGGCCTGGGATGTGCACGGTGGCTCCCCAGTCTCCCCCGCAGCCTCGGCTCTGGCGGCGGGCGGGTGGTGAGGAGCCCCGCCCCAGGCCGGCTCCCCGTTCCCCTGCACAGCCTCCCAGCCGTTCCCACAGGCGGCTGTGAGCGACCCCAGATCCTGGAGTTGGGCGGAGGTGTCCAGGAATCCTGGCACAGAGGCCACTACGCTTGAGTGGGAGACTGCATTTCGGGCTCAGACGTACCGTCCAGCACTGGGCTTGAATGTCCACGTGCCTCAGCAGTTCCGTCCACAGCAGGCTGGCGTGCACTGCTGTCGGTGACCGGTGGCCCTGACCCCCGGGACACTTGGTTCCTGCTGCAGACGGTGTGACACGTTCCAGCACTAAAGGTGGTGGGGCGTCCTGCCCTGGGACCTGCAGATAACTCAGCCCCCACCCGGTCCGCTGGGGCGCCGGGGCCCCTCCCAGGCCCCTCTCCCTTGGGACACAGCCCCTTCTCAGCCCTGCCTGCCCTGGGCCTCCCCTCCCCACCTGCCAGCTTGGGCAGATGGGCAGCGTGGGGCTGGAGGGACCTGCAGCCAGGGGTGACCAACCACCACGGGCAGGGCCCCGAGTCTGCGACCCGGCAGAGCATGAGCTCCCCCCCACCCCCCGCTGCCTCCCCAACCCCGTCTCCCTGCCTCCCGGTCTCCAACCCCTGTCTCTCTCACTTGCACGTGCACGCATCTGAAGTGCACGTTCTACAAGACAGACCCTGCCCTTCTCAGGGGCGCCTGACTCTGATGTTTTCTATTTTGTTAAATTAAAAAGAAAATGGAGCCAGCGTCAGCACTGTGTGTCCAGCACTGTGTGTCCTCTGACGTGTCCGTTCTGTGGAAGGACAGCAGCCAGGGCGGCAGCAGAAGCGGGGGTCTCGGGCTTGGCTGAAGGGGTCTCCGGGGCCTGCCCACAGGTGGAGGGGGAGGTCGCCGTTGGCTTTTGCTTTGTTTTCCCAGCTCCGGGGTGAGCTTTCCCTGTGCAGCCAGGTGGGCTGGGTTTGGGGGCTGTGATCTGCTGGGTGGGCGCGGTGCCCCAGGCTCGGTGCTGCATTCAGGACCCGGGACCTCGGGGAGGAGGGGGCAGCAGGCAGTGTCTCCCGTGGGGGACAACACAGCACAGGACTTTACTCAGGAACTCATCTCAAACAAGGTGGCCTCTCGTTCTGCTGTCAGTAATCGGGAGGCAGGTAAAGGCTATGAAGGTGCTGGTCAGATGCATCCACGGAGATTAGAGGGGATTGTGGGATCAAAACAAGAAAAGCCAAACAGGGAGAATCCACTTACCCTGTAAATCACCTATTTCCCTGATGCAGAGCCTTTATTAAAATGCTTCTCTCAAAGGAAAAGTCTCACGGCTTTTCTGGGCTTTAACACCCAGACTTTGTGTCTAAAGGTCATTTGGCAAAGAGCATAAATCCGATGGTAAAGTGCAGCGTGGATGGGGGACTGGGACAGGCCACAGACGGAAACAGGGGGCAGAGGCAGACTCTCCCCTCCCAGGGAGCCTGCCTTCTGCAGCAGGTCAGTGTGGGAGGAAACAGGCTTTAGTGTCTCTGAAATTAGTTCTACTTGTATCAAAAAGCCTGCCATCTCCTCGGAGAATAAATATAGCACTTGTGAGTCAAGCCCCGTGGGGGGATTTACCAGAATGATAGATTTTTAGATGTAATATAGGACCTTCCACTCATTCATGTACCCATCCACTGCCTGTGCCTCTACTCATCCATCTACATGGTCTTCCATCCAGATTCTCCTCCATCTGTCCATCCATCCATCCGTCCATCATCCATCATCTATCCATCCATCCATCCATCCATCATCCATCATCCATCCATCCATCATCCATCCATCCATCCTCCCATCCATCCACCCATCATCCATCCACCCATCATCCATCCATCCATCCATCCATCCATCCGTCATTCATCCATCCATCCATCATCCATCCATCCATCCGTCCATCCGTCCATCATCCATCCATCCATCCATCCACCCATCCACCCATCCATCACCCATCCATCCATCCATCATCCATCCATCATCCATCCATCCATCCATCCATCCATCCATCCATCCTCCATCCATCCATCCATCCATCCTCCATCCATCCATCCATCCATCCATCCATCCATCATCCATCATCCATCCATCCGTCATCCATCCATCCATCCGTCATCCATCCATCCATCCATTCATCACCCATCCATCCATCCATCCATCCATCATCCATCCATCCATCACCCATCCATCCGTCCATCATCCATCATCCATCCATCCATCCGTCCATCCGTCCATCCATCCATCATCCATCCATCCATCCATCTATACATCCATCATCCATCTATCCATCCATCCATCATCCATCCATCCATCCGTCATCCATCCATCCATCATCCATCCATCCATCCATCCATCTATCCATCCATCCATCACCCATCCATCCGTCATTCATCCATCCATCCGTCATCCATCCATCCATCATCCATCCATCCATCCATCCATCCATCCATCCATCACCCATCCATCCGTCCATCCATCCATCCATCCATCCATCCATCCATCCGTCATTCATCCATCCATCCGTCATCCATCCATCCATC
>CM053607.1:420230-442625 GCA_028646535.1 Procyon lotor
CTCTCTGTGTGATGAGACTATTTTGAAGTTTACAGAGATGTGCTCTCCAGCCCAGGGTGTCGGCTGTTTTGCCAACTGCTTCGTGTGCCCTTGGAAGAGCAATTAAGTCAATTTGGTAAATGGGGTTGTTCAAATTTTCTACATAATTACGTTTCTCCCCCTGCCGGTTCTATTGATCACCAAGAGAACTGTGTCAAAATCTCCGCTTGTATTTGCAGATTTGTTTATCTCTCCTTTTAACTCTGTCGGTGCTGGCGAAGTGGGCTTCACGTGGTGTCGCCGGGTACATGTTCCTACCCTGTAGGACTGCGGTGACTTCCGGCCGAGCGGGGCCCTGGGTGGTCGTGCGGGGAATCCCCTGGTCTCACTTGGCGCTTGGTGGGCAGCAGTCTCAACACGCGGCCTCCTTACGGTCAGGTTTGCCTGGTGCGGATATATCCCAATTAGAAAAATTTTCAGTAGGTCTTTAAATAGCATATAGTTAGTTTTCTGAGAAGAGTTGGCCGGCCAACTGATTGAGGGATTTTTCAGGCTCCGTCTGATGTAATTACTAGTATGGTTGGGTTGAAATTTACCACGTGCTATTTGTTTTCTATCTGTTATCTGTCCTTTGTTCCCTTTTCTCAGTTTCCTGCCTCGTTTGGATAAATTATTATTTTAAAAATACCCTATTTCCTTTCTTCCACTGGCTTCTTAGTTGTATGTTTTTGTTTTCCTCGAGGGGCCTACAGTGCACGCGTACCGTGGTCTGTCTCACACCCTCACGCCCGCGTGCACACCCAGTTTCCACGTGTGCACCAGTCTCACCTTCATTCCGGGACAATGTTTCCTTTTTCTCTGGTTGCTTGTAAGATTGGCCCTTTCTAAGTGGTTCTCAGGCTTGGTTTTTTTAAATAATGTGCCTTGCTGTGCTTTTCTTACCGTTACTTTGCTTGTGGCTCATTGACTTGTACAGATTTAGAAACATTCCGGCCATTATTTGGTCAAGTCGTGTTTTTGCCCCGACTGCGGCTTTCTGGGACCCGGTCGCCTGTGACAGGACACTGAGTATCTGTCGCTCGGCTCTCCTGCGTCTGCTCGAGCGGGGGCCTTTCCCCGGGCTCTGGGTCTCTGGAACCCCGGCCAGGGCACGACAGGGGCTGGGCGTCAGCTGCCTCTTCTCCAAGCCGCCCAGCGTGGGCTTGAAGACGCTGCCCAGAGCGGGCCGGGCGGGGGGCCGGGTCAGCGACGCAGGAGCACGGCGGGCTGAGGTCGCCCCACCGGGTTCCCCCACGACAGAGGCAGGTCCGGGACGTGGCCCCCGCGTGGTGCCGTCCCCCGGGCGTTGGGACACGGCTGCTGGAGCTTCCCTCACTGAAGGGGGACGTGTCCTCGTTTAATCCACTTATTTGGAAACGGATCTGCCTTTTCTGCCCTCAGCAATTCTGCCAGCACCATCTGCAGACTTAATGAGGGGCTTCGTTCCCTACTGCCCATCGGGGCGACACTGCGGAGGGCTGTGCTTTCCCGGAGGAAGCCTGCACGTGGTCCGCCGCTCCCACCCCGCTCCCCGCCCGCCCAGAGGCAGCTGGCCTTGCCGGCCGGAGGAAGGACCCGCGGAGGCTGCCGCCCGGGTGGCCCCCGGAACGTGGGGCGTGTCCCCAGCGGTGGTGCCCAGGACAGGCCGGCTGTGCTCTGGGCTGCGGACCCACACAGGGGCTGTTCCACAGCCCAGCACACGCCTGTGACACGGCAGGGACGGCCCTCCTGACAGCCGGTAGTTACTGGGGGCGGTGGGTGCTGCCCCGTCTTGAGCACGTCCCTCGGCTTCCCCACAGTCCTTCCCCCGCGGGACAGAGCTCCCGCCGCCGTGGGTCAGTCTGGCTGGTGAGCCCGCAGCAGGGCTGGCGTGCTTTATCTTCGGGCAGACGTAGCCCCACGCACACAGGGGTCGCTGCCCGCCTTGCGGAGTCCCAGGAGGAGGCCCTGCTCGAGGGGCGGCGAGGGGCCCACCTTCCGGGAGGTGAGAAGCCGCTGTCCTTGCTGCCCCGCATCTGAGCGGCTCGCCCTTACCACGCGCCCTCTTGGCAAATCGGGGCTCTTTTGCTTGAAGATCGTGGTTCCCAAGGACAGACCCCTCCCACGTGGGGACACGACTCTACCCCTTGCTCTGAAGCTCAGAGGGTCACGGCTGTCTGGGCTGCTCCTGCTGCGGACCCCTCAGGATGCGGGGAGTTAGGAGGCTGACAGGGGTGAGACGGTGCTGCTCTCTCTCCGGAGCCCGGTGGCTCCTCTGGGCACTTCCATCACTGGGACTGTGGCTAATAAAGGTTCCACGTTCTTCAGAATGAAAACTCACTAGGCCGAGAACCCTCACTTTCCAAGGGAGCCGCGGGCAGATGCAGTGGGGGTGGGGGAGGGAGTCGGAAGCGTGGGCCCCAACCCCGCCAGCAGGTACAAGGCAAGGCTGGGGCCAACCACAGGGACTTCCTGGCCGGCTGTGCACACGCGGGAGAGCACACCCAGGAGGCCGACTGCTCCCCCCGCCCCGGCCGCCCCCGTACTTTGTGTGGGAATATCCATAGTGTGGAATGCTCAGCCCTGTGAGCCCCTTTCACAGGGGGACCCATTCGGACGCTGTGTGAGCGGCAGCACTGCCCGGACGGCCGTGAAGATGGTGCATTTTTGGGGAGAAGGTAAAAGCGCCTGCTTGGCGCCGTGAGTGCTCCCTCGTGTCAGGAGAAGCAGCCCCTGGACATCAGGCCTGCGTGGTCAGAGGGTGGGAGCCCACCCCTGCGTCCAGAGCCCTGCTCCACCAGCCAAGGGCTGGGGTCAGACAGGCTCCTACCGGCGGCCCCAGGGCCCGGGCTGGACCAGTGTGGGGAGGGCAGGGCGCAGCAGGGGCCTGCGGGGGGGGGGGGGCACCTCTTCTGCTGCGGGTCTCTGATGGGACCCCCGGGAGCCCCGCTTCCTGCGCACGACCCACCTATGCCTGTTCTCACACGGGACGCAGGCGTGCCAAGCACAAGCAGAAGTCTCCGGGGGTGAGCACAGGCCGCGTCCCCCGCCGCACACACTGTGCCCGGGGCCTGTGACCGCGGCGTCCATCTCGGCCGGGGAGCGGGTCCAGCCCAGAACGTCCCTGCCAACACTGCGGAGGCGATGCCCATTTACGATCTTGAATGGGGCGAATCCTTAGAAGCACAAAGAAGTACAAACCACCACGTCCCGGGGGAAGGCCGTGCCGGGGCACCGACCTCGGCCCCCGGGGTCGGACAGGGCAGCCCGCGGCTCCTGTGCTGCTGAGCGGGACCAGCGCAGACTCGGGTCCTTGGGGCCGGCAGCCATCTAACCCTTTTGTTTCCTTGGTTTGGGGGCTCCAATACTTTCGCCCTATTTCTTCTAATTCTAAGCCCTTTACTGCCTCAGTGAGAGAAATGAATGCAAGATCTTATCTCGTTTTGGCTTCACAAAGCGTGTTTAAGGTGTACGTGTTCGATAAATTCTAGAAATCAATCCACCATTCGGGCAAACAGCTGAACAAGTCGGTGCCTTCACCCGTCGACCACCGTCCTGATGAGGCCGAACTGCTCCCTGAGGTCAAGGAAGGTTTTTCTACAGAATTTCTGTTCTTGTGCTTTCTAAACACGCTAGAGGAGCCGCCGAGAAAGCCCTGACTGGTTCTCTGGCCCGCTGTTCTCTTTCTTTCTGACTTGTTTTTTAAGTTGGCTCCACACTCAGCACGGAGCCCGGTGTGGGGCTTGAACTCATGACCCTGAGACCAAGGCCGGAGCTGAGATCAAGAGCCACGGCGCATCCCAGGCCGAGCTGCCCAGGGGCCCCTGCCGCCGTCTCTCTAATAAAAAGCCACACGTAACAAAATCCATCATCGGGTGGATAAGACTAGGCTTTATTCAGTCACTGAAAATCCAAAGCTGTTTCACGGCGCCCACCCTGGACCCCAGTCCTCGCGGGGCCTTCTGTCCCCACCTCACACAAAAGGGACCGGACTCCCAAACTATATACATTCACAGTTCGGAATGCCGCTGACGCGAAGTCGCTACGGGGGGGGGGTCAGGAGGAGCAGACATCCATTCCAGGTCTGCTCATCAGGGACTTTTTCCTGAAGATGCTCGGCGGCATCTCATTCAAAAAGCCCTTCATCCGCAGACGCGGGACGCGGGAGCCGCATGTGCGGGGTCCCTGCCCACGGAATATCTTCGTTTGTTTACCTCCTTCATTGGTCACGTGGACGTTTCTCTTTTAAAAATGAATTTTGGGGCCTCCTGCAGCTGTAAGTTGATGACCGTGAGCTACGGTCTGTGTGTGCAGCCCCCACGGCGCGGCGGGGGTGGGAGCTCGCGCCCGCACACCGTGGGAAGTCCGTAAACATTGTCTCTGGCGGCCCAGTGGTCGCTTTCTATGGAAATACTCAAATACAAAATCCGATTCATTTAGAAATTCAAAAGGATTTTTCCCCCAAGCGAACCCGGAGGCTTTGCTTCAGACCCGACTAGAGGCCGCGGTCCTTGTGCTGGAAGAGCAGACCTCTAATCGCGTTGGAAGCTGCGAGGCCGGGCGAGCTCGGGCAGGGAGGCACCGCCGTGGCGTCCCCTTCCTGTGGGGGGCTCTGCCCCGCACCCCGACTCAGGCGGCGCCCCAACGCCTTCCCTGAGGCCGGGCGGGGGCTGCGGCGTGGGGTACGGGAGCGGCCCGTGTCCTCGCGAGGCCGAGCCTGAGCGCAGGACGCCCCCAGCCCCCACCGTGCCCTCCCGTGAACTCCCCGACGTCACCGACGCGCACCGCTTCGGCTGGATCCCCGCGGCCCGGAGGGAGGCTGAACAGAAATGCCAAGCTGGGAACGTTTATAAAAAAGGGGATTTGACAAGGATCAAGGAGGCAGGAAAGGCGTCCGGGCCGGGCGCGAGCAGGAGTGTGGTCGAGAGAGGCCAGAAAGACATTAGAGTCGGAGCCCCGCACGGCTCGGGGTCTATCAAAAAGGGCCTATAAATAAATATCCTCTGGCCCTCAAAGGAAAAATGAAGTAGAAAACAATTTTCTCTTTTTTTTTTAAAAAAATGCTGAATGCTTCCTGAAGTATCTAAATGAAGTTTATAAAATACTCATGAGTTCCCACAAATATAGAAATGTTTAAAAATCAGACAGGGCCCTGCCACGCTGTGACCCACAGAGGCTGGCAGAGAATTTGTGCTGGAATCAAAACTCACGTGATGCACGCCTTGGTCTCACGCGTGTCGTGTGTGTGCGTGGATGCCCGCCCACCTGTGCGAGCCGCGGAGCACGGACCCCGACGGGGACATGAGGAAAGACGGCGGTGGCAAGTGACCCCAGGACGGTGCAGGGGACTCGGCACAGCCGGAGCCGCGGGGGGGACCACGCCCCGGGCCCACGCAGCCCCGCCCCCCGCGGCTCTCCAGGGAGGCGGAGTCAGGGCGACCCCGCGTGTCGCAGGACCGGGCCGAGGCCTGCACACGCACAGCACACGCAGGACAGCGGGGCCGGCCGCGGCGGTGGACAGGCTCACGGCCGGGTGGAGGCGGTGGGGACGGGGCCGCAGAGAGCCTCATCTCCCCCGAACCTTCTGTCCTAGTCCAGCTTCTCACGGAAAGCTTTCCTTCCCATGTCCGAGTTCTCGGGGCTGAAGTCGGCACAGAAGCCGTTGGGGGTTGGAGCGCGCGGCGTCTGTGCGCTGCTGTCCGAATGCGTCTGCTTGGGGTACAGGAGCTCCTCCGCGAAGTTGGGGAACGTCTCTGCGAAGCTGCAGAAATCAGCTGGAAAGACAGAGGTACCTGGATGAGCGGGGGATCTGGGGACCCGTCCCCCGGCCCGCGGCTGCCTCAATCCGTGCCCTTGGGGGTCGGGGGGGCAGGAGAGGCCTCGAGTTTTCTCCTAGCGGAGCAGCCTGCTTGGTCCTCTCAGCTTTTCTAGTTTGGGAGAAATCTACAGAAAACAGGATTTTGACTTCCGTGGGGGATCTGGGTACTCCGTATGTGTGGGAGGTGCTGTTCGGCAGAGGGTCTGGTTTGGGGACAGGACAAAGCATCCGTGTGAGGACCTGACCTCTGCATGGCAGGCGCTCTCGAGGGACACGGCGAAGCCCCAGAGAGACCAGGCACACGTGCCCGGGAGACAGGGCCGCTGGCCGAGCCAGTCACGGGGCCGAGCCTCTCCCAACAGCCCTGGGACCCTGTCCTGGGGGGACCGAGACCTCCACGAGCGTGGGGACACCATAGGCCTGGCTGTGGGAGACTGCAGTCCCAAGGAAAACTGCCCGTGCTCCTCTGGGGGACACGGAAGGACTTGCTGGACAATGTCTGCAGTTGGTCAGTGCTCATTGTGAGCAGCCCCCTGGCCCCCCCCGAATGCGTCGGCACGCGGTCTACTCTGAGCAGGCGGACACACACACACACACACACACGCTAAATCAACACACACACCCGTGTCTGACATTTGGACGCGATTTTAAAAACACGTCCAAACAAGACCTGAACAATGACCTTTCCTGAGCAAATGTCTGCTGTTCTTTAGCAAGAATACATTCATTTCCCAATGTGCGCATTGGCGGGCCCACTGAGGGGGGCCGCCTTCCAGGGACCCAACCGCCCCAGACCCCTTTCCCTCCTGCAGGTGGGTTTCAGGGCTGAGTCCCTGAAGATCTTAGCTGTCCCCCTTTGTGCGGCTAAAAGTCACAAGCCCCCAGCCCCGTGCCCACGAGGACACGCCAGCAGCGGTCGGCCCTGATGGGCAGGCTCCTTGCTTCTGTGGGCGACCGAGCTCATGGACCCCGTGTGCTGTCTCGGCCCGGCCTCAGCCCACACTGCTGCAGCCCCCAGGGACGGCGTGGACCTGGAGCTCCCAGCGTGGGCTTTGGCTCGGGCTCCATCCACCCCTGCACAGGTCAGACTGCAAGTCCCCTAAGCCATCCCCGCCAGGCTTGGGGAAGATCCCTCCTCCTGGGAACCCCTGTTGCACAAGACAGCACGGGCCTGGTAAGCACGGATGGGTGGGGTGGCCACTGTGTCCCTGCGCCCCACCTCTTGGGCACATCCCTGCACAGTGGGGCCCTCCTCCCCCTGCCCCCGGGCCACTCACCGAACGTGATCCGCCCTGTGCCCTCCTGGTCGATGGCCTGGAAGAGGTTGGTCACGCTGAGCTCGGCCACCCCTAGGGCGGTCTTGAGGATGCTGGACAGGGCGTCCTCATCGATGTCGCCGTCCTGCGACCCGTACATCTGCCGGCAGAGGCTGGTGTCACCCCGTCACCCCCAGCCATGCAGGTGTCCCGTTTCTCCTGCTCACGGGGTTCCCAGGGCTCGCGTAGGCCCTGGCCCCACAGGGCTCGGAGGAGCCTGGACTCACTGGGCTCACACTGACCCTGGGTTCTGAGCTGAGCGCACGCCCCGCGCGCCCACTGGAGGGCGCTCCGGGCAGCAACCTGTATGTCCCCGGGGTCGGGCAGGAGCTGGCACCCTGGGCTCGGTGGCACACGGGGGGGGGGGGGTTCGTGGGCTTTTGCTCAATGACACGAACGAGCCACCACCTGAGTGACCCCCAGGAGGGGGCTGACCCACGGACCGTGCGGCAAGTGACCGAGAGAAAGCACTGAGGGGCTGGCGTGTGCGGTGAGCCTCGGTGCGGGTCCCCCTGCAGGGAGAGGCGTCTGCCCGGTCAGGCAGGTCCAGCAACGTGGGCTCGGGGGTGTCGCCCTCTCCCCGTCCGCCCCTCCCCTGCCCAGAGGACGGTCTGCTGCGAGTTCGGAGAGCGGAGCTGAGCACGGCCACGGTTTGCAGACCAGACCCCACGAGCTGCCGGCGTGGCATCTGTCAGGGCGGGCTGTGCTGAAGGCAGGAGCCGCAGAGGGGCCGTGAGCCGGGCACAGGCCTGGGGCCCTCGAAGCCAGCCTGCTCGGGCTGGACGGGGCAGGTCAGGCCTTCCTAGACACGGGCCACCAGGATCTATGCCACCCGGTTCACTCTCATGCTGTGACGCATCAGGCACCGTGCTCGGAGGGGGTTTCGCAGTGATGCTCTGGGGAGGGTCCGCTGGGGTCAGAAACAAGGGAAGGGGGATTCTCCAAGCAGTGAGAGACAAGCAGTCGCCTGGCTTACACATCAGGCTCTCGTGAATCTGGCCACCGGTAGTTGCACCTCCATGAACTACCCATTCCGAGGCCCTGACAGAACTGCGTTTCTAGGGGAGCAAAGCCAGCCCGGCGCTCTCCTAGCCGACGGTGTCCTGGTGAAGCCAGGAGAATCTGGGGGTGAGCAGGGACCCCACTGACTGTCTCCCAGACTCCCAGACCCCTGCGGCAGGGGTGAATGGCCGGGCTGTGCACAGGCAGCTCCTTCGCACCCTAAGTCAATGGGCTGATGAAGAGGTCGTGCTGCGGGAGCTGGGGGTGGGGGGGCTGCCCAGGACGGAGATGTGGGGCCCCCGGTGCAGGGCACCGGCCAGCCCTGCCCAGGCATGCTGGGACTCGCGAAGACCCAACCGCTGCCCTTCCTCTGAGTAGGGGTGACGGACCGCAGGCAGAAAGCGTGTCAGGGAGGTTGGGGGCATTTGCACGAACAATGGTGGGTATGGGCGTCCGTGAAAGCAGCGGTCGGGCACAGGGAAGTCTGCCCGCGTAAGCAGGGCTGCGAGAACGGAGCACAGGCCTGCCGTGACCCCGCGGCTCCCTGTCCCCCCCAAACCGAACTCCCATTCATGCCACACTCACCTTGAATGCCAGCTGGATGGTGTCCAGAGTCTGGGCCGGCCGGCACACCACAGACAGGGCGACCACGTACTCCCTGGGGTCCATCCTGCCGTCTCCACCCTGGGGACGAGACGTGCCCTCAGGGGACAGCTCGGCCCCTCCCGCGGGAGGGTGGGCTCGGACACTGGCCCTGGGTCTTGAGTGCCTCCCACCACGGGAGTATTTCCGGAGGAACGTGCACGACCAGCTGGCCTTTGGGAGGGGCCCACCTGGGAGGGGACCACACCCCACCCCCTCCAGGCCACGCAGACCCCAGACCCCGTGGCAGCCCCGGGGGCGTGGCCGCATGACAGCCGTCCCTGATGAGGCTTTCCTTCGAGGAAAGCGCACGCACACGGCAAGGGACACACTCGTGTTCTGGGGACCCAGGGGCCTGCGGCAGAGCAGCGACCTGCAGAACGAAGGTGGGCCCCAGCCGTGGTGCGGGGGGCACCCGGCCCGCTGGACGCCTGCTGACCTCCACGTAGCGCGTCCTCAGTGACCCTGGGGTCGCCACGGGCAGGCTGCTGCTTCCAACAAGCAGGCGGCGCAGGGCGAGGGACGAGCAGGGGGTGGACCCGGGTGGAGGGCTCCCGGCGCACTGTGTCCCAGCCCCACCCACGTCCAGGGCTGCGGCAGCAAACACGGGCCCTCGGCCAGACACGAGGGGTGACCGCATGGAGGGCCGTGCGGGGACAGTTCTCACGCACCGGGCAGAAGGCCCAAGGTGACTGTATGCCGATCGTCGGAAAGAGGCCTTCTACCCAGACATTCTGGATTTCGGGGGGGAGCTGGTATTTTTAGGCTTTTTAGTGATCCCATTTAAAATCCCCAACTACAGGTTTATCAGCAAATGTTAACTTAAATGACAGACTTCTCTGTGCCTTTAGAAGCTTGGGAGAAGACACCCAAGTGACAGGGTGGGCGGTCAGGGCCAGGAGGGCCGCTTTCCCTCCACTTCCCAAATCCCCAAACTACGCGTCCACCGGAAACAAGGCTCTGCCCCGAGACCCTCCCGGCGCCCTGGCCCCACCTCATCGAACAGGGAGAACATGTCCCGTAGAGTGTCGGACACCGGGAGGCCCAGGTACTCCGCGAACTCGGGGAGGCCCATCTTCGCTCCCCTCTGCGTCCTGGCGCTTTGGGAATATTTATCCAGATCTTTCTCAAGCATTTCTGGTTTTAACCTACACGTAAAAAGAGACACATTTTCCATTAAAACTACAGAATGCTAAAACACAGGACGTTTACTGTAACGAGACCCAACGGAATATTAAAACTGCTCCTACAATGAGCAGTGGGTTTGTTTCCAACCGTGTCCCGAAAGTTGGAAGGCACCTCACGGATCCTGCCTCATGTCCACACGGGGGACGGCGCCCTGTTGGCTCCGCAGACGCCCCTCGGGCAGGTGGGCAGGACCGTCCGCGGGGGCCGCCGAGCTGAGCACTGAGGGTCCCAAGACGGCCCCACACGGACCGAAGCTGGTGCTTGGAAAGCACAGCACGTTTATCTGCCTGACGGCCCAGCTGGCCCTCTGCGCCCCCCACGCCCACCAGCTTCCCACCGACGGCAGGGGAGGGAGGACCTGACAGGTTTCTGGAAGACTCCTGTCTCAGAAAAAGCATCTCGGCAGTGCGCCTCAGAACTCTCCCCGCTCCTGAGGGAACCCCGCCGGCGTGGGGGGCGGGGGGCTCGAGGAGGCCCGGGCGCCACACTCACCCCAGGCCCCTCACCAGCCTGGCGAATTCGAGGAGGCAGGAGTCCGCGGGGAGCCGGAGCTGTCCTTCCGCCAGGGCCAGCTGGCAGTCCTCAAATGTGTAGTCGGTCACAGAGATGCCCAGGGCCCTGCGAGGACAGGAGGGCACCCCGGTCAGCGCCCCCGGCGCAGCGGAGCAAGGAGGGCGGCTCGGGGTGACCGGCTCGGGGTGGCCGCGCGAGAGCGAGCCCCCTCACAGTCCCGGCCCCGCCCCTCGGGGCTCCTGACCGGGTCCCACCGACGCCTGTAACCGCAGCACCGGGCGGTGAGGACTTGACGCTGACGTGCACAGAAAGAGCGTTTCGAGTCCCCGTCCGGCAGTTAATGTGAACACTCACTAGTGGACCCCGAAGTCCAATTACGGGGAACCTGGGGCTCCCCCAAGCTTTGGGGTTAGCTGGGTATCACTGTGGTTTCCGCCTGGCTACGAGGCAAGCGTGCAGCGGTGCCTTCAAGGGCACCGTGCCCCCGGGGATCTCACTGGGAGTGCAACTCGGCTTCCGGGTGACAGGGTCGCCTCCATCGGGGCCGGCAGTGCCCCCAAGTCAGAGCTGAGCCTTTCTAAAGAACTGCTTCAGATTTCATGAAAAATGACCTTCTTCTGTTAAAGGAAACACAGTCGTGGAAAATCTGCCAACTATTTAAAACTGAGTCCCCCTCCCCCGATAACTGAGCGGACTTTTAGTCATCGCCAGCATAGTTCCCCGTTGCCATGACGACACCGTGCCATCGGAAGTCCTTCCACAGCTAGTCCAAACCCACTGGGCAAACTGAGGTACCATCGCGCGGGGACAGAAGCCAGGATGGCCGGGAACACCCCGGGGTGCCCCACGGGGGGGGGGGGGGAGGTGCGCTCAGGGGCTGTCAGCGCCGCCCCCCGGGGCCCAGGCTGTTCCCGGGGGTCTAAGGACCAGGACAGTGACAGACCACTGCCACGTTTGTGGGTTCTCCGTGGCTGCGGGGCCGGGGGCTGCCGGTGGCCAATGTGCCCTTTCTCCATCTACGTGTGATGCTTCTCCCCCATTAACACACAGCACTTAGGGTACGTGTGTTCTTAAACTGTATTAGCTCGTTTATTTGAACGTGAACTAAAAAACTTACACCTAACTTGTCAAGCCTTTGATTCCGTGGAGATTATTTCTCTATCGAGAGATCAAACAGCCTGTCGTCCCCGAACTGAGAGTCAAGGGCACTCTGACGGCCGACCGCGTCCCACTGCGGGACCATGGGGGCCAGCGGGACGTGAAGTCCAGCAAGTGTGTGCGTGGGGAGGCTGGGGGGTCCCACGCGACTGTGTCCCTAGCGCCGACCTTCCTGAGGGGCGTGCAGACCAAGTCGGACTCGCCCGCAGAGTTTTAAACTCATGGATGTCAAGGTTACAATTTGGCTCAGCACAGCCTCACAGAACACGTGGATGCAGGGGTGCTGACGTGCACACCCCTCGGCACCAGAGCCTCCCGAGCCTCCCACGGGGACACCGCAGGGACACCTGCAGAGCCGCCGAGACCCCCACCCCCGCAGCACCCGGCAGCCCGACGCGGGGGCGGCCCGGCTGCCCGGGAGCAGAAGACAGAGAAGGTGGGACACTGGGAGGCTGGGAAGGCGTGCGAGGCGCGGGGGGATGGCCCCCCTGGGACAGTGTGACATCAGGAAGCAAGAAACGTCCCAGCGGCGCCCTCACTTGTGGAATGAGCGCCCCTCATGTCATCCAGCTCTGATTCTCGCACCGGGTCTGGCGAGCGGGAGAAGGAGCCGGAGAAAGAGCCCGCCATCCGCGCACGAGCACGTGAGCTGCGTGACGAGCCCACGGGTGCACCGTCCTGACCAGCACGCAGATCTGCACGCATGACCCGCAGGGACAGGGTGCAGGGCGGCCGGCACAGCCTCCTGCCCGCACTCCTGCCAAGACCCGCTCTCGAAGGCTCCTGGGCACATTCTGTGCCCGGCTGAGGGGGAACTGGCGGGCTCCCAGCGGACGGTGGCCCCAGGTCTGAGCCGGTGGGAAGGGACACTCACTCGGCCATGACGCGCCGCACGTTCCTGGCGTACAGCGCGGGGTCCTTCCTCTCCTCCTGCGACGGGCGGTACACGGGCAGGAACTGCAGAGAGAGCCGCGTTACTTCCGCGTCACCAGCCCAGCACGAGCCCAGCGCGGCGCACTGACGGGTCGCACCCCGCCCCGGCTGTCAGAGCAGCTCCCATCAGATCCGCCCCCGAGGGGCCGCGCTGCCCGCCCGCACACACCCAGACGCACACGACCCCGCGCGTGCACACGACCACGATTCCGCAGCAGCGCCCGCCCCCCAGCGCACCCCGTATCTCTAACGTCCCACGGACGCGCTTGCTTCGGACGCAAGGGAATGACCCGTGTGCTCCGCTTTCCAGAGGGTCCGCTGTGTGGGGAGAACACGACACAGGGCTTCCCCAGGGAAGAGGGACGCCTAGACCGGACGCCCCGCAGTTTGGGAGGAGCACAGATCGTCCCGCGAACGTTGTGTCTTTGCAGGAGCGACGCGTACGCGGTGTTTTCAGTAAGTCCTCCGCTCTGCTGCCACCCCGCAGCAGGAAAGGCAAACATCCCTGAGCCCTTTTCTCCTACGCAGGCATCTAACCACACGGGGTCGTCCTGGAGCCTCGTCAGCTCTGACATGTGGCTCCCGGCGTTCGCCCGCCACGGGCGCCTGTCGGCACCTCACGAGGGGAGACCCTCAGCGTGAATTCGGGAAGTCAGAGCTGCCTTTAAACTCTGAAAACTGCGGGGCGCCTGGGGGCTCAGTCGGTGAAGCGTCTGCCTTCGGCTCGGATCATGATCCTGGGGTCCTGGGATCGAGCCCCACATCAGGCTCCCTGCTCAGCGCGGAGTCTGCTCCTCCCCCTGCTTGTGCTCCCTCTCTGACAAAATCTTAAGGAAGAAAAGAACTCTGGAGCGAGACCTGACACAGGGGCGTGCCCTGGAGCCGCCCTCCCGAGCCCTGCTGCACGGGGACGGGCCCCACGGAACGTTCTGAGCAGGTGGCCTGCCCCCCGCGGACTTGGGCCGGGACCTCTCTGCTCAGTGCGTTGTAATTAAGCGGCTTACGCTACACTGCACAGCCCCGAAGCTGGCTGAAACCCAGGCTCATTGGTAAATTCAGTGAGACTCTGCAACTTTTATCAGAAGGTAGCACATTGAGCTCCCTTGTCAGGAACGGGGCAGCGACTGATTCCCTTTCTGAGAAGGCGAACTCTATCCCTCACGCACTCGGGTAAACGTACAGCTGCACGAACGCGGCCACTGGACGGAGCTGGGACAGCGGGCGTCAGGACTGGGGCACCAGCGGTGCGACAGGTGCAGGCGGGTTGCGTGGTCAGACCACGGACTAAGCAGAGGACGACAGGACAGAGCTGCCCGAGGAAGCCAGCAGTGTGAGTATCACGTAAAAATGCCAAAACAATTCACTGCACGTGGGCCAATGTTAATGCCTTTAAGCTCCGCCAACCACGATAAAAGAAAGCTTTCACTTCCTCGGTGATTTTTAAAAACCCATCGGTTCTTGCAAAATCACGCAAGAGACACGACGTGAGTGATGAAGAAGCACAGGGAAGTACGTCTGAGGAGCAAAGAGGCGGGCAGACCTCAAAGCAAGACGGAGGACGTGTGCTGCCTTGTGTGTGCAGACGGCAGCGTGAGCCCGCCGGACGTCAGGCCCGTGCAGACGGCAGCACCGCATCTCCAGGGATGTGGGCCTGACGCCGACTCTGCAGACTCGGGTAAAACCTCACGTCCCCACAGACAACATCAGGTCGTGCGGACGCCCCTGCGGGGACACCGCTGAGTCACAGGGTCCGAGCCGACCTCCTCCGCAGACGCCGGGGTGCGCGCCGTCCGCCCGACACCCGCACAGACCCCCGGGGCTGGACGCGACGTGACTACAGCCGCGGAGACCCCGACACGACACGCATCCCGCTGCGGCCAGACTGGAGGCCGGACCTGCGGAGCCCGCGCGGAACGGGCTGGACGCGCATCCACACAAACCTCGATCTCCACGCGGTTGTGGAACTGACACAGCGTGAGCCACAGGATCTTCAGCCTTCGAGACGAACAAACAGATTTACAGCTTTTGGTTAAAGATTCTCAGTGTCTTTTAGTTACATCACCTCCCATTCTGGGGCAAGCTCTCCCGACGCCCGTCCCCTGCACAGGGGCAGCCAGCGGGGTCGGGGGACAGGCTTCGGCTGAGCCCGCAGTGCGGTGATGAGGACGGGGATACTCTTATCTGACGGGGTTCCTCATGGTCCCACCAAACGCGCCCACTCCTGCGGCTCCCCCTGCCCTGCACACACGCCTTCCCCAGGTGTGTCCTCCGGCTCAAGAAGCCTCGTCTATGTGACCCTGTCCCGGACCTGGCTGTCCCCAGAGCTCCTGAGTCCTGCCGCCCACAAGGCCGGCCTCCGAGCTACAGACTCAGCATCACCACCCTTTGCTCTGCGGAAGTTGGACACGGGGAGCCATCTGGAACGTCCTGTCCTGGGGCCACGACTCCTCCCTCTGCGCACACCCGACCCCTGCCCCGTCGCGGCCAGCCCGAGCCTGGCCACCGGGAGGAGCCCCTTCCCACCTTTCTTCCCGTTCTCATCCCCACTCTGGCCTCGGCAACGCTCTCACTGCCGGCCACAAATGCCGCCTGGCAGGGCACCCCCAGCGTCCGTTCCAGACGCCTGGCCCAGGAGCCCTGGGAGGGCTCTGCACCCCACCCTCCTGCGGCTCCAGCCCCAACGGAGGCCTGCTGTCCCACAAACCCGAGCCCCCCCGTGCGGCCGTCCCTGCCCTCTCCTTTTCTGGGAGCTGAGGGGTACGGGAGGGATGGCGGCCACTGAGCTGGCAGGAGAGGCCCCCGGGGGAAAGCAGGGGCGCTTGGAGTCCCCTCCCACCAGCCGGAGACACCGCCGACTCAGGCCTGGAAGCCAGGTGCGCCAGCACCCCGAATGCCCATGGGCCTCCCAGGGCAGGCAGAACCTCACTGCCAGCAAACAGCAGCGGGTTCTGCGTTCAAAGTCCCACGTGTGCAGAAGTAACCAGAATGCAGGGCAGTGACTTGAGTGGCCCCCGTCCTGTCCTGTGGGAAAATCAGGCACCCGGGGCCCCAGGACGGTCCCGGGTCTGACTTACGCGCCGGGTCCTTGCCACGTCCACGTGATGGTGTCCTGGGGAGGAAGGGGTAGAACGTATCACAGCTGGAAATCAGGCCCCCGGAGTCCCGACGCGAGCCCTTCCCTCACGCCGTGCACACCCTGGGTATTGGCCCTCCACCCGCCCCCCTCGGGCCCTGGAGACGCGGGAACCCCTCTTCCTCCCACGTGCAGTCGGCAACAAGGGGGCAGGGGCCCCAGTTCCCTTTTCCAGCTTCCCCCGTGTTCAAGGTGTCCGGCCACCATCCGCCCACAGCACGGAAACCTGCTGTACGTGAGTGGTCCCCGCGACACCTGCCCGCCATCACCGTCACCCCACACACGGGGCTCATTCCAACCACACCCCCTGGACCCCCAAGGCCCCGGCCTCCACTCGGAGCAGATGAGCCCAGGCCCAGGAGGGGGCAGAAGAAACCACCGCGGGGCCCTGTGTGTGCCCAGGGATGGCCCCGCCTCGGTCTCAGCCACACGGGCCACCCAGCTGGTGGGTTAGCGGGCACACGCCGTTTCTACCCTGACTCCGTCCCCAAGGGGGCTTCTTTCTTCTCAAGTGCTGACCTCCCACCCCCGCAGCTTCCCGCCGCCCCCGCTGTGGCCGCGGCTGCCCCACACGGGGCTCAGCCCAAAGCCGAGGGCGGCTCCTCCCGAGACCAGGCGGCTGAGGGCAGCGACACGGACGGCGGCCTGAGGGTGCCCGGCAGCAGCCTGACAAGCACGCTGAACGCTTCTGGGAGAGCCCAGTAGAGGCCACTTGCTGAAAGTAAGTGGAAGAACTGAGCTTAAAAACATAGAAAATCTGGAATTCCACACACTGATGAGTCTCTTATTCTCCGACGTGGGCTGATGAAGGCACCTCTTCTGGGTGTCGGGGCTGCACCCCAAGAGTCCTTTTACCCGTCAGCTCGTGCGGCGACGGGTTCTGACCGACATTTACGGACTGACCACTCGGGGAACCTCTTCTGTGTCGTCTGCCCCTGGGGCACAGGGTCTGCTGTGCGAACCCGGGACCCTCCGGGTCTGACCCAGAAGCAGGGGGCCAGCCCCTCACGCCCGCAGATGTCACACGCAACCGTGCCGTCTGGACTGGCAACTCCGGGCCCCGCTGTGCCGGGACCGAGCTTCCCTTCTGTCGTCAAAGACGCGCGGCGCAGCGAGCAAGGCCTCCGTCGACAGGCGCCCCGGCAGGCGCAGGGACCGAGCCTCGGCGGTGAGAGACGGGGGCGTCACGGAGAGCGAGAGGCACCGAACAGCACCCCCAGGGCTCGGCGCCCGCTGGACTACAACCGACCGACTGAGCTGGACGTGTGCGGCACGTCCACAGGGCCCCGGGGGCAGGGACAGCGGCGGCTGACGGGGGGGTTCCGGCCACCACCCGTGGAGGCTTCATCCGGCCTCCCCCGAGCCGGGCCCGTCGGGACCAGCAGATGCTCTGAGCCCAGACGCCCCCTCCTGTACTTTGCTCGGGCGTAATGAGCTCGGAGTCCGGGGCACACGCTCGATACGGAGTCACGTAATTCCCTTCCCTCCGCTGCCTCCAGCCTTTCCAGACGTAGGGTCTCTTAATGGTACTGTTTCCCAGGTGAACATGGAGCAAAGGCTGCGGAGGACGTGGGGGGCAGCTCACGACAACTCGGCGGGACCCACCGGCAGGAGGAAGGGCCACCGCCTCGTGAGCCCCGACAACGGGCACCCCCCTCATCCCGGGAGAACACACTCACCAGTTCATTCGGGTACCGCAGCACCACGGGCTGCACGGGGACCCCCGGGATGAAGGCGCCTGCAGGGAGAGGGGACGTCCTCTTACCTCGAGGGCAGGGCCCCCGCTCTGCACGTCTCATGCTGGGCCCGGGGGAAACGAGCTTTCCTGCACCCCTTCCTGCTGGCTGGCCCTCGGGTGCCCAGAAGGGTTCCTCGACGGGGGTGTGGGAAAACCGTGGGGAGCAGACCCAGGACTGTGCCCCCTGCTCGCTCCAGAAGGAAAAGCGAAGGATTTAAGAAAATCGCATACCGGGCTTGAAGGTAATGAGGCAGGTCCTGTTGGTACATGTTCCTTCTGGAAAAATCATTATCTTGGAACGAAGAAAAGAAAAAAGGTCAGCTTTACAGGAACGTGATGCAAAGCGCGTCCGTCTTCTCCCCTGTGGACACGCGCAGGTGCCCCCCTGGCCCCGTCAGGGCGGTGCAGACGCACGACCAAAGCCCACACGGCCTCCCCGCCTCCTGAGCGCAGGGCTGGTCACGGCCGCTGCGAGGCCCAGTGCGTCCGGGCGCGGCAGGTGCCCCAGGGGCAAAGCAGAACAGAGGCATGGGGGGGGGGGGCGTCAGCGGAGGGCCCGGGGCCAGAGCCGGAAACACACAGAGCCAGAGGCTAACGTCCCACTGGAACTCCCCGAGTCCCCTGATTCCTGCCGACCTCCAGACGTGCCATACAAACTCAGCCCTCCCCTCGCCCCGCGGCCCCGCGGCTGCTCCAGCCGTCGAGGCTCGGCTCCCATCGCCTCCCTGACGCCCCCGGGGGCCGGGCGCGCGCACGAGCTGTCCGCCCAGGGTTTTCAGGAGCAAACGGCGCCGCCTCCCGGACCGGCGCCCGCCGAGAGCCCGGGGTTCGCGAAGCCGTCGTTGTAAGAAAGACGCATCGGGCACTTGAGAAATATGGAGACTTGTGTCCATGTTTGTTTCAGTTTCACAATTTCAGGCCCCAAAGTACCTGCCACGTAGCACAACCTTGAATTCACACGCTCATCAAACACAAAGCAACACAGAACGAATCCGGCCCCCAGCGGAGGCCCCCAGCCCTCGGTTCGCGCCTTACCTGTGGCCACTTCCCGTTGGACTGTGCCCGCCTCCTGATCTCCTCCACGGTCTTCCTGCGGGAGTCCTGGTCCGAGCGGGACACGAACACGGGCCGGATGTACTTTATCAGAGCTGGAAGGGGAGGAGAGGCCCTCGTGGGGCAGAGCACGGCTTCTGGCTTCTGCCGTGGCAGGGCTACGGGGGCGGGGGGCGGCCCGGGGCAGAGGTGAGCCCCACCAGACGCCCCAAGGGCAGCACTGTCCCCGAGGGGGGCGGCGGGTCAAAGCCTAACCCTGAGGGGGTCAGGGGAATCCCGGAAGCTCGCCCGCACGGCAGGCAGCGTGAAGCCCCACAACCTGCGAGGGCCAGAGGCCCCCCAGCAGCGTCCGCAGCCTGTAAAGCAGGAGGAAGCGAAGGGAGCGAGGCTGGTCCCTGCTCCGTGCTGACAGGCGGCGGGAGGGCCACAGGCTCCAGAGCCACAAGGGCCCAGGCATATGGCTTAAACCCCAGCGGCCCGTCGCGGGCAGACCTGTCGCCCTCGGGGACACGGCTGACGCACTGACCCCAGGCAGTGAGGACTGTGACTCTACTCACAGACGCAACTGTGTTAGGACGACGTGGCGCTGGCGTTGGGCGAGCCCTGACCCACGCCCGGCATCCTCTCAGGGAGGGGGAGACACGGCAGGGCGAAGGCCACGGGACGCCGAGGACGGCGGGGAGCCTGGCACAGCCTCCCCACCAGGAGCCGCCCTGCTCACACCCGGCTCTGCACTTGCGGCCCCGGGACACTCGCACGGCCGCGGCCCTGCCGGGGGGTGGGGGAGGGGGCACGGACACACCAGGACACCGACGCGGCCGCGTCCTTGGGGAAGGACGGCTGGGCCCACATCAGCTTCGTACTCCTGAGTGTTCTAACTGCTTGGGGGACAATGCGTCGTCACTCTCTCTGGGAGGCTTTGCCACAAGCCAAAGACAAGATCCATTTAAAAAACTGAAAACAAAATGAACATTCTGTCTGGTCACGTCCACGGGACTCAGTGTAAGTGGCCTGTGGGTCTCAGTGAGGTTTCCTCTGGCGTCTGGAATCTTCTCTCCCCGTTTGGTCGCCCTCGCCGGTTCCTCCTGACGCTGCGGGGAGCAACTGGTGGGGGGAGGGCCGAGGGGACCCCCCAGCCCAGCTCCACGCCGAGGGGACCCCCGCAGAGAGATCTCCACGCCGCCTCCCAGGGCCGGGAGAGAAGGGCTGCGGGCTGGCCGCTCTCACTGAACACGGTCGGCCCGCACAGGTTCCCTCCTGGGGACACGGAAGAGGACGGCTCTTTGCGCCTCGTGCACAAGCCTGAAGCTACGCCCCCTGTGCGGGGCCCCCAGCTGATCCCCGTAGCGGAGACCTCGTAACCGAATGTCTTGCTTCTGAGGACAGACGGGAGTGTGGCTGCCTGCTGGGTTAGCCCCCCTGGTGCTGGCGACAGGGCCCGGGCCACCATTCTGCCAGCAGACCGCGAGATGGCCGTCATCTCTGACGCCACCTTGGGTGTCTCCTCTGACCCCACATGCCCAGGGTCCCACAGAAGGGACACCCCACGTGAGCCGACAGTGTAAAAATGAGAAAACTCCCGAGACGGATCACTCTAAGTGGTATTTATGAATCTGAAGGGGACAATACTTTGAACGTTTCAACACTCATCCCTCACCAAAGTTGTGAGCTGTCAAGGGGCCAACTTTGTGCTTTAAACGACAAGGACGAGAGGAACCAGGAGAGCCTGCAGGAAACCCCGACGGCAGGCGGCCCGCGGGAGCGGGGGCTGTGTTCCAGTCCCGCGGCGGGAGGGACCCTCGGCTGCGTTCCTGGGGAGCGTCCCTTCCAGGTGTATTTACCTTCAAAACCCGAAAACAGGGAATACGATTTGGGGTGGGCCGCATATGAGTTCTGACTAAAACCTGTAATAAATGGGTCATCACTGCTTCCTCACTGATTTCCACGTTATCCCCGAAATGACTGGGAATGTACAGTCCACGGGAAGGAGCCCGCACACAGCGGGAGGCCGGCGGCCACCCCGGGGTAAGTCAGCGGCGGGGCCCGGAGCCCAGCTCTGACCTTGCAGCCCCGCTGACGCGGCCACAGCGGAGTTGGCTTTTGAACCCTGACCTTGGGATGTGGATGAGAAAGTGTAACCTGAGCGTCCGCGACTCTAACTTGTGACCTGAGCCATAGTCGAAGGCAAGGCTCCGAGAAGGCTTTGTGCCATCTGTGCGTGCATGCGGGGGTGACGACATGCCCCCAAACCACAGAACTTCCCCAGAAAGCTGACATTGCACAGCCTGGAGCTTAAAACAGAAGAAATTGGAACAAAATTACAACATTGCAATTGAAATTTCCCGCGTCCTTCGCCAGGGACCACACTGCTTTATACTTAGAGCCTGCGAAGACCTTTCAACATCACTAAAGTGAAATGCATATTTGCCAATTACCAGCGTTTCCGCCTGGCTTTCAAAAATTTTTCCGTTTAACCGGGAATCATCACGTGATCCTTCATTTGGTTAACCAGGTTCACAATTTCGGGCCCAACCGCCCGCGGCCGGCATCCCCGAGTCTGTGCACACCTTCCTGCAAGAAGTCCCACAAGAGGAGGGCTAGCCTGTAGGCTCTGCAGGGGCAGGGGCTGCCTCCATTTCACTCTTGTCCTGTAGCCCCCAGCACTGAGGCGGCCTTGGCCGAGAGCAGTATGTCTACACGGGGGACCTGTGTCACCAGTGCCGGGGCGAGACCGCGGAGGGTCTCGGCCACTTGGCACCTGTCTGCTCCCCACTACGTGGGTACACAGCGAGAAGGCGGTGGTCTGCAGCTGGCCCCCGACCTTGGACTTGCAGCTTCTAGGAGCCTGGGAAATCGTCTGTTGCTGAAAAGCCACCTGGCCCGCGGGGCGTTGTGACGGTTGTTGGAGCAAACGCCCAAGTAAATGCAGGCTCACGTCTCTTTTTCAAAAGCACACAATGTAGTAAGTGCTCTCAGAATGCCCCATTTTCTAAAAACAACCTACAACGTACCCCATGCTCTCTTGCTCCCGTCACCCAAACACGACCACGAGTAGGGAACTCAGGAGGATTTGGGGGGGGGACGACAGCGTGTGGACTCTGCCCCGGCCGCTCCGGGCCCAGCACCATGCGCCTCCCGCCAGAGCAGCCCTGCTCCAGAATCCTCGGCAGGTGTGCCCGTGCTCTGAACAGGTGAGAGGCGGGCGGGGTGGCCTCCCCGCCCCCAGGAGCAGCCCGGAGGAACAGGGGCTGGGCGGCGGCCCCCGGAGCAGAAGCCTGGGGGAGCCGAACCCGGAGCAGGTGGCCCGGCCCCACGGGGCCCCTAGACGGTCTGCCTGGGCCAGCAGGAGGCAGGCGCTCTCGTCTGCAAAGTGATTCCCGTGTTCCCTAGAATCCCCACCAATGGTGCAGCGCACCCCGAAACGATGTGCCCACATCCTAACCCCTAGGACCTGTGACTGCAACCTTATTCGGGAAAACAGTCTTTGCAGATGTGATCAGTTCTGTACCTGAAGTTGAGAGTACCCAGATTATCTGAGGACCAGTGTCCTTGTAAGAGACGCATGGGGTGGCCTGGGAGGAGGGAGGCAGGGGCAGGACGGATGCGGCCATGAGCCCCAGGCTACCCGGGGCACCAGGAGCTGGAAGAGGCAGGAAGGACCATCCCCGAAAGCCTCTGGAAGGAGTGAGGCTTTGGACACTCTGACCTTGGACTTCTGGCTCCAGGAACGCGAGAGCGTAAGTTTCTGCTCTCATGCCACCCGCTGGGTAATATGTCAGCTGGCTGAGGGACACCCAGGCTCTCGGTCCCATAACCAGTGCACTGGGACACAGACATTCTAGGACGGTGGGATACGGGCCCTGCACTTGCACGGACCAAACTGTGTGTGTGTGTGTGTGTGTGT
>CM053607.1:443125-460063 GCA_028646535.1 Procyon lotor
CGGGAAGCCATGTGCTGCTGGCACCCTTGTCACGGAGCCCATAAATCACGGGCTCGCGAGCCCTGCCACCCCGGGACTCACAGCCACCATGTCGCTAAATGGCACTGACTATTACTGCAGAGCAAATAAATGGCTATTTCACTTTGCAGATTACCTGTAATTGTGCTCGCACTGTGTCAACTTCAGGTTTAATTGGTGTGTAGGCTGCGAGGCATGAATTACGGCGTGTGTAATTTATTTATGCAATAAACTTTACCGTTAACTGAGAGGAAAAATAAAAGAAAAATAATATGTTTCATGCGATAATTACACAATAAAGTTTGAATTAGGAACATCGCGAGGACCACAAACTTGCTCCGGACCAGGGAAGACTGGGAAGCAGAGCCCTCGCTGGACTCCCTCCCTGGATGCCGGGAGGGCAGGGTTCCGAGGCCCGGGGCCCGCAGACACGTGGTCGCACTGGGAGGCGAGGCCGCAGCCGGTCGAGGATGGGGGCTCAGGCCAGGGAGGCCGCCGGCCGATGAGAGTAAGGACCCCTCACGATGAACCCCACTTCCTTATGTAAAATAAGGGCTCTGTGAAAACAGATTATTGGGTCGTGGTTTCTCACTCAGCGATGGGAGGGAAAGAGCGCTGGGCCTCTGGCACTTGTAGTGGTCTGTCCCCAACGCGGGTGTGACAGCGGCCCTCACAGCGGCCGGCCGGCTCCCGCGGGACAGTCCCAGCAAGGAGGGGCTCTGTGTGCGTATGCGGAGACCGGCGGGGACAGGGTGGGACAGGCCTCCGGGGCTGGGCAGACGTGCCCCCCTTGCCCCCTGCGGCCCTGATCTTCCGGGCTGACCGAGCTCCCTGGGAGCAGACCGAACCAGCACGCGGGCCGTTGCGGAGACGCATCTGTCCCAGGGAAACCACACCGAGAGAGACAAGCATTTGTTCGGCACAGGACGCCGTCAACAGAGCGGCCCGGTGACCTGCTCAAGGGGAAATGATGCTCGCAAATCGCATATATGGTATAGGACTAACATCCAAACTATGTAAAGAACCTATACACCAAACAATAATTCAAATAAAATGTCAGCAGAGGATCTGAACGTTTTCCCAGAGAAGACCCACAGATGGACATCAGACACCCGAGAAGAGGCTCAATGTCACTGATCATCAGGAAAATGTGGCTCAGAACCACCCGAGGGGCCACGTGACAGCTGTCAGAATGGCTCGCCTCGATGTGGGGAAAGGGGAGCCCTCGCGCACTGTTGGGGGATGCGAGCTGGTGCAGCCGCCGACCGACACAGTACAGAGCCTCCCCAGGACCCAGCGACCGTGCCCCTGCGTGTTTACCCTCCAAAATACACAAACACTAGCTTGGGGAGGTACACGCGCCCTGATGTTCATGGCAGTATTTTCAATGACGGATAAAGAAGGCGTGGTCCATACAGAGAACAGTATCTGTACTGTTCAGCCGTCGAGCAGAATGCGATCTCGCCGTCTGCAACGACGCGGGTGGAACCAGACGGTGTCATGCTCAGGAGATAAGTCAGAGAAGGATGTGGAATCTGAGAAACAAACAAATGCACACACAAAAAGCAGACACGGACCCCTAACCACAGAGAACCATGTGGCAGCTCCAGAGGGGCGGCAGCGGGATGTCGGGGTGACGGGGGCAGTTCTGGGGGGGCTCGGGGTAACGCACAGAGAGCTCCAGTCGCTCTGTTGTACGCCCGACACTAACGTGAGATTGTCCTCGTAGAGTGTCACCTCTATTTCAGTTTTAAAAAATGGAATATTGCAGTTATCGAATTGTTGAGATTTAAATGATACAGATATATTTGAGTCTATGTCACTGTACCTATATTAGATTAATTGAAAGACAACCCTGAACAAAGCAAGGATGCATCCGTCCTGCGCGTGCGTCCATCCCGTCGGGCCTGGCCTGCAGCTCCTTGCCCGTCGGCCGTGCTCCCCCTGAGCGGGGGGCGGGGGGAGGGGGCAGCAGCACCTGCCCGACAGGGGTGGGGGGCGAGCAGAAGGTAGTGCTGGGGTCGGAGGGATTTCTGCGGATTGTGTGGGGAGGGAGCCTGGGTCCCCCTCTGTGACCCCCAGGTCACAGTTAGGGCGGGTGGACAGCCAGTGCTTCCCGACCGGACCTGTCGGGCACCCACCCCGACCAGGGCCCCCGTGCTCGCCCGGCGCTCCCGCTGGTGCAGGAGATCACACCAATTTTGCCCTGGACCGCCGCCCCATCCCACGCGGTCGCCTTGCTGTGGGATCAGGACGATGCTGGACCAGCGGGTCCTCTGCTTCCAGTGGGCGGGACACGGTCGGCGGCACCGGACAGGTCGGCCGTCCTTTATCTGCTCCCAAGTCATCCTGCGCAGCGACCAGCCCGCTCGTGCGTCGAGAGAGTGCGCACTCCCCTCCTGCTTCTCGATGTCCATTCCCTCGGCGGGGAGCCCATCAGCCTCGGTGACGGCCCTGCCCCCGGGCACCAGGTCCCCACCCAGGGGCGGCCAGCAGCTGGTCCGGTGTCAGAATCCCTCCCCCGGTCCGTCTTTGTGCACTGAGCACCCGCAGTCACAGGCCGGCTCCCAGGCTCCCCAGGGAGGGGCGCGGGCAGGGTGTGGGGTCCCCACCGGGGCATCGCTGCCCCGGGGGAGCTCGGAGGTCGGGTGGCCTTCGGCCCGGAAGTTCCTCCACACAGTGCGGACTGGGAATGTGGGCTGCGTCCAGGAAAGGAGTGTGCCCTCGGGAGGCAGCTCTGTCCAGCCGAGAACCATTGCCAAGCAGAATGGACGCCCCAGGGCAGCCAGCCAGCAGCCTGAAGAATGAGTCCCAGGGGCCCATTCGGAGGTCAGCTCTGCGGCTGCTTCCACGGTGGTGACCCCTGACCGAGCCCCTTGGGAGTGGACTCTTCCCCGCTTCCTGCCAGCGCCTGCGCCTGAGATGGGTGTCACCCGTCTTCTTGGTCCGCGCCATCAGGACCCCGTTTGCCCCGGGCGTGGGCAAACCAGTTCCTGCAGACTCTCCGCCCTACCTGTCCCCGGGATCACTTCCCAAGGAGACCGGCGCCTGGGCCAGGCTTGGCTCTCCCGTGCCCAGGACCACGCAGGTGTGAGTGGCAGACCCGGGCCAGCCCTCTCTGGGCGGGTCACGAGGACTCTCGTGTTCTCGTACAGGGGTTATGCCAAGAGGCGGCTGGCCGGCGCGCTCTCCGTGCCCTCAGACCCGCCCTGGCCCGGGGACGGCTGCCCCTTGCGAACCCCAGGTTCCCTGCAGGTGCCGACTCGCTGGGGCTGCAGCCCCGAGGTCTTGTGTGTTTGACGCGCGATTTTGTCTGGAAAGGGGCCGGGGATGCTGGGGGTTGGGCCTCCACCGGGAAGCCCCAGGCTCAGGACCGCAGGCCGGCCTTCTGCTCAAGACAGGACCCTCCCTCCAGGTGACCGTCAGGGCGGCCTCCCTGCCTGCGCTGCCTGGGTGCGGGGAGGGGGCGCCTCCTGGCCTCCAGGGCTCCTGCTCGGGCCCTGCCCACGCCCACCCCCACGTTCCCAGCACGGCCCGCTGATGCGCCCGGCTCTTCCCCCGCATCCCTGCACCACCTCTCCACCTCTCCGTCTCCGTCTCCTCTCCCCCTCCCTGTGTGCGCCTACGAGTGCACGTGGGGGAGCCCGACCGTCTGTCCGCTGAGAGGAGGCAGCCCAGACGGGGCTCCAGCCCAGCTCCCAGCCCAGACCCGGGCCCCTGCCTTGAGCACCTGGGCCACCACCAGGTGTGTGCTCTGCGCAGATAGGGTGGGGGGGAGGGTAGGTGCCCGGGGGGCCCCTCCTGTCCTGTCTAGCGGAGGCCCTCAGACGAGCACTCGCAGGGGCCGCACGGAGGGGGTGCCCCCCCCAGGACTCAGGCAGGAGGGCCGCTGCGGGCGTGCGGCCAGAGCTCCGCTCCTGCAGCCTGGAGAGCCCCCGGGTGAGCCCGGCAGGGCAGGGACAGGCCAGGCTGGGGGGACGAGGGCGCGGCTGCTGGTGGCTCTGCGGGCTCCCTGCTGGGTCCTTGGAAGCCCACTCGGGGCTCCGCCTCTGGGGCGTGGCACCTGCTTGAAGCTATTCTCTGGGGCTAAATGTTGGCCGAGGAGCCCGTGCCCTCTGCGGCCTGCCCACCGTGGCGCCCGTGGCCCTGCAGCCCCGCAGCCCCGCAACCGTGAGGGCTGCTCCCGGGAGAAGCTGCTTCCCTGGAGTTCATCTTCTGGAAAAGCCTTGGCAACGTCCCTCGAGCCGTAATTGACAAGTCGCGCATAGAGAAAATCGGGAAACATCCATCAGGGTTATGCTCCGAGGGAGGGCATCACACAGGAGTTTTATTTTTTCCTAAACTCCTTTGTGGTTTCCAAATGTTGTGTCCAAGTGTCTAGAGTAACAGAACAGTCGGCACGGAGGGAAGGGCGGCAGTCACCCCAAGGACACAGGGCTCGGTGAGCATTTACTGTTGGACGTTTGTCACAGCCCGAGCCGTGTAGGTTCTTCCCCCACAGCTAGAAGCGGAGAGAAACACAGCCGAGCAGCCGGGGCGGGAGGGGAGGGCGATTTATGCGCTATTTCTCTCCGACACAAAAGAGTAATGGGGAGGTCATGTGGGCAAGGTCAAAGGACAATTTGACTTTTGCAGGATGACCCGGGGCCATCTGTCCTTTGCGGAGCTGATGAGCTGTCAGTGTGGGGTGAAGGGACGAAGGGGGGCAGCCTCGCGGAGGAGAGCCCGCCGCCCCCTGGACGGGGCCCCGCGCCCCTGCTGGGCCTGGAGGTCCAGGGGAGCACGGCCCAGGCAGGGCACCGAAGGCCCTGGAAGGCGTCCCACCCCGGGGACCAGCCTCCAAGGAAGGAAGGCCCTTCTCTCTGCAGAAACCCACACAGAGCCAGCGTTGCCCATCTTCCTTTAATTGGGAGCCGTTCCTGCGGGGGCTTCCTTTCCACAGTCACGTCCTCGGTGTGGAGCCCTTTGTTTCTCCCTCTCCGAGATTTCTTGGATCTGGGAGACGCCACCCTGCATTTTTCTGACCCCGACCCCAGCTGCGCTCTGGGCAACACAGTCAGGTGCCCCGGACGCGGGCTGTGTGGGCAGGCGGGTTTCTCCCTGGCCTGTGGACGGCCGCCTCCTCCCTGCGCCTCTGTGTCCCGAGGCCGGTCAGGTGGGTTTGGGGCCCACGCTGGTGACCTCTCTAAAGACCCCATTTCCAAATAAAATGCCCTCCGCCGTGTGCATGACTACAGTCGGAGGGAGGGTGTGGGGAGCCTGAGGACCTCCTGGACGTCAGGCATCTCCCTGCCCCGTCGTGTGGAGCGGTGACCGCCCCTCCCCTCTAAGATGCAGATGAGCGGGTCAGCTCACCGAAGCCTCCAGGGCCACCCCTGCAGGTACGACTACGGCCGGGGGCCCTCAGAGTTCGTGCTGACCCCTGACGTCCCACACAGTCCGGCTGTCCCCTGCACAGGTCTGCGGGAGGTCGGTGGCTGTCGGATTGCGGTCACCAGCCCCGAATCTCTCAAGGCTTTGAGCCCGGACTGCACGCACCTGTCTCTACGGTGTCCTACTGCGCGCTGGGGGCCACTGTGACCCTCAGGTCTGTGGGAACTAGCGTCCGTGTCTCCCCGCAGCGTTTGGTCACGCCGCGGAGGGGCCGCTGGACGGTCCTGTCAGGAAGCTTAGGAAGGGGACGGGATTCGGCTCTGGTGGTGCGGCAGGGTCCCCTGGGGGACCCAGCGTCCCGCCCATGCCAGTGGCCTGGGCCCCTCAACGCGCACACGCAGGCGAGGAGCCCGTCCTGCGAGTCAAATCTCGATTGGACTTGGAGGTTGTTTCACATTGTTTTTATTTGTTTCCAAGCTCTGTGGTTTTGTCCCCTTGGTTACATGGATGGAGTAGAGTGGGGGTTGGTCGTCTCCCGCGAGCTGGATGGGACCCCAGCGGCACTGCCAGGCGGGCCGAGAAGCTGCTTTCCAGGAACTGTGAGCCTCCGGCTGTGGCGGCGAAGTGCTCCTTCGGGCCGGCACAGGAGGAGCTGGTCCAGGTGGGTCCGGGGGGGGGGTCTGCGCGGGGGTTCACAGCCCTGGGGTTCTCGGGGCCCGGGCCGCGGCTCTGGCAAGTTTTCTACCCTGGTGCATGGAGTGGCCTCCTGTAGACGGTGCCAGGCTCCAGGTGACCCCACGTGGGCCCCGGGGAGAGCCCTTGCTGTGTCCGGGAACCACGAGCCACAGGGTCAGTCGTGCCTCTGGCCCTCAGCCGGTCAGCGGACTCTGGCTACGCTGCTGTCCCGAGGCTCCGTTCCCGGGAAGCGCACGTGCACACAAGCCTTGGTCGGTGGGGATCGTCAAGGGGCCGCAGGGCGAGGGAGAGGTTGGGGTGGGGTCTCCTGCAAGGAGACGCCCTGGGGTGTCGGCCTACAGTCTTGGGGAGAGCGGGACGCCCCGGGCGCGGGCCGCGGTGGTCTTGCCTCGCGTGTTACCCTGAGGGCCAGGTGCCGGTGGTGCCCGCGGTGGAGCGTGGTGAGCTCGCCGGGCCCCAGTGGCCTGCTGGCTCTCTCCGACTCCCGGACACCGGGCTTCCTTGTTCCTGGCCCCCCAGCCTCTGGGAGCGCTGTCCGTGGCCCGCCGACCTGGGTCCCCACGGAGGGCAGACGGCCGGTGCTGGTGAAGGAGCCCGTCACTGTGGCCCCAGGGCCTGCCCCCTGCGGCGTGTGCGGACGTCTCCGCATCTGGCCGGGACTGCTCTCTTGAAGGCTCAGCCCTCCCCCTGCGGCTTGATCCCACAAGCCTGCCCCCTCCGGCTTCCCGATTCGCCCTTGGTTTCCAAAGCCTGAAACAGGTCGGGGTCTGAGGACAGGCTTGTCAATGGCGGGGTGATGAGCAGTGAGACCCGCAGACCCTCCCCACCCCCTGCGGCCTGGGACAGGGACTCAGCTTGGAGCCAAATCTGTTCCCTCCAAGGACCGTGTTTTCACAGGCACTTGCTGTCCCCTGAGGAGGAGGCGGGAGACGCCGGGCCGGGCCTCCCTGCTCCACGGATGCTCACATGGCGAGCGGCCCGCTCCTGCCGGATGCTCCGGAGGGACCTGACCTTCCTGTGGGAGGAGTGCAGTGTGAGATGATCACTTACTTTGCACGTAAATTAGAGGAATAAAAACTCTCTGATTTCCCGAAGCATGGGAACAAGCCCAAGATAACACCGTGCTTCGTGTGCTTAGGAGGCGCGATGGGGGCCCTGGGACCCCTGTGCCCACGCACGTCCCCCGCAGCGGCCACCCTGCGGCCCCACGCCGGCTGCGGCAGAAATGGGGCCTGAGAACCCACTCCTGGTCAGCCGGGGGGGGGAATCAAGGTAACATGCCGCCAGCCAGGCAGGGGTGTGGTGGGGGGAGCGGCGGTCCGGGCCCGGGGCGGCCGGCCTGGCTGAGCGTGGGCACCACCGGCCACCTGGCCCTCAGGAGGCCGTGGGTCCCCTTCCTGCGTCGGAGGTGCCGCTCACACCCGCGGCCCCGCCTGGACCGTGGCCCACCTGCGTGGCCCCGGTGCCTGGTCCTCGCCACGGGTTGCCGTGTCCTCCTGCCGCGAGACCTTCTGGGCTGGTGTGTGTCTGGGAACACGGGGGCGGAGCCGCTGATGCTCAGTCCCCACCTTGTGCGCCTCCCCCCTGCAGCTCCCGAGGTGGCAGCGAGGCCTGCCTGGCCTTCCCGGTCCCGCAGGCCCCCGGGTCTCAGGTGGCCTCAGCAGTGTCCCTGTGCAAGGCCACGCTCCGCCCTCCCTCCCGGCGTCTCCAGCCTCCGATCGGGCAAGGCAGCCGGAGAGGCCCGCTCTCCCAGGGCAAGAGGGAAGGAGGACAGCCGGCTGGTCACCCTTCCTGCCGGGGCTGCCACTGCCCTCCTGGGTCCCGACGGCCGGCCTCCCTCACACGGGGCCCGGAGCGCACGCACCTGCAGCCCCTCTCCTCTCCCCGAAACTGCTGCAAACGAGGGAGCCCTTTGTCCAGCCGGCTGAGCTGGTGCACACTGTCCTTGCCGAGGCCCCCAGTCTGTGCCCGGAGCGGTCCCACACCTGACCACACGGTGACCACTTCCCACTGCACAAGGAAGAGGTGGGAAGGGCCGGTGGGGCCGGGGTGTCGCACACCCCCTTCCGGGCCGCGGGCTCTCAAGGGCGGGGTCAGCACGGAAAGGCTCCGTCCCAGCCCCCTGGACAGGTGGGAGTGTCCGCTGGACCCCCCAGACCGACAGAAGCGGAGGGGACCCCACGGCCGCCGCCGTGCACTCTGAAGACCCGGGAGGTGCCCGTGACAGTGTGGGCGTGCACCCTCCGCGGGGGGCCGTTCCTGGCGCCGGGACCACCGAGCCTGAGGGGCCACCCCGAGTGCTCTCGCCTCAGGTGAGTGTGGTGGCAAAGTGAGGGTTTGTGTTCGTGCTGATGATCTTGAACTCGGGCTAACGTTCCATGAAAACAGAGTCTCCGTCACCAAATTCATTAATTAAGGTCCCGTTTGCAGACTGATTGTGGGCGGGAGTCCTCGTGCGAGGGGATGGGCGGCGTTTTGTTAGCCTCTCTCTGCCTGACACAGGCGTCCCCGCTGCCTCCAGATGGGCCACTGCCTGATGGGAAAGTGTCCGCTGAACACCTCCTTTCCTCCAGTGCTGGGTCCCCTGTTGCCTGTGTCTTCCCTCGGTCCCCGGCCACCCCATGGCCGGAGAAACTGCCTGTCCCCAGCCACCGTGTCCCAGCGCTGCCCGGGGACTGTGGCACTTCCTGCCCCCGGGGGGCTGCAGCGAGGACCCGAGGCCACCCCGCCTGTTACCCACCCAGGCTTCCCTGGTCCCTTTGGGGCCCCGGCCTCTGGACCGGCCCCGCCCCCCACCGAGAATGCTCTCCTGCCGCTCCGTCTGCCCACAGCCTGGGTGCTCGCCAAGGCCGGAGCCCCGGACGGCCGTGGGTCCCCTGCTCACCATGGCCAGGGGCATCGTTTCAGCAGGACGGGGGCACAGCCGGACGTCATAGGCCCGCACTGCCGGAGCAGCTTCTCGGGCGGCACGGGCCCCTCCCGCTCTCCCCGGCCTCTCCCCGCCCGGCCGGTGCGCAGGAGATGGGGCTCCCACAGACACCGGGCTCGAGGCCTCGGCTCCTGTCCGCGGCCTCACGTGAGGAACACCAGGCCTCCGCACGTGAGACAGCGCAGCACCCCGAGCCCACGGGTTCGGACGGCGGGCCGGCACGCCCACCCTGATGCACCCCCTTAGTACTACTGCTCTCCCCGGTCTCCCCGGGAGGTAAGGGGGTCCCTAGGCCACAGGGCAGTTCTGCCCCGTCCGGGCGTGGACACAGACGATCCTGCAGAAACTCAGCTCCTCTTCTGGGAGCCCCGTCCCCAGAGTGACCGCGTCCCTAACAAAACAGGCTGACCCTGGGAGGCTGGGAGCGCCGCTGCCGGCCCCCCACTTGGGCCAGGGGTCACGCGAGGCTAAGAAAAACCTCTCTTGGTGTAATTCTCGCTTTGGGTGTTCGGCACCTCCTTGGGTTCGGTTCAAGACCTCAAGGTCTGAGTCCCACCTGGTGTCTGGACCTCTTCAGCAGTAGCAGCAGGCGCCCGGGGCCCGCGTGCTGCCCGCTCCCCGGCTGCTGAGGGAGCCCGGCCTCCTCAAGTCCAGAGCGGGCCGGGCTGATGCCCGAGGAACTCGAGGTGCCCACCCACCCTTCCCAGCAACGTGGGGGGCCGCCGGCTCAGGGCTCACCCAGTGCGGCTGCGGGGCCTGTCGGGTCCCGGGACTTCGGGTAAACCCTTCAGCCCAGAGCCAGAGTCTTTTCCACAATCATTTCTTCAAGAAGCCGATGCCACACATGCTGAAGGGAGTCCCCCTCCCCCTGCCCACTTGTCTCCCTTCTCCCCGCCCCCCGCTGCCCTCTCCTCCCCCATGGCCCCTCTGCTCCAGCCCCTTCGGCAGGGCCTGAGACCGGGGCCAGATGGAAAGGCCGCGGTGTTTCCTTCCCTGGGCTTCACTGCCTTCCCAGGACGGGATCCTGGCCGAGGGCTCTCCGGCTCCTTCTGCTTGGGGGCATGGAGGGAACAGATGCTCTGGTCAGTGTCCCTGTGTGGGAGGCCACAGCAGCTGACCCCGGACACTGGGCTTTCACCCTCCTGACACCCGGGCCCAGAGGACAGCTGCGCTGGGCAAGAGTGCGGAGGGCTGGGGGCTCCTGCCGAGTGTGGGGGCTCCAAGGAGGCCGCTCACAGCTCTGAAACCGACTGCCGCCCCACCCTCTCCACCCAGCCTGGAGGCCTGCAGCCTGGGCACCCTCACACCACTGGAAGGGCTGAGTCTGGGCCCCGGGGGCCAGGACCATCCCGGGGCCAGCTTCCTGCCTGCAGGAGGCCCTAGCCTCAGTTTCCCTCCATCCCCTGGTATCTGTCTTAGGAGACAGGAGACCGACAGCATCCTTCTTCCATCAGAAAGGACTGGAGCCTCTCGTTCTTCTCTGGTTCTATGGAGTGGGGGAGGGAAGAGGGGGAGAGGCGGAGCGGGCGACCAGCAGCGGGCCTGCCCAGGGAAAGGCTGGCGGGGGGGGGGCATAAACCATATGCAGAATCTCAGGAGACCACCACTTTAAATCTTAATTGGTTGCCTTTTAAATATCATTTAAGGGCCGACTTCCCTGCCTCTCTCTCTAGTTAAGAAGGTGTCGTGTCAAACTCTATTACCTTGCTGGGCATCTCTCCCTTAAGTTTAAAAAAAAGGGGAAGGAAAGGAAGAAAAAAAAAAACCAAAGAAATGGAGGCATCAGCGGTGAATGGAGGGTCGATAAAGCTTTTAGATTTGGAGACGTTTTCCGGGAGCCCATTTCCCGCGGCTAAGAGTTGTTAATGGAGCTTAAGGAATTATCTAGACCGGGCGGCGGGGGTGCCGTATATTTCCCGCGCCTGTTTCCCTGTCGGCTCTGGATATGCTGCTGTCAGACTCGCTTAATGAAAAGTAACGCGCCGCTGATTACAGTTTTATTTGGGCTCTATGTAAAGAGGCCGTTAATTTAGCAGCCCTTCCTTGGTGTGTTTGAATTGGCCACGCCTGAGTGGCTGGGAGCACTGTCCCCAGTCCTCTGCGCCTCCAGCTCCCTCCCTGACAGCCTCCCAGGGAGGGAGCGGCCCTGCCCCCGCCGCAGGACCTCCCCCTGCCCGGAGCCTGAGCACTGGCTCCTACAGCCCAGGTCCCGGTCCCAGCCCTGTCCCTGCAGGCGCCCAGCGCACACCCGCCGGAGGGTGGGTGAGGGTGCCCGCAGCGGGACTTCTAGAGTTTACCCCCGAAGGTGAGGACGAGGTGGAGGTGACAGCCCCTGGTACGTGGCCGAAAGTCCCCAGCCCACCTGATGTCTTTATTTCACACAATTTTGCAGGTTAATCAAATAAATCCCCTCTGGTCGGTGCCACCAAGGTCTGGGGGCTCCCGCACTGTGGGGCTCTGACTCGGCGCTGCCCGGACTGTGGGGTCTCGAGGGCAAAAGGCCGGGGCAGCAGGGGGGCGGGGGTCCAGAGTCAACAGGGTCGGCGCACACCCGCCCCCGCCCCCGGCAGCCAGGGGCCCAGGCCCCGTCCCGCGGCACCCGTCCCGCCCCGCCGCGCTGCCGGCATCAGAAGAGCCTGATTTTCGCTGCACACGTCTGGCTTTGTCTGCGGTTGGGTGGGGGCGCGGGCGGCCGCCCTCCGCCGCATTAAAATTCCTGGCGCCCCCGCCGCGGCCGCAGCGCGTCTCCCGCGAGACCCCACTTTCGCTATTACTGTCAAGTACCCTTGACTCTTTATTTTTGCCCTTTTATCTATTACAACTAATTCGAGTTCTTTTGCCCTTTTCAGTCTAAGACGTGGGCTTTCTGCAAAGCCTCCCCCTGCCAGCGAGCTCTCGGAGCGCGGAGCCTTTAGAAATTGAGGGGTTTACTGTCAAAATGAAAATTTCACTTCAAATTATCTTGGCTGATGCTCGCTCGCCAGGCCGGGGGCTCCCGCCGCAGCCTTTTGACAGACACATCAGCGGCGAGCCTCCGAATCTCGATAATATCATCCAAGAGAGCGAAAGTCAATACGGTGACAGCGCGCGGGCGGATACAATCCAATTACCGCGCGGCCCGGACAGGCCTCGGGCTGGGCGCCGGCCCTTCGCTCCAGCGCGGGGGCTCGGCGTCGCGAGTGTCGGACTCGGGGGGCCCGGCGCACACCCGCCGCCGGTTTCCGGCCGCTCGCCTTGGCCTCCCTCCGTCCCGACTGTCCCCCGACGTGCCCGCCGCCGGCGCTCCCCGCTTGCCCGGGGCCTCTCCCCGGGGCCCGGGAGCCGCAGGACCCCGCAGGACCCCAGGCCTGTCCCAACCCTCGCAGAAAAAGGCCCGCCTCGCGTGTCCCTCCTCGGCCGCCCGCCGCCCCGCGCTCGCCTCGCTGCTGCCCCCCGGCAGGTGCGCTGACTTGGCGACCGGTCCTTCTCGGGACACCTGGGGCTTTAAGGACCTGAAGCCGAGCGCGGGCAGGCGAGGGCGCGCCCCTGAGGGGCCCCCGCTGGGGGCCGCGGGGCGGGGCGCAGAGTCGGCGGAAGCCGGGGAACCGCCACTTTCCTTCAGTTCAGGGGTGCGGGCCGCTCGTGGGCTGGGCTCCGAGGGGGTGGGGTGAGGGCACCCGTGTTTAAGAGCGAACCCCGGGGTCTCCAATGCTCGGGAACCCAGACGAGGCGGGGCACGCCCGCGGCGCCCCCCGCCCCCGTCCCGAGGCCTTGACTCCCAGTCCGGCCTCCTCCCTGCAGCCTCCTAAGCGCTCCCTCCACACCCCCTGCCCCCGGGGCGTGGCCCAGGGCTTTCCGAGGGCGGACGCTCCGGGCCGGAGGCCGGTCCCCGGAGGGAGGGGAGGCGGGGTTAGGAGCTGGGAGGGCCGCGGCAGGCGGCCTGCGGGTCGCAGGGGGCGGTCGGTCGGAGAGCGGCCCGCAGCAGGAGGCCCTCAGGGCAGGGGTGGCCCCCTCCCCCGCTCTCCCCAGGATGCAGTTCCAGGGAATTTAGGAAGTTTAAAAGTTATTCTAATCTAGCAAGAGGAACTCCTATTATCCCAGAATTCTGGAGTCTGGTATACTGGGGAGAGTTTAGAAGTCTCGGGCCTCTCAGCGCTAACTCTTCTGCCCCAGAACCGGCTGTACACAGCGTCTCGCGCTCAGCCAGCGACTTCACCCAGGACCCGGCCCAAGGACCCCTCTCCCACTCATTCCCTTCGGGACGGGCACCTTTCCTCTGGCGAGAGCTCTAATCCCAGGGTTTGAGACGTGTTCACTTTGCAATGCAAACATCATCACTCGGTTTATTGGTTTTGTTATATCAGCCTCTGAAGCAGGCAATTATTGGTATGAACATACATTTAAAAAAACATAGTTTTATCGCGTTAAGAGTGTGCAATAGTGTGAGCGAGGCGGAGCGCTGCTGGCCGGTGTGCGGAGGCCGCGGTCAGGTCCGTGGGCCGCGCGTCTGCAGGAGGAGCTCAGGCCTCGAGCCCCTAAGGAGGCAGGCAGACCGACAGAGCCTCAGAGGGGAAATGTCTTCTCCATGTAAACTTTCGGACGTAAACTGTATCTTCGGGGTGGCTCCCTTCTGCTCGGAGCGCGGCCCTGCCCGGTGGGTCCCGAGTCTGGGAATGGCCCGAACTAGGGCGGGTCCAAGCGGGGTCGGTGGACCCGGTCTGCGGCCCCGCGAGGCCCAGCTCAGCTCCGCGCCCCACGGTGGGGCAGCTGCCAGAACTCTGCTCTCGTCCTGCTTTGGAAACTCGGTAGGAAACAAGTCTGCGACCCACAGGCCTGCGGCCCGAGCCGCGGCTCGTCCTCCGCCCAGGGCGGGGCCGGTTAGGCGCAGAAGGGCTCGCCGCCCGCCTTCCGGAGGGCCAGCAGCTCCTTGGCTGCGCCCGAGGCGGGGGCGTCGTGGGGAGCGGCGGGCGGGAAGGCGCGGGCCAGGGGCGTCGTCAGCACGTTGGCGCCCGCCCCCAGCGAGCGTGCCAGCGGCCCGGGGTCCAGGAGGGCGCCCTTGGCGGTGGCCCAGGCCTGGTTCAAAGTGCTGTGCCTGAGGACGGGGTCGTGAAAGACCCCATCCACCCAGTTTCTGAGACTGGTGACCGGGGAGTCCTGGTGCCTGTCCAGGGCACCAGTGGGGGCCGGGGCCGCAGGCGAGGACGAGGCAGGAGCCAAGGAGGGGGCGGCGGGGGCCGCGGGGCCCTGACGCTTGAGCATGCAGGACGGGAACTCAGTCTGGCTCAGGGCGGTGGCGGCGGCGGTCGCCGTGTGAGCCAGGGACCAGATGCGGGGCTTGGCCTCGAGGCCCGCCGTTGCCCCGACCGGCGCGAAGCCCAGCTTGGCCTCACAAGCCTGCGAGCCGCCCCCGGCACCGGGCTGCTGCTCCGGCCCAGCCGCTGTGCTCCGGAGGCAGCTCCTGGCCCTCTCCGGGTCCTGGTCCAGGGTGGCTCCACCACCGGCGGCCAGGGGCATCCGGAGGGTGCCCGAGGCCTCCTTTCCCGGGGCGTTTGGACCATCCGGCGTGGCAGGGATGCGCTCCAGACCGCCGTCCAGGGGCTGGAAGGGAGGTTTCAGCTCGCACTCCGGGGGCTCCGCCTCTAGCGGGTCGAAGTCCTCCAAGTCAGTGAGCTCGAGATCTTTTTCCTCTTTGCCCACGGACTCTGTGCAGGACAGAAGGACGGGCCAGTGCAAGAAGAGAGGCGGGAGCTAATCAAAACCCCACTCTTCCTTCCTAGCTCTGTGCCCACGGTTCTAGGGCCCGACCCTGGAGCTAGGAAAAGCACCCACAGCCTTTCTTTGTACCTCCCACCTGCTCCCAGAGCTCCCTCTGTCCCCCAGGTGGCATCAAGGAGGGCTAGTGATTTCCTCCTCAAATTACTAGGGCCCAGGGTAGAGTGGGCTTGTCTGTGCTGTAAAGGTCATTTTGGGGTTTCTCTAAGCCTGTTCCTGGCCGTGTTCCGGGTGGGCACTGCAGGCTCCCGGGGCTCAGGGCCTTTCTCGGGCCAGCTCATTCACTGCTGTGCATGCCCCTGAAGTTAGCTTTCACTACCTCAGGCTTGATGTCTTTAGAAGTCCTGGACCCCAAAAGAAGGCGCAGGGAGACCCTGACCTCGGTGCCCCAGCGCCAGCATCGCCAACCTCCCACGCACCTTCATTCCTGGTGCTCTTGAGGGGCTCCCCCCTGGCTTCCTCTTCGCCCCCTTCGTCCTCGCCCTCTGCGTAGGGTCGCTTCTCGTCGGCGCATTTGTTCCTCGGCGGCCACGTCATCTTGTTCTCCTTCTTGAGGCGCCGGCGCGCGTTGGCGAACCAGGTGGAGACCTGCGTGAGGGTCATCTTGGTGATGATGGCCAGCATGATCTTCTCGCCCTTGGTGGGGTAGGGGTTCTTGCGGTGCTCGTTGAGCCAGGCCTTGAGCGTGCTGGTGGTCTCGCGCGTGGCGTTCTTCCGCCGCGTGCCGCTGTCCATGGTCCCGTACCTGGGGACAGGCTGGGCAATGGGGTGCCGGCCGGGACCCTAGCAGGCGCCGGCGGCCGGAACCAGGCCCGCGCAGGCTCTCAGTCCCCGTCGTGGGGGTGTGTGTACGGTGGTGAGACCCGGGTGGGACCCAGGCCCCTACCCTTTGCCACTGCCTACGGGCACTGCCTTTTGTGGCGGAGAGTGAAGATGTTTATATCTGCTTCAACTTACAGGGAGCTTGGGCTGCTTCCCAGCCAGAATGGTGGGCGGGGGGCGGGGGGGGGCAGTGCTCAAGGCCTGGCTAGGTCTCGGTCACTGTACCCAGACATCCATTCTTGAGTTCCTCGGGTCCCCAAACCGGGAAGGCACATCACGGAAGTGTGACCCCAACTGCGTAACACCCGTGGTCAGAAGCGGTCGTTAGTCCCCACAGGGACAAAGTGCCCGGCGGTCTGCTGTGGACTTCCTGCGGTCACATTTATAACTGTTGCCCTCTGCTCGCCCAGATGCGTCATGCTGTGTCTGAGTGGGTTCCGCTGGCCTCCCCCTTGCAGTTCCCACCCTAGGGGAAGGTGGACTGGGTCCCACACACCTGGAGGGCCGCCTGTCCTGGGTGGGGCAGGCGTCTGAAGCCTGAGCAACAAGACTGGGAGGCCAGGAACACCAGGTCACAGCCAGGGCTCTGGGGGGGCGGGAGGCGTGGGGAGTGGGGGAGGGGAGGCTGGGGACGCTGGGGAGTCCACCCCTGTGGGGCTTGGACTAACCCAAGGTCAGCAGGAGCCTGACCCAGAGACTGCCCCTGGTCTCCAGAACTTTCACAGGGGGCGTGGCGTTGGCGCTGGGGAGTTTGATGGCTGAATGGAGTGCAGGGGCCTGCGGGGCGGTGAGGGGGTTCTGTCCCTCACCTGTCGTAGGGATACTGGCCCAGCGCCGGCTCGTAGGGGTAGTAGGCTGCAGCCGCGGCAGGCGCGAGGCCCGCATGCGCAGATCCGGGCCCGTCCTTGGAGTCGAAGCCATTCTGTAGGATCCCAGGAGCCTAGGGTCGCAGCTTCCGGGAGGCGACCCAGCTCGACCCCGCCCCCCAGGCACGTCGCCCGTGCTCGCCTGGCACAGACCCCGGGACAGCCTCACCAACCATCCCTCCCCAGACTCTCTCTCTGGCCCGGGGAGCAAAGGCACCTCGAAACAGGGAGGGAGAAGGAGCAGAACTGGGGAGTAGGAGAGAGGAGGATGAGATTGGTGGAAGAAAGGGGCAGAGGAGGGGGTGGGGCGCGGGGAGACAGCAGGGGGGGGGAGGGTGAGCGGGACACAGGAGGGGACCGAAGGGAGGAAGGCAGGAGGAAAACGGGGGTGGAGCAAGAGGGTGGGCATGGAGGGGGCAAAGGAGGGAGAGGCCAGGGAGGGCTAAGTGGTGGGGGGCTGGGAGGAGGGAAGAGGGAGTGCGG
>CM053607.1:460163-477836 GCA_028646535.1 Procyon lotor
GCGCGGCGGCCGAGTTGAGCTCGTGGCGCGCGGTGGCCAGCAGCCGGCTCTCGTAGACCGGGCAGTAGACGGGCGCCTGGGCCGAGGCGGCGGGCCCGGAGTCGGCCAGCGTGCGGGCCCCGGACTCACAGCACGTGCTCAGGGAGTTGGTGGTCATCAGGAACTGGAGGGGAGAGGGGCCGCGAGGAAGGGCCGGCGCCCGGCGCGAGGCCGGGGCTCCGGGCCTCCACCTACCCGGCGCGCGGCCCAGGAGGGCGCGGGGCCGACGACGCGGGGCCGCGCATTCCTTCCTGCTGCGAGGCTGCTCTGCGGACCTGGGGCCCGGCCCGTCCAGGCCCCGGACTTTTCACGCCCTCCCCGGGGTGTCTGTGTGTTGGGGGGCGAGAGGGGGCTCCAGGCCCGCGCGCGCCCTCCTGTGCCACGTGTCTCCTGGGTCCCCGGGTTCCTCTCGGAACCTCTCAGGGACAAAGCCTGAGAGATGGAGCGCCCCGCCCCCCCAGGCAGATTCTCTCGGTGTCCCTCCTCTCCGCCGGGCAGGGTGCAGGGAGCACGGGGCACAGGCCCTGCTCTCTGGGAAGCGACACCGGCCCGCCCGTGTGTAACGCCACATTCCCCGCGCCCTCGTGAGGCTCCCTTACCTGGGGTGCGGAGGTGTAGGGGTATCCAAACTGCGGGTAGGACATGGCGGGCGCCGCCCGGGGCCGGCGGGCGGGGCCGGTGGGGTCCTGCGCGCGGTGGCCGGCGTGGCGCGGCCACTGCTCCGGGGCCGCCGGCTCCTAGGCGCTGGGAGGACGAAGCAGAAGAGCGGGTTAATGCATCCACGCGCCCCGCAAACTTTCCTGACCCGGTAGGAAAGTGAGCCGCAGCGGCCGCAGCGGGCCTTTTAGCTTCACATTCCCGAGCCTCGAGGGGGCTCTGGGACCAACCGGCCTCGCAGCGGCGACACAAATACATATTTTGCAAAAAAGGAAAAAAAAAAACCGAGTTGCGCGAACCCGTCAAGTCAGATGTGCTTGGCTTTAAGCGGCGGAGGCGCTGACGTCAGCCCACGCCGCGCGGCTCGGCCGGGCCCCAGACGTGCGGGTCACTCGGCGCGGCCGGGCGGCGGGGCGGGGACGGGCCGGGGGCGCCGCGCGGGGCGAAGGGGCCAACAGGCTCTAACAAATGAATTTCATCCGTGGAGTCAATATCGCCCCGACGAATTGCTGTTTCTCCTTAGTCACCGAGGACGGGAAGCACTTTTAATTAGAAATTAATTAATGAGCACCTGCTCCTTCCCGCCCCACTGTAATCATTAGTCTCAATTACAAATGAGACATGTGAAGGGACACACGACTGAGTCTTCCTGAAGATGTAATCAACAGTTAAAATTAGCCCGGCGCCCGCGCAGGCGGCCGGCCGCCCGGGCCTCCGCGCGCCGCTCCAGGTGGAGGAAGGCAGCTCCGAGGCCGGCGCGCCGCGCCGACTATTGTCTCGCCGGTTAGCCGCGCCGCCTCCCGCCAGTTCGAACCCTGCTCCGGGGCGGAGTTCCAGGACCCAGTGCGGCTGCGGGTGTCCGCGTCTGGAGGTCAGCGTGCCCTCGGGGGGGTGGGTCCTGAGGCCCTTGCAAGAGCCTCCACGCCAGGGCTCCGCGGCCCAAGTGCGGCGGGGCTTTGCGCTTCTCCGCCGCCCCGTCCCGGGGGAACGCCCCCTCCGCCGTCCCACCCCCGAGCCTGTGGGCTCCTGCGCGGCGAACGGCCCTCCCTTTCCTCTTCCACCCTCTCTCGCGGGCCGCCCTCCCTCAGCCTCCCCTGCCCCTCGCGGCTAAACCCGGGACTGCCAGACATCCCCGCGCGCTCGGAACAGCGGATTTCCCGACTCAGCTCCCGGGCCCCTCCCGCTACGCTTGCTCCACCCGGCGACCCTCAGGGTTAGTTAGGTACCGGGAGGGAGCGCCGGGACGCCCTTCCCCGCCCCTTCTGCTGAGCTCCGAGCCCGCGCGCACGGAGCAGCCTGCGGAGACCGCCGAGTACCCACCCCAGGACTTCTCCATTCAGCCCCACTCCCGGGACCTTGCCCGAATCCAAAAGGGAGGCGAGCGCGCAGGCGGCAAAGGGGCGCCCGGGCACCCCGAACTCGCTCCCCGCCTTTTAGGCCGCCGCCCTCGGGGGGCCCGGGCTCGCCCCTGCTGCGCTCGCCCCGCTGGGCCTCCCGCGGTCGGCCGGGAGGGGAGCTATGCGCGGCGGCGCTGTGCAGACTTGCTCGGAAAGATTCCTGGGTTCAGACCTGTGAATCGCCCCAGGGTCACCCTCTAATTAATGATGACGTTCTCGCCCTCTCCCCAGCTGCAAACCTGCCTCCCAGAAACGAAATCTGCCCGCTCTGACAGCTCGGTTGAAGGTGATTGATGACTATCTGGAGACCACAGTACGCATCATATGATATCTGCTGCGTAATTGCTTTAATTTACAGATGAAAATACGAGCTCTCCGATCGCGTCGAACCACAGCCGGCCACGTCCGAGCTGCTTGCGAGGGAAAATCATCGGAAATAATGAATAGCCGCTCCATGCAAATTATTCAGACGTTTTAAGCGTCTGTAGCCGGGAGAGATATATAAAGAACACGAGTCAAATGACATTAATAATTGTTTCTGAATTCTGTATTGATCTCGTGGCGGCCGTGTTTATTTCTTTCTCACCTGAATTGCTAATATCACCTCCTGTAAATAATAAGAAACTAGCCACCGGGGCTTCTCGGGCAGAAATGAATCTCGCTCTCCCTCTTCCTCCTCTGCTCCTCCCCTCCCCCACCGTCCCTCCTCCCAACTCCAGCTCTCCGGCTTCAGTGGAGGCTTTTCCGAACACCCTCCTACTTTCCATTATTTATTGTTTACAAACAGCTCGCTCTCTCCGGGTAATGAGGCCCGGGCCAGGGAGGGGCAGGAGCCCAGGGTGGCCGAGGGCTCAGGGAGCAGTCATGAGACAAGGAGGAATTGGGCATCTTTTCCTCACCCCCACTCCCCAAGGCCCAACCCCAGCGGTTGTGAGCGCTCAGGCGGCGGCCAGCGCCCAGGTCCCCGAGGCCCTGCCGCTCGGGCTCTGTGCCGAGCGGCACACCCAGGCCCTTTCCTTACCCCGCCACACAGCTGGCGGGGAGCGGCGCCCCCCTGAACACGCGACCCTGTGTTTTCTGAGCAGAAGTGCCCACCTTCAGGCACAGCCGATCCCGGGGGGCTTTTGGGGGAGGGGTGTGGAGGGCTTCCTTTGACCATCACTGCTGTGTTTTCCTTTCCAGCCAAGCGAGCCAGCTCCCAGTCCCCACCCGCCCAGCCCGGTTCTCCGGGCAACCTTTTCTTCTAACCCAGAAATCAAGCTCACCGGCTACTTTCCAAGGCCGTTGCACATTGATCCTCCGCGTCGTGCTGCCCCAGGCCCGCCTCCCAGTTTGGGGAAGCGCTGTGCTGCCCGAGGATTCTAGTGGCCTTGCCGCTCACCCAGGCCCCGCTATCCAGGCTGCGTTCAGGGCTGGTCAGGCCCGTCCCCATCTGGGGCACCGCGGGACATCCCGCTGACAGCCTGCGCCGGGGCTGAGGCCGGCCTCCTGGAACCGGGATGCTTCCCGGGTGATCTTTGTCCCGAGGAAGATACTGGTGTAATGTCCCAGTGCCCTTTCCTGAGAGGCCCAGCCTTGAGCTGAGGCCCCGAGGTTTCCCTCGGAGAGAGGATAGGGTGACAGTCTCCGCATCTCAGTTCTCAGCAGCTGAATGCGCCTGCATAGAGGCCCATGCTGAACCCACGTCTCTCCAGGGAGGGACCCGCGGTTTGAAATACACCCAGGAGAGGTTCCCCACCGGCGGGGCAGCGGCTCAGCTTCTGGGCCGGACCCCCCATTGGCCTGTTGAGTGCTAACGGAGCTGAGGGCGAGGGGCCCGAGGAGACTTAGCGCCAACGTTAGAGGCCTGCGGGTCGTCCTTCCTGCCCGAAGGAGCCGTAGGCCGCGGAGGGCCTCCGGGAGATAGGCCGCGCCCTGATATTCTCCCCCCCCTCCCGAGACCCGCTGAGGCCAGGCGCTCCCGGTCGGTTCCCGAAGTCGTCCCCCGGGGCCACCCGTTCTCCCCACCGCGAGCCGCCAGGGGCTCCCTGCAGCCCCGCGAAGTTGACCCCAGGCGGAGGGCGGAGGCCTTCGCCGAGGCGCAGAGCCAGCCCTTGGGGCGCCTGTGCCCGCCCACTGCGCGCGGACACCCGGGCGGGGTGTGGGGCCGGAAGGCGTTCTGCACGGCGGTGGCGCGGCACTCGCGAGCCCCGAGGTCGGCAGGTCACTCCTCCGCCGCCGGTCCTCCGGGTCTCGGGCGAAGTCAGGCTGTCGAGCTGCGGGCGAGCGCGCCGACTCCCGGTCCCCGAGACGCCTGCGTTCCGGGTCGGCGGGCTCCGGCTCTCCCGCGGCGCCCCCGCCGCTCGCCCGCAGGGCGCCGCCCGAGCGGGAAAGGCGCGCAGTCGGGGGGGGGGGGGTCCGGGAGCCGGCCCGGCCGCCCCGCGTTGGCCCCCGCGCCCCGCGCCGCCCCCGCCCCCCGTTTCCACAACTTGCAGAGAACGCGGCGGCCTCTGGAGACCCCAGAGGCCGGCCGCAAACTTTGTGCCCTCCGGCGCAGGAGCGATCCTGGCAAAGTTTGTGCGGCCGAGCCCACTCCCTACCTGCGCTGGGGACGCGCCCGCCCGCGCCGCTCCGGCGCCGGGGCCGCGGGGAGCAGCGCGCAGCCCGGGACGCACCGGGGAGTCGCCGCGGTCGCCGCCGCCCGCGCCCCTCGGCGGCCGCGCCGAGCCTCCGCCTCCCCGGAAGGGGGGAGGGGTCTCGGAGCCCCGGGGCGGGGGGCGGGCGCGGGGACCTCGCCTACCTGCGGCGGCGCCCGGCCACCACCGGCCGCCCGCGAGGGCTCCGCGCGGCCGCTCGGCGCGCGCGCTCCGGCGGGGAGCAGGCGACAACTAATGGAGACATTTCCAGGCGGAGCACCTGGCGAGCGGAGCGCGCCGGCGTCCCCAGGCGCCGCGGTCGTCAGCCGAGCCCGCACCGGCGTGACGTGGGCGAGCGAGCGCGCGGCTCCCACCCGGCCGCCCATTAACGCTTTACCCCGCGGGCGCCGCGCGCTCGCCAACTTTCCCCTCCGCCTGGCGCGCGAGGGGTGCGTGGGGCGTCCGAGCTGGGGCGAGGGGCGCCCGGGGGCGGGGGCAGGGGGGCCGGGCTCAGAGGAGCGGCCCCGCCACTGCCGGGCCGCGGGAAGGCGCGCCGCCTTGATTTGGCCAAACCCTTGGCGGCCTTGGGCTCTTCTGGGGCCGGCCGGCTGCCCCCCCCTCCCCGTGCCCCCTCCCCCCCGACCACCACGCCCCGCCCTCGGGCCCGCGGAACCGCGCCGGAGACAGCCGCACTGGTTCTTGGCCCCTGGTCTCCCGAGCCTCCCCTTGGTCACGGTCTCCCCCGGGGTCTGGAGAGCTGGGTGAGGGTACGGCAGGCAACCAGGCCTTGGCTTTCTCCCCTGCGCTCCCCGCCCCCACCGTTGCCCCTCCGCACTGAGGCCAGCTTCACCCAAGACTGTCTACACCGCTGGCCGCTCCGGCCATCTAGGCGGGGGCGGTTGCCTTGGGGGGGGGCGGCTTGGGCGCGTGGAGGTGCGTATACAAAGGTCACAGAAACTGCTAAGGGGCCAGCAAGCCCGTGACCTGCCTGGGACCCAGTGGCCCGATATAGGAGCCAAGGGCTGCCCAGAGCCCTGCGAGCCTGGCATCCAGCCTGGGGTAGACTTCTACCCGAGCAGCCTGGGGGGTCTGCAGCCTGAGCCCAGGAGGGAAGTTAGCCCGGGTGGGTCCCCGGTCACTCCTCCAGGGGCGCCTCTCACCCTGCCAGCCACCCCATCATTTCAGAGAACCATGAAGTTGTTCTCCTCATGATCCCTGGCCTCAGAATGACATTTGAGATTTGTTGATCGGCTAATGTCTGAAAAAGTGATTTGTGGTCTCCCCGCCCCCCCCTTCCTTCAGAGCTCTGCAGCAGCTGGGAGGGGGCGCACATCTCCGTGCTCCTCCAGCAGCCCCCGGGGGTGGTGGTGGCCTCCAGGCCCCTCGCACCTCCATCTCCTCTGTGGGGCAGAAAGAAGAGAGCCAGCATTCCCCGGTGTCCTGGCCCCGGGGCTGAGTCCAGACCTCCTGCTGCCTTCTCTGGGAAGGACCCGGCTGCGGTCTCTGGGTCCGCTCTGAAGACACGGAGGCCGGTGTCCTGTGCCCTCCAGGCAGCCGTCCAGAGGGGCACGGCCGCGGGCCCTCGGGTGTGCCCGGGGCTGATGGAGGAGGGTTGTGGGAAGGGTGCCCTCTGCGTGCGGAGGTCTGGAGACGCCTCCGGGCAAGGCAGGAATTTGAGTCCAGCCAGAAGGAAGTGGAGGAAAGACACAGAGCCCCGTGGGGAGGGGGCCGGCCGCCGTCCCTGGCCCTGCTGTCAGCTTCCTCTTCCCTCTCCGTGCCATGGGACGCTCCTGGCAGGGCCCCGGGGCCAACAGGGACAAGCACGTCAGTCCCTCCCTGCTGAGCTCACCTGGGACTTAGATTCTTTTCATAGCTACAGATAAGCGAGGCATGTTTGTGTCTAAAGCCCTGATTCGGAGATAGGCTCATTCTGCATTCACCGGGGCCTTCTAACGACAGCAGCAGCAAGAGACTTGTGAGGAGCACCCGGGCCCCCGAGGAGCTCCGGGGGGCTGCGTCCTCCGTACTCCGGTGCTTCCGTAGCCAGAAGCAGCACTGCCCGGAAGGCAGGCCATCCAGCGCCCTTCCCTGGAAAGCCGGGCCTCCTTTCACTCGACTCCCTGAAAGCCCAGTTACTCTGGCCGCCACCAGGCCTGACCTTGCCCGGGTCGCTGGCCACCCCCCACCCTGCAGCCCTTGGCCATCCTGCCCTGGGAGGGCCTCGTGGGAAAAGGAGGGCGATGCTCCAGGGCCTGCCCAGGGGACCTGGGGGGCCTGGCGGGGCCAGGTGGGTGTCCAGACCGACGCCCGTGGGTCCAGAAAGCCTGTGTGCAGCCACGGCCACCTGTGACGGCCCGCCCGGCTCCCAGGCCTGGCGGAGGGCTGGCCCCAGCACGTCCCCTGCTCTGTGACAAGGCTGCGGGCTATGCCCGCCACTGTGCCCCCACGTCTCCGGTCAGGACTTGCTCCCCGATGGGTCCCTTGTCTCTCAATCCGGCTTTTGTTTTGCCTGCTGGCAGAGCGGCCCAGCGCAGTGAGAAACAGAAGTCTCGGTGCCCCCGGGGCTTGGCCCTGCTGCGCCCCCCGCCCCCCCCGCCCCCCGCCTGGTCGCTGCAGCAACTTGCAGAGGCATCTGGTGCTGGAGAGGGCCTCGCCGGCCTGACCGCAGCCTGCTGCCTGCCGTCATCGAGCGACCCACAGCCCGGGGACCGGGAGGGCCCAGGGAAGGCTGCGGGAGGACGGCCTCCGAAGGCTCACGTGGCGCCCCTGGGTGTCCCAAAGATGCCGTTGTCCTTGGAAGGGCTGGCCTTCTAACCGCTCCGGGGCCTGACTCAGTAGCTGAGCCGTGTTTGGGGCTCAGATCTGGGGCTGTGGCGGGGAGAGCGCATCTCTCACCTTCGAATGAGCCTGTTCCTCATTGGCTCCGGGGCTGCGGTGTGGGTGGGGGTCTCTCTCTTCCTTGTCCGGATTCATGGTGCAGAGTCAGACCCGATTCGGAAGGGCAGGTCCCGGGGCGTTCCCCCCTTTCCCCACGAGGCTCTCCCAGGGCAGGATGGCCAAGGTCCCGATTCAGAAGTATTGAAAGGAGAAAGTCGGAGTAGTTTCTTTTCAGGGCAGAGGGGTGCCTGGGTTTGGGGCAGCAGCGGGCTTCTGGTCAGAGGTGCTTGCAGTCGTGTGCAGTGTGCCCCGCATGGACTGAGGGCTACACCGCCTGTGTCACAGTTTCCTCTCCTGGCCCCCCCCCCCCCCCCCCCCCCCCCCCCCCCCCCCCCCCCCCGCCCTCCGTGAGCAGGAAGGAGGCCAGGGCAGCAGAAGTTGGAAAGTTCCCTTTCCCCTCATTTCAGAAATACGGTGTCACGTCTGTAATGCTGAAACGCATCAGCAGATTTTAGGGAGGTTTCTATTATTAAAAGCAAGAGGCTATTAAGTGAAACAATGTCTGTAACCCGTATGGGTTGAACTTGCAACGTTTGCCTGCTACACACCCACCGGCACCGTTGGCCGGAGAGTCCATCCAGACCAGAGGGAGTGAGTTTACAGGGTCGAAAAAGCGATGTGGCCTGGTTTTGAATGCTGTGAATTTCTTGACGGGGGTCAGAGCAGATCGCCTTTGGGGAAGGGAAATGTGCAGAGGGGCCCTAAAGGCAGGAGCTAGCGCTGGGGTCCAGGCCTCGAAAACATTTAACGGCCGGTGGAGCGGGGAGTGCTCGGACGAGGGGCCAGAGCGGGGAGGCCTGCTTCTGGCCGCCCCGGGCGCTGCTCCCAGGCCATCGCACGCCAGCAACACTTGCACGAATGGAAGGTGACGCACCAAGCGGCATTTGCCCGGGCCGAGCAGCAGATAAGAGAGACAGACGCGGAGGGGCGCGTGCACATGGGGGCAGCTGTCCTTTGGGTCCCATCGTGACTCCCCCCGCGCCCCCGGGCCTGAGCTGCCCGCCGAGGCCTGGCGTTCTGACTGGCCAGCGTTCGGGAGGTCTGGGGGACCTCAGCCTGCCGTGCTCGCAGATGGAACCCTTCGCCCCCGCCGGCGGGTCTGTACGTGCGTGAGGTGCCCACCTGCCTCGTGTTTGGCTGTCCGTGAACACTGACTGCTGCGTCCGCCTCAGGGGGGTCCAGGGGAGCGGCCGGCGCCCCAGGGCGGTCCTGGAGCCGAGGGTACCCTTCCCCGACCGGGAGCGTCCCAGTCCGCAGTCAGCCTCCGTGCGGCGGGTGGCGCTCTGACAGTGACCAGTAACCCACCGCATTTAATTACGGTGGCGGTAAATCATGCAGGAATGTCCTCCAGGACTTAGCTGATTTTTGTATAAAAAAACCATTTCAGAGTATTTTTGAAATTCAATTAATTGAAGGCCCCAGATAAAAGGAACACATTCTTAATGGCTGTAAAATAACCCCGAGGGAAGAGAGGGAACCGCTCGGCCTGACTTCAAAGTGTGACAGAAATACTTACTGTTTTACTTTAAAAGTATCCAGATCAATGACTCAGTCAAAATTACTTATACATTTAGCAACCTTTTCATTTTCTGTTTAAAAATGGCAGAAAGAGACGCTCTTACTGCCCGGGACACAAAGCTCCGGGAAGGAGTGGTGGTCCCCACGCCCGTTTAGAGGTCCCTCCGGCTCCTTCGTGGGGCCCGGCCCCCAGCTCGGGCTCGGGCGACCGCACATTCCCGCGCTCCCGTGGGGGAGGCGTGTCGGCGTCCCGGGCTGCGCGACCAAGTGCCACACGCTGCGTGTCCCTCTCGGGTCTGGAGGGGAGAAGTCCGAGACCGGCGGGGCTGGGGCTCCTGACCCCTCACTCCGATCTCTGTCTTCATGCCGTCCTGTGTGTGTGGGTCCCCGTGCCCAAATTTCCCCTGTTTAATCAGACGTGGTCATGCTGGATGAGGGCTCCCTCGCTCCAGCAGCACCTCTGCTTAACTAATTACATCTGTGGTGACCCTGTTTCCAAATGAGGACACGCTCTGGGGACCTGGGGGGCAAAGCCACAACATAAGCATTTTGAGGGGACACAGTTCGACCCAGATCAGAGGGGTCAGGGAATGCCACATCAGGGCCTGGGCTTATTTCTTTAGATTGACCCCCGACCGCCGCTAGCTCATCACGACTGTCAGGTTCACAGAAGGTAGACCCCTGCCCTCGGACCGTGTGGTTGTCGAGAGGGAGCGCATCCTTCATCCCTAACTGCCCGAGGCCTCCCGCCCCCCGCCCCCCCACCCCGTGCAGCCTGGGGACGTGAGAGCCAACGCTTTCTCTTTCCCTGCTGTGTTTTATCACCTTGGACACATTGTTTCATTGCTTCAGGTCTTCGCCCCCATTCCCTCCCCTCCTACACTGGAATGAAAGCCTCAGGAAGGCTGGGCGTTTTCATGCGTAGTAGGTGCGCGTTACACGCACGGGGGTTAGTGAGAGTTGAGTGAATGAGGACGTGTGCGTGGCATTCTTCATACAGGAGAGCAGAGAGAGGAGGAGGCATCGGGGGGCTGAAAGGGCTCCGGCAGGAGGCACAGAGGGCGCCTCCCGCGTCCCAGCCCCGGGGGTGGTTTCCGGGCTGCGCCAGTGCTCAGAGGAGGGAAGGGCACCAGCCCTGGGGAAGCACCCCCGTCCTCAGAGGGAGGCAGAGGGAGCAATCCACAGGAGTGAGAGCATCACCCAGGGAGCCGTGGAGTGAGTCACCGGGTCCCGCTGTGGTGGCCCGTGGCCCCCAACCACGCTTCTGCACACTGACCACGCGGCGCCGTGTCCTGCCAGAAGTTTCGGGCGCCGACGACCTTCTCTCCCTGTGCTCTCTCCCCGCCCGCGGGCAGCATGTTGCAGACCTCAAGCACACTGGGGCCTCCCCAGGGTCCACTCCTCTTGAGCATGAGCCCCGTTGTGACCGCCGTCTCTGACTTTTGACTTGCCTGAGGTTTCGGCAAAAGGTTGTGCGGCCCCTGGAGGGTGCCGTGGATTCTCCTGCTCCCCAGCCCATTCCGATTTGCCTGTGGCCAAGGGTTGCAGGGCCTGGTGATGAGGGGAGGGGAGTCTTTGTGCCACCTGGGAGGTGCGGGACCCTGTGACTCCTGGGCTTGCGCTTCACCCCGTCCCCTTCCACCAGCCTCGGCGGGCGGCAGCAGGTCCAACAGTGGAGGCTCGGCCGGGCTCTGCGGGTGAGCCAGTGCGCTGCCCGGGGCGGACACTGAGAGCTGGAGTCGGCCCCTGGGTGTGCTCGTTACGGCAGCGCGGCCTGTCCCAGCTGACTGCTACAGAGACTCAGAAGGCAGAGTCACGATATTATAATTACATATTATTATGTGATTGTGCTGTCATTAGAAGTTATAGAATTATAAATTGCAAGGATATGTTATTATGTCATTATGCATTACGATATCATTTTCAATACAGAGAGAGTAACTCGAGAGAAAGAAACACTGTCTTAGAAGGAGAATACGATGCAAAGGCCACAGGGACAAGGCCACAAAGGCTGAAGCCAAAGGTGATGCATCCTCTCACGGTGGCCGTGCTCAGGAGAAAGTGTTTTCGGGACAGTTTCTCGACTTCGACATGGATACTTTCTATTCATGAACACTTCTAGCACGTGCTGGCCCCACTTCCCTGCCCGGGGTGGGGGCATTCGTAGGACTGCCTGGGTATCTCCATGGCTGCTGCTCGGACAAGGGCGTCTGCGGACTCACTGGCTACTCACTGACCGCCCGTCACAAAGGTCATGAAGACCGTGGGGGGAGGGAGCACTGTTTCAACAAATCTGCAGAACTTACAGAAAATAATGATGCAACAGCATTTTAATTAAAGTTTTAAATGAGCAGTTCAAAGAACAAAGAAGCAGAGACGTTTCAGTATGGTCCTCAAAAATCAAAACCTTATTTCTGGGGCACCTGGGTGGCTCAGCTAGTTAAGTGTCTGCCTTTGGCTCAGGTCATGATCCCGGGGTCCTGGGATGAAGCCCTGCATCAGGCTCTCTGCTCGGCAGGGAGTCTGCTTCTCCATCTGCCCCTCCCCTGCTTGTGTTCCCTCTCTCACTGTGTCTCTCTCTGTCAGATAAACAAATGAAATCTTTAAAAACCTTATTTTTTGTACTTTAGGGAGATAACAATATTTAATATAATATTGATAGTAAATAATACTAAACAATATGTATCATTATTTTAACTAATTTTAATAATTCAATATTAAATAATAATATTTTATATGATCAATAGTATTTTTGACCTAATGGAGGTGTTATTTCGACACAGTCACTCACTCCCCTCTCTGTGATTTGTGGCTATGTTCCCTCCACTCCTCTAGTTTCAATCTTCCCACCCAGGCCTTTGGCCCTTCTGAAGTTTGTTTGGTGTGTGGTGTGAGGCAGGGATCAGCATTTTTTTCCCCCCTTCTGTGAGAGTAGCCACTTTCTCCATTATCATTCATTAAATAATTAAATAAATAATAATTCGTTAAATAATTCATTAAATCATAATTCATCAAATACTCATCAAATAATAAGTATTGTGCATTTTATCTAATTTTAATAGTTGATTAAAATATTTAAATAATTACAATGAGTCTACTTATTTCATTAATAATTACATTATTAATTTTTTTTAGAGATTTATTTATTTATTTGACAGATCACAAGCAGGCAGAGAGGCAGGCAGAGAGAGGGGGAAGCAGGCTCCCTGTTGAGCAGGGAGCCCGATGCGGGGCTCGATCCCAGGACCCTGAGATCATGACCTGAGCCGAAGGCAGAGGCTTTAACCCACTGAGCCCCCCAGGTGCCCCGAAATTACGCTATTAATTTTGCTACATAGATTTGAAATGCAGTCTTATGTTCTCTGACGGTGGCCCCTCCCTGAGGACAGCCTATTAGGGAAGGGCGGGCTCTGCCTGGCAACTGCGTCGGCCGCGGCTCTGGGGGGGGCTCGAGGTTGTCGCTCTTGGGGACTTTGGGGGCGTCGTGAAGGCTCCCGTGACCCCCCAGGGCGGCCGCAGACTGGGGGTGGGGAAGGCCGGCTGGAGACGTGAGCACTGCCGCCGGCAGCAGGGGCGGGTCTGTCGTGGGGCCGCGCGTGTCTCTCCTCACCTCCGTCCTGCAGTGACAGCCCGCTGGTGACCACGGGGAGGCTGGTGCATGTGGCCTCACGTCCCTGACGGAAGAGAAAAGCTTCCCTCTGCTTTCTGCTTCCGCCTTAGCCTTGGCTGGGAAGGGGTGAAAACCCGTCCCTCTGAGCTCAGAACTAGGGGCCGTGTCCTGAGCTGGTCAGTCCTGCCCCTGCGGGACCGCCGCCTGCCTCGGGGCTCTTGGAACGTGAGTGTTCGAGCTGCCGTCCGTCTGCTGGTCCCCTGCACCCGGGTGAGGCCAGGCACCTGCCCCTGGCGGTGCGGTCGGACGGACGCAGGAGGGGACGAGCGGGAGCCCTGGGGGGCTTCACAGCTGGTTACGCATGTGGGGCCTGGACAGGGGGCGTCTGAGAGGATGTGGGGGTTCTGGCTGGGGACATGGTGCTGCTGCTTGTCACCTGGGGCCTGGGGGCAGGGTTGGCTGGGAGCCCTCGGCCCGGCTCAGTGGCCCGTCTCCCCCGGCACCGCCCCTGCCTGTGGTTTTCTTCCCATTAGACTTCGAGGAGAGGAGGTGGGGGGGTGCACAGAACGAGACACTTGTCGAAGTGTCAGCGTCTCCAAGCAGATTTCTCTGTTTCCTGCAACAACTGACACAATGTGGTTAAATGGCTCTAACACGGGACCTTCTGAAGGTGAGGCCCCCTCCCCTGTATCTCCTTTCCAGCATTTCCCCAAACCCCGGCGGTCTTCGCGCCCAAGGACTTCCCCGGTGGCCGTCACCTAGCCCGCCCCGGCCGCGCTGCTGATGGGGCGCGTGCGTGGGCGCAGGTGCCCCAGAGCCACAGCCTGGGCGGGGCTTGGTCTGGGGACTGGGGTTCTTGCCTCGGAGAAGGTGCGCCTGATCCTTGGGACCCGTGGCCTCACAGCCTGGCACCCTGAGGACCTGCCGTCTCCCTGGGGAGGGAGGGTCTCCGCAGGCCTGTGGGGGCCGGAGGCTCTGATTGCGGGAACCCAGACGCTACCCTAGGGTTTGCCTGCTCTTCCTGTCCAACTCCCCAGAAGGTGTCGCCAGCGTTTTGAAGAGCCCCAAGTCCGAGGACTTGTTCTGTTTCCTCGTTCATGACGTCCTCCCTGGAGTCTGAGCGTCCTGCAAATTGTGAGTGCGGGGAAATTTTCTGTGGCCCTCAGGTTTCACAACACAGTGACCTGCGGGTTCGAAAATGTGCTTTGGGCTCAGATTTCTCTCTGCAGGACCGACTGGCGCAGGAGCAGGGGGACTGAGACTGTGACGGTGGCCTAGGACCAGAGCCAAATGCTCCCCGGAAACGAGGAGGCAAACCTCCCGGGACGCAGGGTTTTCCTAAGAAACCCAGAGAGACAGCAAGCTTGTGTTCAACCTGATAACAGTTTCCAGGGTTTTCCTGTGACTCCCGGCAGCAGGGTCGGTGCCGAGCGCGCCGGATGGGGGGCGACCGGCGGGGGTCGCGACCTTTCCACCGTCCCCCAGGCACATGCTCCGCAGGGAATCAATACGCATCTCCCAGGCTTCACTGACTCCGCAGCTCCTTTCTCTTCCAGGTTCTCGTGTTTGCCTCTGACCCATTTTTTCTGCCCTTGCCAGGCCCGGACCACGGTCTTCTGGGGTCCCGGTGCACCGGTGACGCGCTGGGGCCGCGGGCCTGGCCACCTGGCTCGGGGGCCCGCGGAGTCAGCTCCGCTCTCCCCGGTCAGACGCAGGGACGCCTGGGGGGCAGGCTCGTGGGCCCAGCGGAGGGGCAGGGCCACGCCCCTAGAGGGGTGGTTCCCAAGGGCGCCGGACCTGCTCCTGCTCCCGGGGCTCCAGGGTCTGCCCTGGGTCTGCCCATCCCGACGCGGAGGAGCACCCGCGCTCCAGCAGCTCGGGGGGAGAGAGGACCCGGCTGCCCCGGGCAGGGCCCCGCGTGGGCGGCCGGCCGGTCCTGCCCGCTTCCCCATCCTGCTCGCTGTGCCAACCTCAGCCCAGGTCTGTCAAAGATGGAGACGTAGACAACATCTCCGGACAGACATCAGACCCAAAATAATCAACAATTCCCCGAATGCCCCAAATCCGCGGTCCACGTTCCCACTTTCTCATTCCCGGTTTTAGGCTCAGGATTCAGTGCGGCTCTTGCCTTGTGCTCAGGTGACACACATCTCACGTCTCATGAAGTCACTCGGGTCCCCTCTGCCCTTTATCTTCGGTCTGACTTCTTGTCCTTGAAGAGGAGACAGGGCTTCGGTCCTAGAGAGCGTCCCGTGTCCCTGTGGCTGCTGACCCTGGGCTCCCAGAGCTCCTGGGCCCCTGCGCGTCCCGCACACCGGCGGCGGCTCCGGCGAGGGGCGCGGTTTGCACAGCACGGACGGTGGGCGTCCCCGCCAGGTGTGGCTTCCTCCCCACCGTGCTGGTGATGGCAGCGTCGGTAGGTAGACGTCTTTCCTCCTTCGGGACCTGGGGCGCTTCCTTAAGGGCCACGCGCCCGGTGCTCGCGGGGTCATGCGGCAGGAGAGACGGCGCGCACGAGCGGGCTCTCAGGACCGTGCCCGCGGAGGGATAGGGTTGCGGTTCTTGTGCGGCCGTATCACCCCTTGGCCTCGAACGTGGTTCCTGCTCGTGGGCTCGTTGCACTTACTGTCCTTATTGCCTCGTCTTGGCCACGGGGACTCCTCGCCTCTCTGACATGGCCTGTGGTCTCGACGCCCGTCCTGTCTCCGCGGGTTCACCGGCACAGCAGAGGTGGCTGTTGGCACAGAGGCCATGGGGACAGGTGGGCGGAGAGCAAGCTCCCCCTCATCCAGAACTCCTGGAAGCCCCGCTCACATCCCCCGACGCTCCCCTGGGACGCGCCACCAGAAACAGCCGTTGGAGAGAGAGGGCCCACGGTTGGCACGGGCTGGTCGGGCGCGAGGCCCACATGAGCCAGAAACTCATGTCGGCGTGGCCCAGGCTGGCCCAGACCCACCTCAAAGTCAGGGCTGAAGGAGTCTTTTGTTGGCCTGGCTTTTCCTCCTTTTGCTTGTTCCGTGGGTCTCTGTTCTGCTTTTCTAGCAACGTCTCCTGGAACAATAGCTTTCTCTCATAAACGCAACTGATTTTATGGCACTCAGAGATGTTTTTCATAAGCACCTCACTGGACAAATACTCCTCAGTAGCATCTGCCAGCAAGCTGATGAGAAGAAGGAGCTGAACTCCCTGGACCACTTTCCATGGTTCAGTCCATTGCCCCATTTCTGAGAATTCAAGAGGGTCCCCCCCATACCCGGAATCATATTGTGGGAAAGACCCTGATCTCGGCCCATTGGCCAATCACAACTCTGCTCAGGCTCCCACCGATCTCGGCCCAGACTCACAGAATCCCAGAGGCGCCTGTGACCCTCACGCAGGACCCCGCTCAGGCCCAGAAAGGAAGCAGGTTCTCGGACAGCGTGTCTGAGAGAGGGGGTGAAGAAATCCACCCCTCAGGCACCCTAGGTGCCGACGTCCACGGTTCCAGGGACCAGCCCCAACGGGCCCAGGCCTGTCGCCCGCTCTCCCTTGTGACCCCGTGATGGCCCGAAGCCTGTACGGCCGACTGTCAGGGTCCCCTGCGAGGTTGCAGGCCAGCAGCCGGCGCTGCGGCATCCTCTGGGGGAGCCAGGGTGGAGAGATCGGCTCCCAGGGTCACTTCCGCGGCTGTGGTCAGAATTTAGCCCCTCGAGGAATTCTGGACGGCCAGCCTCGGTCCCTGTTGTGAAGACAGAGGGCAAGCCGACTGTGGCGTGCCGCCTAGTCCCCCAGGTGACAGGCCACCACTGGCTGCATCTGCTTCTCTGTGGGGGGGGGTCTCCTGGTCCCGCCCACATGCAGGGCAGGGCGTGCAGCGGCGGGGAGGACCCTGGGGATTCAGCCTAGGGGTCTACAAAGACTTCTTTGTGATAAAAAGAAAAGGGAAGGGATGGCGTGTCTCTCCACCAGACACACAGCCCCGGGGTGACCTTGGGACAGAGCGGGTTGCTGCTGACGCGCGGGCAGAGCTGAGTGCGGGCAGGGAGGGGGATATGGGCTGCCTCGCCCCGGTCTCTGGATTTCCCGTTATGGGCGGTGACGAGCCCACTTGGACTGAGCCCGAACCCCATCTCCCGCCGCCACACTCCCAGGCCTGCCTCTCCACGTGCGGTTTCGGTGGCTCAGTGTATCCCTCGAACCGGCTCAGCCTTCCGGCCTCACACGGAGGAGAGCCCGCGGTTGGGCAGCCTTCGGTCATCGTCACTCAACCAAGGGGGTCAAGGGTGGGTTGGAATCATTATCACAAGTAAATAATTAGATTTAGTTCCTAAACTCAATTTCGTTTCTCCATTTAGTTGGTTGCCTTCTGAGAGCTGTCGATGTGGGCTGGTTGAAAGCCCAGGGCAGATGGGGTAGACAATGCGTGGTGTTGCCGGGCCCCGTGGGTCCCCGTCGGTCCCTGTGGGTCCCCTTGGGTCCCCCAGCGGGGAAGCCCCATTAGGGTTTATGACGTGGAGGAGCTGGGCCTTGAGGATGCCGAGCGCCCTGGGGGGCCCGCTGGGCGCTGAGAAGGCACACGCGCGCTTCCGTCAGCGGGGAGATGTGAGTGCCGGCGGCTCAGTCTAAATCACCGTCCGGGAAGCCGCAGGGCTGCAGGGGGGCTGGGGGCAGAAGGCTGTTTCCCTGCCAGCGTGGTCTTCTGACGGGTCATGACCCATGGGAGGCAAGTCCAGCGGAACCCAAAGCCCTTTGCTTGCTCTCCCGTTATAGTTCTCGAAGCCCTGTCTTTGCCCACCCACCTTTCTTTTCTCCAAAATGATCAGTGAGCGAGCGGCAGTGCCGTGTAGAACTCAGGGAGCTCCACAGCCCCGACCCGGCGGGCTGGCACCCCGACGGTGGGCCCATTTCCGAGGCCCAGACC
>CM053607.1:478336-498051 GCA_028646535.1 Procyon lotor
AACAATGCACTTTTGAGTGTAGTTAAAATAATTTACTTCACACAGTATTTTCATTCCATTCCTTTTTTTTTTTTTTTTAAAGATTTTTATTTATTTATTTGACACAGAGAGAGATCACAAGTAGGCAGAGAGGCAGGCAGAGAGAGCGGGAGAAACAGGCTCCCCACTGAGCAGGGAGCCTGATGTGGGACTCGATCCCAGGACCCTGAGATCATGACCTGAGCCAAAGGCAGAGGCTCTAACCCACTCAGCCACTCAGGTGCCCCTCATTCCACACTTCTGGTGATTCTCTGGTGACACAGGGGAAATCACACACATGCACGCGGCATTTCAAGCCTCTTAGAGGCTAAAGAAGAGTAAGGTTATTAGCATCACACTCTCTAGGAAGTGGAATTTCACGGTAGACTTTTGAAAACGTACAGAGTTCATTCCTCCCTGTGAGGTATTTTGCAGTAAAACTAGCTTCATTCTGGAACTCTTGAAAACGCCTGGAAAATAATGTTTCTGGCTGCCTGGTCCAGGACTGCCGGAAGCTTCTCCCCACCCCCATACTTACCTCTCCGCCCCCTGCTCTGGGGGTTGGCAACCCCACACACAGGTGGCCTGATTGTTCCGGTGAGGGAAGCAGGGGCGCCAGGGTAGACTCGTCCCCCTGGGTCTAGATTCACCTTTTCCCTTGTCCACCCCGCTCCGCGAGTACTACGTCTTCTGAGCCGGACTTGGCTCCCCTGCCCTCCTAGGACCACCAGCCGCCTGGGCTCCTGGGGGGAGGGGGCAGAACAGCCCGCGTGTGGTGTGGGGGGCATGGCTTAGCCACACAAAGGGGGGCGTTCCGGAGGTAAGCCGGGCGATCGTGGGGAGAGGACAATCCCCCATCGGTAGATCAGCCTTGCTGAACCTTGTCCGTATGGAGCGAAGGGCAGATAAACTTTACACACATTATAGTCATAATTTCCAAGTGATGTATGTGAACAAGTCGATCACGGAACTTGGTTTCTTCCTTCACGAAGAGCCAGCCACCACTCCTGGAACACTAAGGTGATCCAGGAACCTGCCTTTTAGGGTGCAAGAGTGATGCACCAGTGATCCAGAGTGATGCTTCTGAACGGACGCTGTCCGTCACTCGCCTCAGGATCACGCGTGTCCGTGAACCGCGGGGGCGGCTTGCACCAGCCTGGGGCTCGCGGCCGTGGAGGAGCGGAGCTGCGGGGCGCCCTCGCGAAGACGGAGCACGTCCCGGTTCCCACTGCTAGATTCTCCCCCGGGGCCAGGAGGGCGGGGACATCGCTATCCTGCGCGCCCGAGTGTGAGCCCTTGGTGGCGGGGTCTCGGGCCCACTGGGAGGGCTGCGCGAGCTGGCCCCTCCCGGGGGCGGCCAGGAGCTGGTCTGCACGGTGGCCCTCTCTGCAGAGGTGAAGCGTGGCTGCACACCACGGCCCGGGCCGGTGGCCTTGAGGCCCCTAGTCCGCCCGGCCCACCCACGATTCCTTCCCCCGCCGGCTTCCTGAGGGGCGTTCCTGCAATCAGGACTAAGTTCTTCCCCACCTGCCCACTGCGTTGATCGATCTCATGCTAATCTTGCTTCTCTGACCCCAAAAAGAAGAGATTCAAGCGCTTTCGTAGAAGGAAGACGCCACGAGCTGGGCAGAGCGCCAGGTCCCCACGCATCCCATCGCAGATGGACCTGAGCTTGTAGCCCGCTGGGGCCCCCGAACCCTGCCTTCCAGGGGGACCGGGCCGGTAGGGCCGTAGCCATGTCCCCTGCCGTTGCCACTAGGGCTGGGCGGCGGCAAATCCTTTTCCCTGTACATTTCCCTTTAAATCCTTAGAATCTGTCATTTCTAAAGAACTTTCCTTCTGCCTGGTTCAAAGAATGCTGCATCACTGCTGCTCTGATTTCTTCTTGAGATAAATAAGCAGGGTTTTTTTTTTTTATTTTTTTAAAAAATATTTTATTTATTCATTTATTTGACAGAGAGAGACAGATCACAAGGAGGCTGAGAGGCAGGCAGAGAGAGAGGGGAAGCAGGCTTCCCTGAGCAGAGAGCCCGATGCGGGGCTCCATCCCAGGACCCTGGGATCATGACCTGAGCCACCCAGGCGCCCCAAGCAGGGTTATTTTTGACCTTTTCCAGGTGGGAGCGGCTAACAGATTATACTCTAGTCAGAGGGAAGGGGTCAGACGGTCAGAGCAGCTCATCCACACGGCAGGTGCTCAGCCTGGGACTTTGGCTTTCTTCTGCGTGTCTGTGTGAACGTACGTATGTACGTATCTATCATCTGTCCGTCCATCCATCCATCTGTCCGTCCATCCATCATCCTCCTCCTATGTTGGTTTTGTTTCTCTGGAGAACCTGTCTAACACAGTTGTCAAAACTCAATATTTATTTCTGTGAAGGTGACTGGGGTTAAGCTACAGAAGAACAGAATTTTCTACAAAATAAGAACCTTCTTCCTCATTGACAGGCTTTTGTGGCTAAAGTAAGAGAAGAGAGTAGAGAAGCAGGCTAGAGTCACAGGGCGGCAGGTCCATTACACGGACCAGGAGGGAGTGTCCCCGCTTCTCCGCCCCTGGCCTCCAAGCCCTGGTCTGTGGTGGGGAATCATCAGCTGCAAGGGAGGCTCTCTGGCTCTAAAGGAAGGCAATGTAGGGGCTTTTGACACAAACATTTTACTTACATTTGCCTGCTGTTTTATTTTCTCTTAGTTTCTGTAAACTCCTTCAAGTCATTTGTGGAAGCAAGTAGGGTCCATGTACACACACCAGCAAGAGGGAAATCTCAAAAATGAGATGTTTGGGTAGCCACGGAATGCTGGGGCCAGATGCCCAGAATTGATGTTTGAGGTCACAGAGGGCACCTGCGCCATGTCCCCAAGGTGCCTCCTCGGTGCCACGGAGAGAGGCTCCATACATTTGCCCTGGGAAGGTCTACCCTGGAGCTAATTACAAGCAGGAGTCAAGAAAGTAGTCCATCCGGGTGTGAGTTCTGGCCCAATATCTTACTGTGAGATCAGACACTCTCCTGACTCATAGTCCTTGTCCAGGACTTATAAGGATTAAATGCATAGGTGGTGGTTAGCGCAATGACTGGGAACAGCAACATCTTAGAAACTGTTAACCATCCACATTGATGCAAAAGTTGGATATTCATCCTTTCTGATGGAGGCATAATATTCCATTGTGTATTTGGACCATATCTTCTTTATCCATTCATCTGTTGAAGGGCATCTTGGGTCTTTCCACAGTTTGGCGATTGTGGCCATTGCTGCTATGAACATTGGGGTCCATGTGGCCCTTCTTTGTCCTGCATCTGCTTCCTTGGGGTAAATACCCAGTAGTGCAATTGCCGGGTCATAGGGTAGCTCTATTTTTAATTTTTTGAGGCAACATGGATGGGACTGGAGGAGATTATGCTGAGTGAAATCAGTCAAGCAGAGAAAGTCAGTTAGCATATGGTTTCACTTACTTGTGGAACATAAGGAATAGCATGGAGGACATTAGGAGAAAGAAGGGGAAAATGAAGGGTGGAAAATTGGAGGGGGAGACAAACCATGAGAGACTGTGGACTCTGAGAAACAAACTGAGGGTTTTAGAGGGGAGGGGGTGGGGGGTTGGGCGAGCCTGGTGGTGGGCACTAGGGAGGGCACGGATTGCATGGAGCACTGGATATTATATGCAAACAACGAATCGTGGGCACTGCATCAAAAACTAATGACGTACTGTTTGGTGACTAATGTAACATAATAAAAAAAAGAAACTATTCACCATGATTTCACCTGGGTTTGGAGCCAACCCTACTCATGAACTACATGATCACACATTTGCTGGTAGGAGGGAGTGCTCCAGAAGGGTGCTCTTTGTCAGCCACGGCCCCCCGGAGGTGGACTGAAAGTCCGTGGTTCAGGGGCCTTGTGAATGGACGCACCCTGCTGAGCAGGGGCGCGAAGGTCTGCCCCGCGCCCACCGGGCACTGGGTCTAGAGGAAGACCCTATCGACAGGGTCATCTTTACTACCAACATGTCCTTTGCTTCTAGCTGCAGGAAGCAAGATGACAGGCAAAATTTTCATTAGCTGCGAAAAGTTTTTCTTCCAATTTTTTATACGATAGCATGATTTTCCTAAATATTGGGGAAATAGAAGACGTGCCTACCGTTTTTCTTTTCCCCAACTTCCTAAGAGCTTGTATGTCCCTTGTGCATGCAGGCAGCCCCTGCGTGGGGCCAGGCGGGGTGAAGAGCACTGAGGACCATGCCAGGCCCTTCGGGTCCACCAGGGGCAGGCACACCCCTTACACCCACCGTGACCAGAAGGCCCCCTCCTGGCCCCATCCATAGATTTGGTTGGTGAACTTGCAGCCGGAAGAAGCTGCAGTCACAGAAGCCCAGAGAATGGGGACCCCGGCCTTCCGGATGGACTCAGTTTCCGGGGCTGCGGTCCCCAACTAGGTGTTGCCAGCAGAAGTGCTCACCTCTGCATTGGAAGGAGGGCGGTTTGTGAGGATTCAGACTTTCCAGTAGGACACACAAGCGTCTTTCTCTTCCATGAGCTGGTGGGTGACTCAAGGGCAGCTCGAAAGCTCCGAGGCTCAGCACCTTTCTCCCTGAATACAGAGCCAGCAGCTGCTTCCCACAGCTGCCGTGATGGGGGATGGTCAGCGAGAACCCGGCCCCTGGGGCGAGCCAGTGAGGACACAGCCTTGGAGAGAAACCAGGGCTGCACCCTCCTCCCTGAGGCCCCTTTTACTAGGGTGCTCCCTTGCACAAGCACGTGCGCCCACATTTGTGCACACAGACACAGTCATGTGCACCTACACACACACACACACACACACACACACACCAGCATCTCTGTAAAAGCAACGTGGACCTTCTTGAACAGAAATAGAACATTGCCCAGATCCTCTCAGTTAGTGGGAGAGGCCAGGATTCTGTCACGTGATGCTCAACAAAACGCACCTCCGCATCCCTCTCTGCTCCAGGTCCCAGGGTCTGGCTGTCCCTCCCTCTGTCCCAGGATGTGTCCCCTGCCGTGTCCCCAACAGGGCAGCTCCACACCTCTGACAGAGGCCAGCCTGCTGCCTTCTCGTGGCCTTCACGTGCAGCTCCCTGTGCCAATCCAAGGAGGGAGGCCACACAGACCCTCCCCGGGAGGCAGGCCCAGGAGCACCCGGGTGCCTTTCACGTGCTGGACCCTGACTGCCACCTAAATGCAGGTGTCCTTTCAGAATGCTGAGGACCAGGGCCAGTTTCCAAAATGTTTGTCCTATAACTGTATGGGAAAAGAGCCTGGGGTTTGTAACCGGTGACACTTCTCCCTTTATGTGTGTGTGTTGGTTGGTTTCCCAGGAAGTGAAGGACCCCAAGACACAGGTGAGCACAGGCCTGTTCCCTAAATTCCTGGAAGTAAAAGAATTCTATCACATGAGATGGCAATTTTTTTTTTAAATGTCCAAATCTCTCATTTGATGAAGGACTCCCTCTCCCTTTAAAGCCTGATAATTCTTTTATTTGTTTGTAAAACCTTCCTTATTTGGGTGCTAAGAAATGATAAGATTCCCCATGAAAAGAAAACTATCTTTCTACATTTCCTGCTTTCTTTTTTTTACATCAGAAATAGTGATTAAAGCTCTGTATCAGAATCATACGTTAGATCCTAATATGTGCCAAAATACATTTTATCAAATATTTATAGTAGGGTCATGCATAAAGTATATAACCTCAAGAACATGAGCTATCAATTTGTAGTGCTCTGGACTCCATTTGGAGAGTTAAGGGATTAGGAATGAAATTTAAGAAGAAGCCAAAGGGTACATTTATTTATGATAAATATTTTAAGCATCTGTCATAAAATGTGGCCAACCCTGTCTGCACTTTGATGACTGATTTCCATGTTTTATCTGTCTCTACACCCCAAGTTCTTTTATACGTTTTTACACATAGCTGCTCTGATTTTTCTTGCCCTGAAATTTCTGAAGTTAATCTGCAGGAGCCCTTTTGTGACAGTGGAATCTGGGGGAGGGGTGGAAGAGGAAGGTCCCCACCCCCTCCCCAGCCAAGGCTGCCTTAATGTGAAGCCGTGGAGGGTTCAGACATCTCGTAGCAGCTCTCGACGATGGGCTGACCCAGGCCGGATGCGAACACCTCTGGGCACTGACGGTGCCCTGCCGTGTCCTTTCCCTCTCGTTGTGATAAGGGATGGCCCCTTGTACGGTGTCCCTGCCTAGGGGACACAGTGCCACACTGATTCCATGCCTCAGCTTCACTTCACTTTTATAAGATACACCTCACGACAAAACACTTTATTGCACACTCAGAATAAGTATTTATTAACACCCATGCAGAGTCTTATTTTTAGTAGATTGCCTTTCCTCTCTCAGAGGAGAGCATTTGCATTTTGGATTAGAGGGGGAGTTTGACAAATCTGAAGTCCCTTTAATCCTAATAAAGCATGTTGGAATGGTGTTGAACATGTTTATAAAAAATACATGTATTTGCATTGGCAAGAAATCTTCCAGAAAATGCCAAGAATTTCCAGGCACCTCTCAGATTCTCTAGATAATAAGTGATCACTTTTCAGTTTTCATAAGCATGCTGGATTGCCTTCTCTCACTCCGCATCAAGAGATACGGTTAATAAAGACTTGTGTCACGCTCCCAGAGTCCCTGCTCATTATGCTGACACCTGGAGATGTTGTTAGATAAATGATAGGTTATTTTGGGGACAGAGGTATCATTTTTTCTACATCCAGTAAAAACAAACCTAAACTTTTTCAGAACAAGGAATAAAAACACATTCTACTTTAAAATACTATCATAATTAAAGAAATCTGGTAAAAACCACAGACTTTACAGTTTGCTGGTGACATAATCCTTCAGCTCCCTTCCTCCGTGAATGTCTCTGTGCCCACTTCTTCCACCTGCTGGAGATTTCTGTGGCTTCCCTCCAGGCACTTGGCAAGACGTGGTGCCACTTCCTTCCGGCCACCATGGTACACAGTGGAAAATCTGCAGTCTCTCCCACTGGTGATCCCTGTGGCCAGTGAGTTGTTTATCTGCTTTCACAGCTCGGTCTTTGATTTTACTTCCCACCAGTTCACTTACGAGTGTATGTGTGGTTGTATTGGTTTGATTTTGATTCATCCCATTTGTGGGTTGTTCACCTTGTGTGTGGAGGTTTTTGTCTTTCACCACATTTGAGCTCTTTTCAGCCATGATTTCTTCAAACACTTCCTCAGCCTCCTCTCTCCCTGCAGACCTCAGTGATGGGACGTCAGGCCCTCTGCTGACCCCATGGTCCACGGGGATCTCCGTGGTTTTCCTGCCTCTCTTTCTGTTGTCAGGCTGGGTGAAGGTTGCTGCTCTTCCCTGAGGCCCACTGGCTATTTCTGCTGTACCTTCGCTGTGCTACTGGGCCCTTCCAGGCTGGTTCCACTAATCTGACCTTTCCCTTCCATGTTTTCCATTTGGTTATTTATTTATTTACTTATTTTTTACAGCTTCTAGTTCATGGTTGTGATTTTCTTTCACTTGTTTCAAGGCAAATTGTAACGGATTGTTGAAGAATTTTTAGGACAGCTACTTTAAAATCCTTGTTGGATAATTTCAACATCTGATTCAGCTAAGTGTTATCAACAGCTGATCATTTGTTTTCCGTCCAGTTGTGACCATTGTGTGATTCTCTGCTAGACTCTGGACACTCCATCCTTCATGTGAGGAGACACAGCCCCCCCATTAGGTGCATTGTGTGGGGCCTGGCCTCCTTTTGTGGTGCTATTTGGTGGGCTGGAGTGCCCACTGGCCTCTGCTGGTGTTGCCTGAGAGAGCAGAACAGGTTCCCAGCAAAGTGCTCATGTCTCATTGGTGAAGAGGAGCCTGAGGTCTAGGAGGAACGAGAGGCTTCCAGCCTAGACCCTTGTCATGGCAGGATTCCTACAAGTGTCCCTGGATGCATCTGGGTCTCTGAGCAGCAGAAGGGGCTCCAGCCCCAGCTCAATATGGAGGGACGTGAAGACAGATGAGATTGTGGGATGGGAAGGCGAGGGAGACTGTGTTCCACAAGCAGGGGAACAGTTGCTGGGGAGGGATCTGGGTGAACAGACTGGGAAGGGGACGGCTGTGGTGTTTCCTCTGAGGGACAATGGGAGTTAATCGGGTGGCAGGTGCCAGGAAGGTAGATGTGCTGACTCTGCACTATTCTCCCTGCGCCTCTGTTCGTGTTTATTAACCAGAAAACCATTTGTGTAGGCGGGGAACATTTCAATGTGTCTGCATGTTTCCTTTAATATAGATTTCACAAGAAACTGAAATCAAATTAGACCACGTTGTTGTGGTATTTTCCTCATTTTTAAGTTAGCAAAATGCCTAAAGGTGCTGAGGACATATTTGACAAGGGAACTTTATTAATCTCCAGGCAGAAAACATGTGAAACACACGGCGGTCGATGCCCAGCGTTACCATCTGGGTCATGCCTGGGTCGTGTCTGCGGGTCCGGCACAGTCCTTGAGGCCCCTGCTGGACTGGGTCTGATGCCCTCCTGCTCACAAGGGACGTGCAGAGTGCAGTGTCCTTTCCAGAAGCAGGTCTGGCTCTCCAGCAGGACTGAGGGCCCTTGGTTTGTGGGGGGCACCCTGGAGGTTGGGGAGAGAAGCTGCCCCAGGTGCAGGGAACCCCAAGGGGGCTGCATGACACCAGAGGGGGCTTTGGGGGGTTACATGCTGGTTTTCCAGGAAACGCTAAAGGTGAAGATTGGTGACTTTGTTTTTTTTAGAGCAGTGTTTTCTATCTATCTTTTTATTTATTTATTTGTCAGAGAGAGCACAAGCAGGGGGAGGGGCAACGGGAGAGGAAGGAGCAGTCTCCCTGCTGAGCAGGGAGCCGCATTCAGGGCTTGAACCCGGGGCCCCAGGATCACGACCTCAGCAGAAGGCAGACGCTTCCCTGACTGGGCCCCACAGGTGCCCAGCACAGTTTTAGATTTACAGAAAAGCCCAGCAGAGAGCACAGAGCCCTCACAGGCCCTCATCCCCACTCCCCCATACCAGCCCTCCCCTACTACTGACATCGTGTTAGCATGGTGGCTGCAATTCATGAACGGATACTGTTACATTATTATTATTTTATTTTTGAAAAAGTTTTATTTATTTACTTTAGAGAGACGGAGAGAGAGAGAATCCCAAGCAGATTCCCTGCTGAGTGCAGAGCCCGACACAGGACTTGATCCCATGAACCGGAGATCACGAGCTGAGCTGAAAACAAGAGTCAGGTTCTCAACTGATGAAGCCACCCAAGGCGCCTGCTCCCTGCTACTAATTATTATTGTTATTAATTGAAATTCCATTAGGGTCACTCTGGGCGTTGTATAGTCTATGAGTTTGAACACATGTGTGATAACATATACCCAACATTGTAGTAAAATACAGTATTTTCACTGCCCTAAAAATCCTGTCTTCATAGCTTTGCATTTTCCAGAACATCACAGAGTTGGAGCCACACAGGGGGAGCCTTTCAGACTGGCTTCTCTCAGTTAGTAATGCGCCTTGAAGTTTCCCCCGTGTCTTTTTGTGGTTTGATAGCACATTTCTCTTTAGCCCTGAGTGGTAGCACATCATCTGGATGGGCCACAGTTCATCTGTCCGTTCACCTGCTGAAAGACACGCATCTCGCCCAGTCAACTCCTTTGGGGGAAGAGCATCAAGAGCATCGAGATTAAGATAAATTGGGTATTTTTAAGGGAAAGAGACTGTGGGGTCTGGATTTTTACTTCCACGAGCCTCAGTTTTCCAAGGTGCCATCTAGATGCACAGAAAAATCAGAAACAAGGACTAAATATTTATAAACGGCGTTTAGGTCTACTGATAAGTATTTTCCGGCCTTCTTGTTGGGTCGTCTGGCACTTGCAGCAAACTGTGCAGGTCTCCGCCGAGAGCGTGCCCGTCGTCCAGTGAGAAGGAGACCAGGCTGTAAGTCCCGGAAACACGGATAGTCCGAGGACATGTGCTTCACTCACAGCCCTGCTTTGTACTTTTCATCTCGGGCTCTTGCCTTCTTACATATTAAATTCGCGCCGTCCTACGAGGAAGTGTGCACATGATATGAGGGACGTCGGGTGGACACGGCCCCCTCGTTAGACTAACAGTGAGAACCCTGTTCCCGGGACGAAGTCGGTCCAACCACATGCGTGGGCCGGGCTCAGTCGCTCCCGAACCAGCGCGTGTCATTGTGGTTCTGTCTCAGACGCAGGATTTGGGGGATTTTGTTATATATAAAAAAAAACAACAAACGCAAGAACTTGAACATAAACAGACCTGACCCTTCTCCCATTTTCCCCATGACAATAGGGCTCACATCACTTTTGTGCCCAAATAAAGTGAATGGGGCTCACTCTTGAGAGGAACCCGGGCTCTGCCACACGGGGAAACGAGGGTCCGGCATCTGGGAGGGAGACGCACCTGTGGGCCGTCGCCTCCGTGCCGTCCCCACAGCGAATGGCGCTGGCACTGTGCACGGCTCACTACGGAAACTTCCAGTCCCACTTGGAAAGTTTGGCAGATGGCCTCTCTTCTCATCTAATTTTTTTTCCCTCCAATTTTTCCCCCTGAAACTCCAGCTCCAGGCCCTCGACCCCCCAGTTCCATACCTTTTTTGTTAATAGATCTAATCAGCAGCGTGTTCAACAAGAGAGGCCCTTTATGCGGGCGGTGTCGGGACAAGCCCGGCGGCACTGGAGGTGCCAGAATAAACAACTTGGACCCATTCAATTACAGTGCGGGGGCCCGGCCTTTATCTGGCTGTGACATCACTTCAATCAAAATGTAAAATAATACAATCCCATAGTTGGGAGAGGTACAGATAGGACACAGACGGCTGCACTGAGTCATTTAATAAAGAGAGAGGAAGGTGGGGCGGCCGTCCCTCTGACAGCCCGCGAGGCCCTGGTCCCTAAACCCCATTACCTGCTGTAATAGTGTTCACGAGATCCGAGTGCGGGAAATTGTCTATTACTTTTTATTAGCGGAAGCTGTTATGTAGGATACACCCTACTGCCCTGTTTTTTCCCTTTGTTCGTTTAATTAACAAAAGCATGAAATCTCCCTATTGGCGGCTTCTATTGCGTTCCCCTCCGAGCAGGGAGTTTATTCATTTCCTTTGTCTCCTTTGAATTTTTTGTTCATTATCAGTAGATAATGTTCAATATCAGTAGACCTAATGTTTGATGTTTGAAAAACATCACCCCCCGCTGGTGCGCCCTGTGGCCCCACGTGCCGCCGAGGGTCCCTGGCCCGCCAGGGTTTTTCAAGATTCACAAATCATCCTGATTTGTGAAATCATGAAAACATAATTCAAGGGCAAAGCCGCCGTCTCGGACCTGGGCGGGAGGCAGGAAAACCCGAGGGGTCTTAGACTCCGTGGCCCCTGAGGGCAAAAGGTCCTTCCTGTTCTGTGGCTCCCGGGGCGAGTGTCGCGCTCTGTGGGGTGGACGACGACAACCCCAGGGCCCCTCCACGGCCCCAGAGCAAAGGAGGACAGTGGAGGGCTCCCCAAAGCGAGCTCCCTGGGCCTGGCCGTGTGGATGCCCGCCACGGCTCCTCCACAGCCCGTTGTCGTTAATCGATGAGTTCACCGCTTTTCCTTGAACTGTATTTAGTTGACAGCAATCAATCATTTTTAAAAGGAAATAATCGTTACCCTTCAATTGTTTGATCATTCTGTGCACCAAGCAGATCCATCACGCAGAAAGTGGCTGCGTGAGCTCCCGAACGTGGCCCGCATGCACCCACGCGCTTTCCCACGGGCGTTTGCAGGACGGCGGCGCTCCAGCCTCGGGAGACAGGATTTGGTGTCCTCAGCGGGAGAGACGAGAACGTTTGTGAGGCCCTCGGGAAAGGGGGCCTGTGCCTGACAGAAGCCTCAGCTGGGATCTTCCCACTGGCCCTGAATCTCCTCCAAAGCTCCGAGTGAGGACGAGAGACCCTCATCCTAGACAAGGCTTAGGCTCACCCAAGCAAGACCCACTCGGAGAGACGCAGCCTGCCTGTCCCGTGTGGTCCCTCCCGTGCCGTGGGGGGGCCGAGGCCTGGAGCACTCGGGGGAGGACCCCCGCTGGCATCAGAGCAGCGCCCCTGGCTTCCGGGGACACGGGAGCACCCGCCCCCCCGCCACTGGCAGACGCGGGAGCCCCAGGGGCTGGGGCGCTAAGGGTCCCTGTGCCGCCCGGGGCTTGAGGACCCTTTCTGAGACGGTTCTTAGGAGACTCAGAGGGGCAACCAGAGGCTTTGGGGTGGCTTTGAACGCAGACTCTTTCCAGAAAACCCTAAAGAGGGGTGGTGGGCCAGGGACCCTCGGCGGCACGTGGGGCCACAGGGCGCACCAGCGGGGGGTCACACCCCCACCATCTGGAGGGGCAAGGCTGGGGGTCTCTCAATGGTGTGCAGAAGGGGCGCAGGGGCATCGGCCTGAGACATCCTGACGAGCAGCCCCTTCTTCTCGGAGAAGGGCTGTGGGTTACCATCCAGGGTAACCTGGTGCAGGGTGACCCACCCGGGTGCAGGGTGACTGGGCAGCTCCCCTGTGAAGTGGTGGCTGCTCTTTCCTTCGCGTGAGTCTGGGCGGGCCCCGCCGCTGCTGCTGTGCTGGGGGGTCTGGCCGCTGGGACACCTTCCAGAGAGTGCTGAGCCCGGGAGCCCGGCCGCTGTCGTGGGCCCTGAGAACACCCCAGCGGACAGCCCCGGACCCCGCCTGGCAGCCCTGGCCGGCAGCAGCGGCGCGGAGATGAGCCAGCCCGCTGAGCAGTCCTGCCAGAAACCTGCCGCCCAGCCACGGAGTTTGGGCAGCCAGTGTGAGCCAGGGGGACTGCACCGGAGGGGGAGTCGTGGAGCAGGGCCCCTCAGCCCCGGGGCCTCCCAGCAAGCGGAGGGCGGTGCACGTCCTCACACCCACCAATGCGGCAGGTGAGAGCGGCCTGCTGCACTGAGGGCCGACAGCCTGCCAGCGTTCCTGGAAGAGGGTTCCAGCCCCTCCGGAGGCTGAGCCTCCCCTCCAGCCTGGGCCTTGGACGGGCAGCCGTGGGGGCCCCCAGACGGAGAGACAAACGCCCCGGCCAGATCCCCACTGCAGTGTCAGACCTGGCTGGTGGGGTCTGCCCGATGCACTGGGTCTCCGTGTCCCAAGCACAAGTAGCTGCTGTCACGGGGGTCACTGGGAAGTCAGGGACGGGGCCAGCGGTCCCAGGGGGCTGGGGAGGGAAGCCTGAGGCAGGACTGGAGGCGGTGATGGGGGGCGGGGCGCACTCTTCTGCCTGTAAAGCATTCATTACACAGACTGTGGTGGAGACGGGCAGCAAGGTCCCGGATCAAGTGTGAGGCCTGGGCTTCAAGCGGACCCTACAGGGCTTTGAGGGTGAGCAGATACACAAAACTGCACGGTGGACACAAGAACCCAGCACACCAGCTGGGAGATGCGTGACCGCCAGGGGAAACCGGGCGCTGGGCCCGAGGGGAGTTTCCCGCCTGAGCTCAGGGCGCAGGGAGGAGACCAGGGCAGGGAACTGTGAAGACCGGAAAAGGAATTGCTAGTCAGGCCCCTGCTGCTGTCTTTGTATTTTCTTCCTTGGGATAAACAGTGGTGCCTAGTAGAGCACCTGCGGGGAGAAGACCCCAGGCCCAGTCTGGATTTTTGTTCTCCAGTGGATCACGCAGATCCTCGCTGCCTGCAACCCGCTCACCTCCAGCCCAGGGCACGGAGCAGATGGGGCCGATCATGACCCGGTGCGTCGAGCTCCGGCCGAAAGGGCTGCATCAGGGAGCAGAGAAGGGCTGGGAAGAGCCGGGGACTCTGAGGTCGAGAGGGGTCCAGGGAGTGGGGCACCGGTGCCCGAGAGCTCACTGACGCCCGTGGCATCCTCATGGGGACACGCTGTGCCCACGCTTTACTGACAGGGAGCTGGAGGTCCCGGGGCTTCAGGTGCAGAGCTGGCCGGCTGCGCCCACGGCTCTGGCTCCTCGGGGACCAGCAGGGGACCTTGGGGTCTGCAGACCCGCGCCCAGCTCAGCGGATTGCAGCCCGTGGCGGAATTGAGAGGTCTTACACTCCTCAGATGCTCACTCTCTTTTCTGCTGAAATAAATGGAGCTGAAAGGGGCCCTTCTCAAGAGGTCAGACGTCCTCAAACACAGACAACTCCCGCTCCATTGGGCGCTGCGGCACCCGCCCGGGCACCCCCACCTGAGGGTGTCCGCACCGCAGACCCCACCTGCCGCAGGCCCGCAGTGCCCTCAGCACACCCTAGAGCCTCCCGCCCCACGGCCCCAGTCCCCGTGTGGAAGGAGACTGTTCTAACCCCAGAGCCTACACCCCACTTGCCGGCAAGTCTGTGGCTGTCCTTCCAACAGCTGGAGGTCTCCCTGCCTCCCCTGCCCTCATCTGCCACCTCCCCTGCTCTGCGCACTCACCTGGAGCCCCGGAGCCCGCCAGCTGGTCCTCTGGGCTTGCCCATCCCCCGCAGTCTGTCCTGCACCCCGCAGCTGGAGTGACAGTGCTGCAGTGCGGGTCAGATCCAGGGGAGACACTGCCCCTCGGGACGCGGGTCAGATCCAGGGAAGACGAGAGCCCCTCGGGACGCGGGTCAGATCCAGGGAAGACGAGAGCCCCTCGGGACGCGGGTCAGATCCAGGGGAGACGGTGCCCCTCGGAACGCGGGTCAGATCCAGGGGAGACGCGTGCCCCTCGGGACGCGGGTCAGATCCAGGGGAGACACTGCCCCTCGGGACGCGGGTCAGATCCAGGGGAGACGTGTGCCCCTCGGGACGCGGGTCAGATCCAGGGGAGACGTGTGCCCCTCGGGACGCGGGTCAGATCCAGGGGAGACGGTGCCCCTCGGGACGCGGGTCAGATCCAGGGGAGACGTGTGCCCCTCGGGACGCGGGTCAGATCCAGGGAGACGTGGGCCCCTGGGGGGGATAGCCGGCATCCTTGCTCTGGCCCTGGGGGATCCTTGCTGGCTGTGGACGAGGCCCCACAGGCTCCCGCCCCGAGGCCCTTCCTCTCACCTCCATGCTGGGGCTCTTGTCCTGCTCCCCCGTCTGCTCACATGTCACGTCCTTCGTGAGGAAGCCCGTGGCTCCTCCCCACCCCAAAGTCCTTCGCCCTGTTTGGCGTCCCCGGGGAGCTAGCCCCCCACCCACGTCGTAGGGATTCCTTTCTTCGATTCTTCTCCCCTCCCTGTCCGAGGCTGTGTGTGTCCTGTGATTTGGGCTCCAGGTTTTCCCTCTGGTGTCTGTGGTCTAGAACTGCGAATGTGCTGGAAATAGCAGTCGCTGCCGACTGAGGGTCTGCTGGGGGGACGGTCGGAAGCTGTCCTTGACCAGGCTCCCCTCCCGCCTTCCAGCGCAACTTCTTAGACGACCGGAGCTCCACGCTGGTGCTGAGGCTGCGCAGCCCTCCGGCTGCTCATGTTAACATCCGTCCGCATGGGTCCAGGCTCACTTCCAAACCAGGGCTTAACTGCGTTTTTGCAAAAAAGGACAGTGTCTTCCCTAAGAAGCACTCTGGGCCCGGTCCCGAGAAAACGCGCAGTGGGTCTGTCCACGCGCACGGCTGAAGTGCAGCCTCAGGAGACGCCCGTGGTCCTTGCAGGGTCTGAAGGCAAGCTCGACCGCGGGGGAAGCCGAGGCCACCGTCACAGGGGCCTGTGGGGATGCGGCTGGCTGCAGCGTCCCGTGGTCACGGTCCCGTCTGAGTGGCCGCTTCGGTCTACGGATAGGACTGTGTCACAGCCATTTTAAGCTCGTCTTAAATATTCGCTCAGGAACAAGGGGGTTTGCAGAGCGAGTGTTCACCGCGGGGGCACCCGGGGGCATCCCCAGAGTCACGGGGGACCATCGCTGCTCCTGTGTGCATTACTCTGGCCCTCCTCCTCCAGGCAGGACGGGGCTTCAGCAAGGCGGTGGCGGGAGCTGAGGCCTGGGTCTGAGGGTCCCGCCTGGTGCAGGACATGGCCAAGCTCCCCCTCCCCGCCCCCCAGACTACCTCCCCCACCCCCACCTCCTGCCAGCTGAGGCTGGTGACATCAGCTGGGTCTCTCTCGCTCAGGTTGCTGGGACTTGGGGCCTTTGGACATGAAGCGAGATGTCCCTGGGCCTCCCAGGCCGGCTGCAGCCAGAGGGCTGAGGGCGTGGCAGTGGCTTGGGGCTGTCCCCGCCGCTGTCCTCCCCGTGGTCCGTCTGGTCTCCGGGGCTCAGCACTGGACTGCTTCTCCCTGGTGCTCCCGAAGCGGAAAGAAACCCTCCTCCCCATTTATGTCCCGGTCTTGGGGATGGATGCGTCACCTCCCTCTGGTCCCCAGGAGGCCGGGGCTCCCAAGGGCAGGGTGCCCCCCACAGCGGCAGGCCCTCAGCGCATGTGCCCCGCAGGGAGTGCTGGGCTCGGGAGCGGGCTTATGCGACGGTGGCTGCAGGAGCGAGCCTCCGGCAGTACCGACCCTGCGGCAGTACCGACCCTGCGGCAGTACCGACCCTGCGGCAGTACCGGCTGCGGGGCTGCTGGTCCTCGCCGTCTGGGCTGGGCTGAGGAACGACCTCCCAGATTGCGGAGTGTCTCTGTTTGGCTGTGTTTCTGGGGCCAGCGGCTCTCACAGGCCGCGTGCCCAGCGCTCCATCAGCCCAGAGCCCTGCGCTAGAGACCATCCGCCCGTGTCTCCGGCCCACGCGTCCTGAAGAATCCGCAGTCGCGACCCCACTGCTCCTGATTGCGGTTTCCGGCTGCACCGGTCATGGCAGGACTCCCCGGCCGGGGCACCCCCGCGTGGGCGGCATGGACCCCCGGCTCCGCCGCGGAGGGACGCGCAGGGGGACACGGCCCCTGGGGGGGAAGGGGAGCGGCTTCTGTCAGGACCCGGCTCGCGATCCCAGGCTTTGGGGAGCAGGGCTTGGCTCTGCGCCGGATTCCGTCGGGATGCGGGATGCTCTGAGCCGCCCCGTCCAGCAGGCGGGAAGGAGGTGCGGCCAAGTCCCGCCGCCGAGGAGCCCTGAGCCGGGCGGTGCGGCCACTTCGTGGTGGGGATGAGCTCGGGCCTGTCTGCGCGGATGCGGCTCGGAGTGGGCTTGCCCAAGGCCGGAGCTGGACAGACCCCAGGCCTCGCTGTGGGTGGGAGTGGCCAGACGCCCTCCCTGCCCGGAGCGAGCCGGGGGGTGGGACACGCAGCTGCCGAGGCTCCCCGCCGCCGCCCTGCAGGCTGGGGTTGCCCTCATGCGTGTTACCACGGGATCCCCGGAGCCAGACTCCATCTGGCCAAGGCACGCTTCCCCTCGGGAAATCGGGAAATGCAGACTTTCCCTCGGATCCCCGAGGATTCCCGCGGATTTCACTGTAGGACAGACGGGGTTCCCCCAGGGCTGGGGCAGGGGCTAGGGCGGCGCCTCACCAGCCCTTCTGGGGTCTCCGAAGCACGTGCGCCCAGGTGGCCCCGAGATCTGTCACAAGACCTGCCTAATCAGTTCATATCTCTGGGGGCGGGGTTACCGATCCTGGCTTATTTTCCGTTCGAGATTTTTACCTTTTTGTGGAAATGGGAAGGTGCTCTTTCCTGTGACTTGCTTTCATGTTTCATTTCATCAGAAGGAAGGCTGATTGGAGATGGGTCCCTGCTGGGCACTCCTGGAGGGACCCCGGAGAAGGACACAGCAGGAGCCTCTGCCCTCTGCTTGCAGTAGACACGCAGTTTAGAGTATGTGTCCCTTCCCAAACGCCCGTCTAGTGACGCCTCGACTGGTTGTGGCTCATGCACCTTGGTGGTGTCCAGACCCATGTGCGGGCACACCCATGCACCACTGTGCAGGTTGTGCACTCGAGCGGGTGCCCACTGCCCTGGCCCTCACCTCCCAGAGCCTCGATTGCTGGGCCTGAGGCGGCTGTCCTCTCTGTTCCTGTTCACTGTCCCTCCCACCCCGTGGTCAGGCCCTCCTGGGCCCTGCTGGGTTACCTCCGGAGCCTCCCTCTCTTGACCTCACTGTGGAGGGGCATCAGTGAGCCACGCAGGCTCCTTGCCAAGGGGCCTCCTCTTAATAAAGACAGACACGTAGACGAACAGTTAAATACCCTGTGATGATCTGTGCCTTAGAAACACGTACTCAGCAAACACAAACACAGAGGGATGAACCATGGAGGCTTCCAGAGATCTGCAGCCAGGACACCCGTGGAGCTTCAGGATAGATACACCAGCTCACAGGGCAGGCCTTGGGGACAGTGAGCATCGGTGAGAGCATTGGTGCGGAGATGACAGGCTCGGGAGGACCCAGGTGCTAATTGACGTGGCCCTCAGGGGCTGTTGGCAGCTGCTTACTGGGGCCGGTCGCCCAAGTAAGGGACACCTGGCCCTGGGCTCCCGTCCATTACAGATGCCCTGAGAAGTCCCGAGGCTTGAAGACTTACTCTGCATATGATACGAGCTCTAAGCCCTTCACGGGGTCATCAGATCCTTGCTGTGGTCTGAGTGTTGGTGCCGACACCGTGGGAGGCCCAGGGAGAGGCCCTCCCCCAGCCCGCAGGCCCCCACCGGCCACATCCTGCCCCCACACTGTGAGGAGTGCCTCTCCGTCCTTCCCAAGCCTCCGTCTGCGCGGGCTGTGCTCCTGGCAGCCTGAGGGACGAAGTCGGCACTTTCTCAAACCCTGACATCAAATTCAGGGGGAAAAGACAATAAAGCCTATTGTTTGGAACTGTGACCCTAAAAATAAAATTTCCTTGACGCAGCCGTTTTCAGCTTGGTCCCACAGACTGTGGCCACATGTTGACCTAATCCCAGGCATGCGGCCGGGCTGCCGGGGGGAGGGGCGTGGAAGTAAGACGACACACGCCCACCCACTCCCCCCTTCCTCGCGTGTCCCCCGGGTGTCCTGGCCTCCTGCTGCGAGCCCGGGGGTCCGGCCTTGGGCCCTGGGGTCCACACCTTCAAGGTTCATCAGCCCCGAGACACACGCTTTAAAGCAGGGGCATCATCACATTTGTAAGACCCTTGGACGTGAGCAGACGCGTCCCAGGTCCAGCGGCCGGCGGCTCGGAGGCCCCGGGCCTGGGGTGGCGGTGGGGTCCCCGCGGGCTCAGGCGAGGCTCCGCCGCCCCTCTCCTCGGTGCTGCCGACGCAGGTTCTGAGCCGTTTGCCGGTCATGGGGCGGAAAGAGAAAAGGTGGATCGGAGTCCTTCCTTCTGTCTTCCCGTCGGCTCTTCCCACCCCCTCCCTTTATTTCCTAAACAAGCTAAGAGTTTTTATAATTCATCACCTGGCTGACAGATGAGTTCTGCTAGAGAATATTAGAAAATGTCTCAAATCTCATATATATGCTAATGGTATGCCGAGACTGGTCGGTGGTGTGCCGGAGTTTTAATCTGTCTTGGCCGGTGTGGAAAGTGGTGGAGACAGTCATTGCACCCGGCAATTTATGATCAAACAGCTGAATTGTGAAGGAAGAAGGACATGCAGAAAGGGAGAGTAATTTTCTGATTCAACAGCGTTGTTACTACAAATAAAGAAATCTTGATTTTGACTGCACTCGACATTAAATGAGTTTCCTGTGCCCTGTGCTGGATTTTTCATTTTCCAGCTCCGTAGAAAGTGCCCTGCTTAGATACAAGTGACAGATAAGAAGACGGTTGCATATGGAAATCAAATGTGGATAATAAAGCCATCTTCTGTTTATTAAATAAACACATGTAGATTACTCCTTC
>CM053607.1:498551-518397 GCA_028646535.1 Procyon lotor
ACTTCTTTTTTTTTTTTTTTTTTTAAAGATTTTATTTATTTGACAGAGAGAAACAGTGAGAGAGGGAACACAAGCAGAGGGAATGGTAGCGGGAGAAGCAGGCTTCCTGCCGAGCAAGGAGCCCGATACGGGGCTCGATCCCAGGACCCTGGGATCATGACCTGAGCCGAAGGCAGACGCTTAACGACTGAGCCACCCAGGCGCCCCTATTTTTAACTTCTTGAGGAAACTCCATACTGTTTTCCACAGTGGCCACACCAGTTTGCAGTCCCACCAACAGTGCTTGAGGGCTCCCCTTTCTTGGCATCCTCGCCAACACCTGTTGTTCCTGACTTGTTAATTTTAGTCACTTTTCCAGGTGTGAGGTGATATCTCACTGCGGTTTTGATCTGCATTTCCTGATAACGAGTGATGAGGAACATCTTTTCATGTGTCTGTTACTCATCTGGATGTCTTCTTTGGAGATGTGTCTGTTCATGTCTTTTACCCATTTCTTAACTGGATTATTTGTTTTCTGGGTGTTGAGTTTGATAAGTTCTTTGTAGATTTTTGGATAGTAATCCTTTATCAGAAATTTCTTTTTTTAAAATTTTTAAAAATTTTTTTCTTTATCAGAAATTTCATTTGCAAATATCTTCTCCCTTTCTATATGTTGTCTTTTAGTTTTGTTGATCGTTTTGCAGAAGATTTTTATTTTGGTGCAGTTCCAATAGTTTATTTTTGCTTTTGTTTCCCTTGCCTCAGGAGACATATCTAGAAAGAAGTTTCTACAGCTCCTGTCAAAGAAGTTACTGTCTTGTTCTCCTCTGGGATTTTGATGATTTCTTGTCTCACATTTAGGTTTTTCATGCATTTTGAGTCTATTTTTGTGTATGGTGCAAGAAAGTGTAAAGTTTCAATCTTCTGCATGTGGCTGTCTAATTTTCCCAACAGCATTTCTTGAAGAGACTGTCTTTTTTCCATTGGACATTCTTTCCTGCTTTGTTGAAGATCAGTTGACCATAGAGTTGGGGTCCATTTCTGGGCTCTCTATTCTGTTCCTTGATCTATGGTCTGTTTTTGTGCCAGTACCACACTGCCTTGAGGATTACAGCTTTGTCATAGAGCTTGAAGTCTGGAATTGTGATGCCCCAGCTTTGGTTTGCCTTTTCAACATTCCCCTGGCTACTCAGGGTCTTTTGTGTTTCCATACAAATTTTAGGATAGTTTGTTCTCGCTCTGTGAGAAATGCTGGTGGTATTCTGACAGGGGTTGCATTAAGTCTACAGACTGCTTTGGGCAGCATAGACATTCGAACAGTATTTGTTATTCTAATCCACGAGCATGGAATGTGTTTCTATTTCTTTGTGTCCTCTTCAATTTATTGCATCAATGTTTTATACTTTTCAGAATACAGATCTTTTACCCTTTCAGTTAGGTTTGTTCTTGGGTATCCCATGGTTTTTGGTGCAATTGTAAATGGGGGTGATTCCTTGATTTCTCTGTCTCTTGCTTCCTTGCTGCTGATAGAAGAGAAGACAGTGTGATCTTTACTTTGTCACCTTAAGTCTCTGTCTGGGTCCCAACTCCATCTCCCTTGTCTAAGCTATTTATTCCAGGAAACGCCCTTCTTATTGCGCGGCTCTAATGAGCTGCTAGAGGCATTTATAGTTGTGAGCTTCTATTTGTGAAGAAAGAAGAAATTCCTTCTTAAGTCTACAAAGTGAAATCACACCAACGTGCTGGAACAGATACCGAGAGCAAGTGGTGTTTTGTGTGTTAGGGGTTGTGCACGTGGTTATCTTAGAAACACTTCTTTGTTTCCAAGCCAGGGAAACACAGCCGAGGGTACCCAAAAATAGTTCTGTTTGCTATTTGGGGATGGAGGATGTGACTTTTCTGCCGAACGCGCCTGTCTTTCCAGCGTTGATGGACACGTGAAAGGTCAGGCTGGCAGGGGGAGCGGGCGGAGGGCCCTCGGTCAGCTGCTCCCGGAGGAACTGCCGGCCTCGGCGTCCCTCTGGAATCCTGGGGAGCCCAGAGCGTGGCTTCCCTCCGGGGTGTGGACGCCGCTCACGCCCACCTTCTTGCTCGTGTTTTCTTCGTTCGGTCGGCCCCATCTGGACGAGGGGAGACTGTCCAGGGCCCCTGGGTCCCTGCAGACAGCACTCCATTCTGAGGTGGTAACTTTCAGAAAGAGATGCAAACATGTTCTCCTTACTCGTGCGTTCAGACAGTAATCTGATGCCCCTAGAACTCAGCTGTTTCCTCCTCCAGGTCCTGCCACCTGAGTTCTGTCTGACATGGGACACAGGGCGAAGCAGGGATTGCCCTCGTGGGGGGGGGGGTGGCCCCCCTCCCTGGAGGGTGCGTGGGCAATCCCCCTGCCTTAGCACTTGTGGCCGGAGGGCAGCTCACTGTTTCACAGCGCGGAAACCCTTCCAGGAGGGGACCCCGCCACCCTTCCCCATCGACGGGTCCCTGCCCGCCGGCCCGCAGACGCTTGCGGCAGGGAGCCTGCTTCCCCCTCTCTCTGCCTGCCTCTCTGCCTACTTGTGATCTCTCTCTGTCAAATAAATAAATAAAATCTTAAAAACAAAACAAAGCTTTCCGCGCTACCCAGGGAAGGGTCCATACTGCGTTGTTTTGTGTTCCCATCGTAACTTAAAGGGAAACTTTCACAACGTCCAGAGCCCTTGATGTCCTGCAAATGAAGGAGGAGGATGTCCTCAAATTCCTTGCAGCAGGAACCCATTTAGGTGGCACCAACCTTGACTTCCAAACGGAACAGTACATCTACAAAAGGAAAAGTGATGGTATCTACATCATAAATCTGAAGAGAACCTGGGAGAAGCTTCTGCTGGCAGCTCGTGCCATCGTTGCCATTGAAAACCCAGCTGATGTTAGTGTCATATCGTCCAGGAATACTGGCCAGCGAGCTGTGCTGCAGTTTGCTGCTGCCACGGAGCCGCTCCTGTTGCCGGCCGCCTCACCCCTGGAACCTTCGCTGACCTGATCCAGGCAGCCTTCTGAGAGCCGAGACTTCTGGTGGTTGCTGATCCCAGGGCTGACCACCAGCCTCTTACGGAGGTGTCTTATGTTAACCTGCCTGCCATTGCTCTGTGTAACACGGACTCTCCCCTGCGCTGTGTGGACATCGCCAGCCCTTGCAACAACAAGGGAGCTCTCTGAGTGGGTCTGATGTGGTGGGTGCTGGCCAGGGAAGTTCTGCGCATGCGTGGCACCGTTTCCCGTGAACACCCATGGGAGGTCATGCCTGGTCTCTACTTCTACAGAGATCCTGAAGAGATCGAAAAGGAAGAGCAGGCCGCTGCTGAAAGGCTGTGACCCAGGAAGAATTCCAGGGCGAATGGACGGCTCCAGCTCCTGAGTTCACTGCTGCTCGGCCTGAAGTCGCCGACTGGTCCGAGGGCGTGCAGGTGCCCTCCGTGCCCACTCAGCAGTTCCCTACCGGAGACTGGAGCGCCCAGCCCGCCACTGAGGACTGGTCTGCAGCTCCCACTGCTCAGGCCACTGAATGGGCGGGAACAACCACAACCACCGAGTGGTCTTAAGCTGCTTCCACAGAGGCAAACCAAATGGAAATAAGGTTGACGGAAAATAAACAGTTTGTAAAAGTCAAACCACATCAGCCCTTGGAGAGACTCTGCCCAGGGCCGCGAAGTCTGCACCAGGCTCACACCTGTGCACGGCGGCCACCGGCTCCGGCTGCCCTCCTCCTTCTCTTCTTGTGTTTAGACGAGCACAACATTTATTCTTGTTTTAAAAATAGTATCTCTCTACTCTTTCAAGATCCGAGGAAAGCATAAAAGTAGTGGTACATGAACAATGAATCTTGGAACACTGAAAAGATAAAATTAAAAAAAGGGCACACTGCTGCTGGATTAAAAACTACAAGTAACTACACGTTAACATTTTCATCGGGCAAATAACTAGTTTCTTTTATTTTTTTCTTTAAAAATTTAAGCATAAATGTCGTGAAAGTCAGAACACAGTCGAATGAGCATTTGGGTACCACCTTCGTTTCATATCGTGATAGTGCCATTTTCTCGGCTTATATTTGTGCTTAAAATAATCACAAATTCCTTAATCGGCTGATTATTCTGTCACCTGTTAGCTGTCTCAACATTCCCAGATTTAACTTGTTACCAGGGCTCCCTGGGAGGAGGCGGTGCCGCGTGCCCTCGTGTGAGCCCCCCGCAGGGTCCCTGACGGCTGGGAGGACGGAGGAGGCCCGGGATGGGTGCTGGTGAGGCCGGCGCCGGCGAGCGTGTGCACGAAGCCACTCGTGACGGTGCTGGGAGTCACGGCCACAGATGCTGGAGTCCTGCCGTCTTTGCAGGTGGCTCCCCGGCCCCAGGGTTGTGCCCCCCGCCCCCAGTGAGGCAGCACTGGCACCGCGAGGATTCCTGCCATTGCAGCGGGGAACCCCCACCCTGGATGGTGGGGAGGGAGGGGGTGCCGGGTCAGAGCGGCCCTGCCGTGCCCGGGGGGACCCCGGCCGCTCCCTCCGCTCACTGGCCTCCCCTCTGTCTCTTCTCTGAGCGCCGAGCGGCTGCTGCTTTTCTGCGTTGGAACCTACACCCGAACGTTTTGGGGGCGTTCTGGACGCGGAGCATCCCCCGTGCCTACGAGCCTGCCTTCGGCCCCAGGGTCCTGCCCCAGCCTTCCCCACGTGTGAGCTTTGGGCTTCCCCACGCCGCGCCCCTCCGCGTCCCTCCGCGTCCCCGAATCAGCCGCAGCGCCCCGGGCTCCACCCATGCCCTCCAGACTCTCCTCCTCGTTGATGCAGAAAGTTTGTGGGGTCCCCGCTCGCCTTCTCCCACCCAGGCGCTCAGCGAAAACAAAAGCGCAAACCAAGCGAAGTCTCCTAAATCAGACCTCTGGTCAGGAAGCCGTCTGCGGGTGGAGACCCCATGTCGGCCCTTGTCCCTGCCCCTCCCCCCCTGGGTCGGGTCCCTGGCCCGGGGCCTTAGCCCCCGCACCGCACGGCCCCGACGTGCTCATGCGCCCGGCCTACGTCAGTCCTGGGGAGACAGGTGTCTCTAGACTCAGCATCTTCACTCCTCCAAGAAACCCATCTGTTCCCCAGAACTTGTCCCGTCACTGGTGCTGATGAGTCTTTTCACCGACAGGAACCACCTAGCGCATCTCACGTATGTAACCCAAGGAACCGGCCAGTATTGGCTTCGACCCCGCCTGCGGGGTCCACACTACGTCAGATGGGGCAGCCACCGGGTCTGTCCTTCTGTCCTTCCTCGGCCCCAAGCCTCCCAGTGGGGCCTCCCATGACCCCCGAGCCCTGCTCCCCAGCCGGGCAGCTGGAGGCAGCTCATTCCCACGGACGTGGTTCTGAGCCCCGTCTCAGGAATCATGGGAGACTTCTCGTCCAACATCTTTCTCCCCCGGAGCTCCCAAGGGCCCCCCAGTTGTTGACACAGTCACGTGGGTCCTGGCTGAAGAGCCCAACCATCCCCACGGAGCCTCGCTGTCGTCCGGCCTGCCACTGCCACCCACCCTCACCCCTGCCCCGCACACCAGGTGGGATGGAGCAGTGCTTCTCAGGAGGAATGCCATGGGGTGTGCAGTGCAGCCCGGGCCAGCCAGAACCAGCGGTGCTCCGGGGCCCCGGGACAGAGCTCCAAATATCCCCAGCAGTGTTACATGGTTGGAAACCACTGGATCCCATTTAAGGACCTCCCTATACTTGTCTGTCTATCCACCAAGAGGGAAACAGAGAGAGAGAATGATTTTAGGAAATTGGCTCCTGCAATGGGGGAGGCTGGAGTCCAAAGTCTGTGGGCTGGGCCAGTGGGCAGGAGACCCGGGGAGGGCTGCCGCGGCCACAGGCCGTCTGCCGGCAGGGTTCCTTCCTGCCCGGGGAGGTCAGCCCCTGCTCTAGCCAGGCCTTCAACTGATGGGATGAGGCCCACCCGCATCAGGGAGGACTCAGAGCTTGTCGATTTCAATGTTAATCTCACCCAAAAAGCATCTTCAGAGAAATACCCGGGATAACGTTTGACCTCATACATGGGCACCGAGGCCCAGGTGGGCCGAACGTGTGACGAACCATCACAGGCAGATGGGGGTGGAGGGCACAGGCTTCGTTGGTGCTGGCGCATATGTGTGCTTCCTGTGGGGGTGGCGCTCACTGCTGGCCCTGCTCAGAGCCCTGCTGCACCTTCTATGCACACCCTGTGTCACGCTCGTGGTCTCACGGCTGACGCACTCGCTGCACCCCTGGGTCCCAGAGGGGAGCCGGCAGGTCCGTGTGGGGGCGTGGTCCTGAGGCCGGCCTCGCTGAGCAGGGCTCCGGGGGCATCGGGGACGGCACCAGCTCTTAAAATGACCTGTGTTCCACGGTTAGACCTATGACTACGTTACTTGGCATTCCAGGATGTTCCGGAGACTTTGTCTTTTTATAGCATTTTTTAGCATTTCCTAACTCGAGGGGAGAGAGAGCCTACTGCTGGGTGCTGGGCTGTCCCTTCCCCCAGCGGCTGGGGGCGTGAGCACACCCATTGGGCTGACTCCGGCTCCCCTGGGGACTGCGTCCTCACTTCCCGGGGTGGCCGCTGCGTCCAGACCCTCACGCCCTCCGGGGCCCCCCACCCCCACCCCACAGGAGCGGCTGGAGAGCCCTGGGTTAAGCATTATTGATTCCAGGGCAGCGGCTCATTTCTCGGCAGTGCGATCGAGTTTCAAGCTAGTTCCCATTGAATTAATTTTTGTTCCGTGTTTGAAGTTCAGACAGGAATGATTGGTCTGGGAAGGAGTCGTGCGTTCTCGCCGAGCAATGAAGCCGAAGGCCGGCACTCCCCCACCTCTCCAGGGAAAGGGTTGATTTTGAAGTTTTTTGGGGTTTCCAGGAGACTGTTGGGCTGTCCGTAGCCGACGAGGCACCTGACGAGCAGGGGGGCAGAGCGCTCCTGACCCCCAGCTGTTTGCGGTCTGCGAGGAGGGCTCCGAGGACCCTCGGCTCCGCGAGCGGGAGGCGCTGCTTGTGGCTGCTGGCGAGATCCGGGCCGGGAGCAGGAGGAGGCAGGTCGTGCTGAGCATCACGAATCCCATGCTCAAGGCTCACCACCTCCCCGGTTGGCAAACGACCCCGAGTCACGCGGAGACAGGGCACCGTATGAGCCGCTCACCGGATCCCTCTCTTCCCCATTTTGCTTTGTTTTCCTTCCTTGTTTCTTTTACACCGGGTCTTGGTCTTCCCCATGTTCAAAGGCGTGGGGGTTGTACTCTCTTGCCCTCACCCTTCCTGGGCGCGAGGGGGGCACCTCTCAGGGGGCCACCTTTCCTGGGCTCAGGGGACCAGACTCCTCGGCTGGTGAGGAAGGCAGTCGGTGGTGAGGACGGTGGTGCGTGGCCAGGGGTCGTGGCTGGAATTCAGGGCTGCACAGGGCTTTGGGAGCGTCATGGGGGCGGCTGTGGGAGACGCCGTCCGCGAGCCTCGGGCGGTTGTGTAAATGCTGTCATTCCTGTCGGTAAGGTGTGTGCGGCCAGCGGAAGTCGGCTGTTGCCGTCTGTAAGGTGCCCACTCTCTCCCTGGGCTCAAAGCACCGGGTGTAAGCAGAGTCTAGGGGAAAGCCGAAGACACACCGACAAACCTCCCCCCGGCTCGTCCATGCAAAGATCACGAGAAGCAAGAACCAGTTCAAAAGATGCCTTGAGCTGGTGGGTTAGGGACTGGCCATCTTCTACTGGAAATGGAGGGGTGTCTCTACAGGAGCAGGAGGGGTCCTACCAGGTGTGAGGTGTGACCCTTTATCTGCACCTTGCTTCTTAAACTGGCCGTCCCGTTGGGCACAGCTCGGCACTGTCCTGGGAGGGGTCCGGGGACAGGGCCTGGGGGGACACTTGAGGGCTCAGACCCTCTGCCCCACACCTGTGGGGCTGGAGGGGTCTGCACAGGTGCACGGGAGCTGGGGGAGCTCAGTGCACAAGACACGAGGCTCCGAGGCAAAGAGGGGCTTGGGGAGATGGACTGGTCATCGTGCTGGCCGGTCAGCGTTCTGAACAAGTGAGCAGGCTTGGGACGTGCTCCTCCGTGCCCACGGATCTTGTGTGTTTTGTAACTGTGCTATCTGGAACTTTAATTCACTGTAAATACCTACACTGAGTGTCTATTTTATTGATTCTCAAATCAAATTGTTATTATATTAGACTTTTCTGCAGCTACTCTTGTCTTCTCCCCAAATCTTATGAAATCAGGTGGAGATACTCCTTGCACAAAAACTCATTTTGGTTTCAGGGAAGATGTGAGGCTAACAAAGGAGAAAATGCTCCTAGCACAGTGGGGCCCGGGGAGAGGCTGGGAGCACCGGCTGGCTTAGTGGCATTCAGGCCGCACTGGGGGTCCGTCCGGCTGTCAGCTCACTGGTGTCCCGTCCGATGTTCATCCATCTGTTCCTCCCTGCCTCCTGCCGTCATCCTTTTCTCTGCTTCCTGGACTCTGCAAGTTCTTCCCGACTGCCCACCCCGTGTGCCAGGTCCCCACAGAGCCCCTGTGAGCCACCTCCGAAAGTGGTGCATGGATGCGGCCGGCAGCAGGTGGTTGCCGAGTCTGCAAGGAGAAGAGCGAGGCCGTGGGGCAGGTGGCGTGGTCACTGCACTTGTGGCTACAGGGACACAACCCAGCCCAGACTGGCGGAGACCAAGAAGCTGGGCTCATAGTCTGAGAACCTGGGGCTCAGACCGTCACGAGCCGTGTGGGGACTGCCCCAGGTGGGCACGGGCCACACAGAGGAGGGGGAAGATGGCCCGTCTCTCTGAGCCTGTCCTTCAGCCCCCGCAGACAGCCGGCAGAACCTGCCAAGGGCGTAGGTGCCCCAGGACCCAGACTGTGAGGGACTGTCAGGATGGGGTCACTGCCCCCCTCTGTGGCCGGCAGGGCTGCACTTTGTGCCCGGGAAGGCCACGCGCGGCTGGGGAGGGCGCTGCTCATGTGCTGGTGCCGAGGCTGCTTTGGGGAATCAGGGAGGACGCCTCGGCCACAGGAGTCGGACCGGGCTGGGAACGCGGTTACTTCGGGCAGAGACGTGGGGGTACGGTGGAAACTCAGGGAGACTCAGGGAGCCTCAGTTTAGGTAAGAATCGAGGAGGTGCCAGGCATCGGGGTGAGGGGCTGGAGGCATTTCCAGGGAACAGACAGCTCAGCCCCCCCCCCCCACGCCTGCTTTGTCTGGGGGCCTCAGCGTCTCCGGGAGACGAGCGAATTGGAATCGATAACTTCTAAGATTCCTTTCTCTTCAAAATTCCACATTTTGTGCTATGTAATCAAACAGCAGGCGGGAACCCTGTGCTGTCTCCAGAAGGGAGTGAGGGGTGGACATGTCTTCCGGTCTCCCTGCAGAAAATGCAGAAATACCATTTCAATACCATTCGTGTCGATTCCTTTGCCTTCAAATATTCTCAATAGAATCCGTACCCCGACCTGACCACGTGCATCACGGCAGCTCCTCATGCGCACAGCTCCACCCCGGTCCACACCGTCACGGGTCCCTGGGGCCGCAGACGCCCCACCGGGGCTGCTCTCCCTCAAGACCCCAATTACCCACCAGCTGACGCCGTGTGCCCTGAGGAAGAGGGTTGCCAGCAGCTCGCGTCAATATTTGCCCAGGACGGGAGCCTGCCGTGCCGACGCGGACCCACTGTTGACGAGGCAAACGGCCAAAGATGAATTTTAACCCGGTGAGGAGGGAGACGTTCACTGCTCCCTGATCTGCATTTCCTTACGCGCTTCGGACGCACAAGATGAACACTCCGGGTTCTGAGTTCTTAGATTAAATGTTGTCTTTTTAAATCAAAAGTAAGCAAATCCTATGTAATATGCCTGACATATATTTATTACAACGTTCTTTAGAAGCAATTTCCATTCCGATATGCCATTGCCGGGATCATTATTAAAAGAGTTAAGAAGAATGGGGAGTAGGTGATAGAGGTCAGATTTTTCAGAGATGTAACTAAAATGAATGGTGCGTTATAAGGACATTAAAAAAGCAATAGGATTTAAACTATTAAGCAGATAGATGCCAATTGATAGATGCCGCATCGCGGGCTTTTTGACAGTCCATTCTCAAAGTTATAGAGCTGGGGTCGCGCAGCTGTGGTTTTAAAACATCTGCACGGGAGGATTTTAAAGGTTCGGCAGGGGAATGAATCAGTTCGGGAGTAACACACAGTTTTATTATTATTATTTATCCTTACTTTTCTGATTTGGAAAAAAACCCACAAAACTACAGGAAAATCAGAGGATAGTATCATAAACAACAGCCTTGCACCTTAAAGGAGCCAACACAAGCGTTTGCGTCAGACTTCTAATTCATTTGTGCAAGTAAGTCATTCCAGATGGATGGCGGTCCTCTGGCCCGGCCGCCAACCAGCACGGTCCACCGCTCGTGGTCCTCACTTTCCTCCCACTGCTACGAGGCACCCATGTCCCTGCACGGTGGGCACTGGGGGCCGGGTTCGCTCCCCGGGCCACACGCCGCTCAGCCTGACGGTCTCCCGGTCAGGAGCCCCAAGTCCAACGTCTCAACGCCAGCCGGGCCGTGGTCCCTGCAGACGCTCCAGGGATGGGTCCTTCCTGCGTCCTCCAGCGTCCCCCCACCAGGCCTCCTCCCTCGTCTGTCCCCGGCCCCTCTCTGCGTCCCCCCATGAGGACCCAGGAGACTGCATCCCCTGAACTGTCCAGAAGGAGCTCTTCCTCTCAGCGTCTTGAACGCAATGCCGCCTTCTGCCTAGAAGGTAACATCACCCTCTTTGCCATAAACAGTATTCACAGGTCCAGGGATGAGAACATATCCGTACGGAACATTTGATGAGTGTCCCCCTCCCCCAGGTGTCACTTTCCTGGGACCGGACAGCAGCGCAGACTGCCAGTGACCGGACGCCCTGGGGAGTACGCTCCTTCCCGGGGGACATCCTGGGACTGGTGTCCCTGAGCCAAGGGTGCGCCCAGGGGTGCCCGCCCACCCTGCTCCCCACATCTCCACCCGCGTGGGGGTCAGACTTGGGACTGATTACCAAGACCAGGGCTCCTGTGTGAATCCCCGTGACCTGGTGTTCCCCTCACTCCTAGGAAGACGCCATCTTTCCGGTTTGGGGCTCAGTTCTCCGCATTCTTCTTAGAGCGCGTATTAAGTTCTTCGTGTCTTTTCCTGTCACTGGAGCCCCTCCTCCAAGACATTACAGCAGTTCTAGAGTCCGGGCACCGTCCCCTGCAGAGGATCTTTGGGTCCGTTTCAGTTAACCCGCCGCACAGACAGTTGGAGCCCCTTCCGGTGGCTTCCGTCCACTCCACGAACTCAGAGCTGTGCTTGCTGCACCCACGCCGACTAACGCGTTCCGTTCTCAAAGAGTATTTCTTCTCTCCAGTGGCAACGTCCCAGGATCAACGTCCAGTCCTGTTCTCTAGTTTCTATCAACACAGATTTTGGCAAAATCTGGCAACTCTCTTGGTGTGCGTGGCGGAGTCCCAAGCGGTCACACTTGGTCCTCACTCCCTGTGCAGCCAGCTCGCCCTCCCTCTCCCTGCCCCCGCTGACTGCCCACGGCCCCGGACCCACCTGGGCTTGAGTTTTGGGTGTGGGCACAACGAGGGGGTGTGGGCCTCCAGGAGGGTCGGCATTCCCTGCAGGTCGGTGTCGGAGATGTCACCGTGCGTCCCCCACCCAGGCGGAGAGTCACCCCCGGGCAGGGGAAGAAGGGCCACTTGACAACATGGTCTGAAGTCCACAAAACGCTTCACAATCTGCCACCTCCCCCAGCAAAGGAAGCATCTAGCGACCCTTCTCACAGAGTATGTGGGCAATTGAAGGGACGTTTTTCTAGGAAACGATGCACGGCACGCGGCACCGTCTTATGAAGCTTCTCTGATTAGTCTTCCCTCGCCTTCGGGGTGAGACACTTTCCCACCGTCCCCAGGACACTTGCTGCCTTGGAGTTCCTCTGCTGAGCAAGCAGGCTCAGAGCGCTGATATTGTTATCCTCAGTAGCATCCCAACAACGCCCGGGACAGAGGGGCTGTGCTCTGACGCTCTAAGGAGCGAGGCATTCCCTGAACTCTGTGGGACCCTCTCCCGGTGACTCTGAGATCCTGATGTCGTGCTTTCTTATGCAGCAGACCCCGACTCTGAGCCTGCGGGGGTGCCGAGGGATGGAAACCCGGCGTGCGTATGTGTAAACGGTGGGGACGGTGGCAGCACCGTGACGTGCCCGACCGGGCTCTCCCTGCACGGACGCTGAGCACAGAGCACCTTGGGCCTGAGCTTGGTCAATAAAGTTATCATGCAATTATCATCAGCCGGTCTTTCATTATTAATCGTCACCTCTGGGTCTGTCTGTGGACTGCGCGCTGTATTTCATCTGCAAGTGGGACCCAGATTTGACAGATAGGAGGGAAGCATGAGAAAATGATCAGTGCCACCATGAATAATTGAGCTTTAATAATTTTTGCCGCATTTAGAAATCATTTCCCACACTTGTTACATGACCAAAGTGCCTGAAGCCAAAAAGTTGATCAGACTCATCTCGTGCTTGGTGAAGCTCTGCAGCCTGAACGAGAGCGAGGGACAGATCTTCCGGAAGGAAGCACGTGGAAAAGTCCAGGTCAGAAGCGTGAGCGCTGGCCACCCGCCGGGTTTTGGGACGCACGGCCCCGCTCCTCGAGGCAGCTCCCCGGGCGCGGAGACCGAGCACAGACTGCTTCTGCCAGAGCCACCGAACCTATTGCTTATTTTCATTAAATGATAACATTTTAATTACAAAGATAGTATTTATTCATTGCAAACAAGTTTTTTAAAAGTTAAAAAGTCTCTCTCAAGAAGGGTAAATACCCCTCTTCTCCCCATAGTGGCCGCCCTGGAGAAACAGCAGGGACCACACCCAGAATTTGGTGGGGACTTCGGAGTGATCACGCCCCACAGCCAGAGGGGGCGGTCATGGCTGACATAATGAGGCCTTTGGGGAGAGGAGAGCAGAAGCCCAGCTGATCTGGGATGGCCCGAGACAGCAGAGAGGGAGCCGGCTGGGCTTGTACTGGGTGGGGGGCTGCCCACGCGCGGGCAGGGGCTTGTGTGGCTTCGATAGCCCCCTGGCGCCAAAGGGAGGGCACCCAGGTTTTCAGATCCACTTACTCAATGCGGAACACAGGGAAAAAGAGGTGAGGCTTACAAGCGGTCAGCAGCCACACACCATCGAAGGAGCCACAGTACTCTGTCCCTCAGCCTTCACACAGCCAGGGGACCATCCTGTACAGTGTCTTCAGTAAGAATCTGGACAGGCTGCTGGGAACATTGGGGTCCACGTGGCCCTTCTTTGTACTGCACGTGCATCTTTGGGGTAAATACCCCGAGTGCAACTGCAGGGTCACAATCGCCCAACTGTGGAAAGAGCCAAGATGCCCTCAACAGATGAATGGATAAAGAAGATATGGTCCATATATACAATGGAATATTATGCCTCCATCAGAAAGGACGAATACCCAACTTTTGTATCAACATGGATGGGACTGGAAGAGATTATGCGGAGTGAAATAAGTCAAGCAGAGAGAACCAATTACCTTATGGTCTCACTTACGTGTGGAGCATAAAGAAAAACATGGAGGACATTGTGAGAAGGAAGGGAAGGGGGAATGGGGGGAAATCAGAGGGGAGATGAACCATGAAAGACTGAGGACTCTGAGCAACAAACTAAGGGTTTTGGAGGGGAGGGGGGTGGGGGGTTGGGCGAGCCTGGTGGTGGGTACTGAGGAGGGCACGTACTGCATGGACCACTGGGTGTGGTGCATCAACAATGAATCTTGTAACACTGAAAAAATAAAAGTAATTGGAAAAAAATCCAGACATTTCTATGAATGGATAAAAATATTCTTACACACAAACTATATCTCCACCTTACACTCATCCATCCATCCATCCATCCATCCATCCATCCATCCATCCATCCTCCTTTAGTGTAGAAATGGCGTCACATTATACACACCGTTCTGCATTTGTTTTCCGCTCAGCAATGAGCCTTAAAATGACATTTGTCTGCAGACCCACCTAGTTCTCCCGATGGCCTCATGCTGCTCCATGGCCCTAGTGGTGGCCATTTGGGATGTTCCATGCTCCCCCTCATGAACCCCCTTCCCCTGCACCTGGGTGCGCATGCTGTCTTAGAACTGGGATTGCCAGCTCACAGGGCAAGGTTGGAAGTTTTAACGGATAATCTAAATTGTCTTCCAGAACTTGGCTGCAGAGCAACCGATGGGTCACCAGAGTCTCCATTTCTGTGTCGGCTGGTGATGCGGCGGCACGAACAGCAGCCCGTCAACTTGATATAAGAAATCCTGTTGCAGAATTAGTGACATGTCTCCAAGTGTTTATCAGGTCTTTCTATGTTTTGTTTCTCTGAACTGCCAGTTCTTATCAAATCAGTCCCTCTCTGCGTATTGATCAGCAAGGAATCCCCTCTACAGACACGCCGCAAATGTGACTTCCGGCTTGCCCTCTGACTGTTCCGGAACCCTTTGCTCCAGAGGACTTTCTCGTTATTATGACATGAAAGGGGAGAGTTTCATCTTTTATGGTCACTTACTCCTTTTAGAAAGTACTTTTCTAAGGAACGGTCAGTTTTGTTTCCTGTCACCTGGAATTGTGACAGGGGACACTTTTAATGCTTGTGCTTAAGTTGGCCTTCCACAGAGCTTGCTGTGTTGTGAGGCGCGAGACAGAAATCCTAGCTTTATTTGATCTCATTGGCTTGCAGACTATGTCCATACCATTTGGAAATTACAGATCTTTCACCGGGTGATCTGAAATGCCACTCTTGTCACAGTAACCCCTGGATCTTGTTTTGCGTCCACGTTGTCTATCGACGTACATGCTGATTTCTCCCATCCTCACATGGCTTTCTTCACTGTGTTTCACTATATATTTGGAGATCAAATAAGGCAGCTCCTCTGAAGTATTCCGAACTCAAAACTTCCTTAGCTCTTTAAAGATATTTACGTTCTTGGAAGATCGTTAGGCCCTGCATCTGTTACACGGGTCCTGTGTCCACCAGCAAACACCGAAGATTCTGTCCCTCTTTAACTTGTATGAGAGGGCGTTAAAATGTACGGATTAATCCGGGTAAAATTGACATTAACGTAGTTGCCTTTTTAGTAAGAACAGGATTTGCTCTCATTAATTCAAATGTCTTTTATGTCTTTATATAATGTTTTAATTTTTAATATATGTTCTGCGTTTTCCTTAAGTTTGTTTACAGATATAACTTATCCATATATTACATACATTTGTGTGTGTGTGAACTGGATTGTCTTCCTGTGTATTTCTAACCAGTCATTGTTTTGAGTAGGGAAGTGTGGGTCTTGAACTTCAAATCTGTTTTCATGGTTTCGGAATCGTTTCCCAGGCATCGGATCACACAATGTGCAAAGAGGAGTGATTACGTCCGTTCTGACACCGCGACCTTTTCACTGTGTGACCAGGGCAAAGCCCCAGCACATTGAGGCTCAAGTTTCCTCGTCTCTAAAATGGGAATGGCATTTGCCCAAAGCGATACCCACGGGGAGGGGCTCCGTGTGGGGCAGAGGGGGCTCCCTGGGTGCCGAGCCTGGACGGCGAGGGAAGCCCTTGCCCCCCTGGACAGCCACGTCCTTAGGAGGAGGTCTGGTCCGTGCACCAGGCCTCAGGGCAGGGATAGGACAGCAGGGAGGCAGTAAGGGCATCTTCACGCAGGGTGGTGTGGGGAGTGGCCCCCAGGAATGGGGCAAGGCTCACCCAACATCCACCCCCACTGGGCAGCCAGACATGTCTTTATTTAACGTGTGGAGCGCAGTACCCATGGGTTAGAACGCTCCAAAAATCTCCGTTGCCACGGGAAAGATCTCGCAGCCCTGCACCTTGATCTGCAAGCCTCTCTCGGCCTGTCTGCCCTGCCCATGGGGCTGACCTCACCGAGGACCTCACGCGTGCCCCCCACTGCGGCCCCCAGCCCCAGGGGCTGCCCCGCCCCTCCCGCCTACCTGCATCCTGTGAGGGTCTGGCCCGCGCCCGCACATCCTCACCCCTGCATCTCTGCGTGCCGGGTGGTGGGATGCTGGGGGCCCTTCAGGGCCTTTCGGTGGTGGGTGCAGGCCTGGCGCTCAGGGGATGGCGCAGAGCTCGGGGACCGGACCGCCGGCACCCACACTCCATGGCTTTAGCCCCTTCGAGCGCTCACTCTCGGCTCTGACTTGTGTCGGTTTGATCACTGATTTTAGGAAAGTTCCAGAAAACTCTTCGTGAGTGGCTGTGGCGACAGCTCGTGCAGGCTGGGGCTGAGCTGAGTTTCCTCTCCCTTTCCATGCTTTCCCTTTCTGCCGGGAAACCCAAGGGCGGCTCGTCTTGCCCAAGAACTTGAAACCTTGGTTGTTTGGGAAGCACAGGGCATCACAGTAGAAACTCCCGGTGCTGGGGTCCGCGGGGTCAGGCTCAGGCTTCAGGATGAGAGGCTACGGGCCAGGCCACAGGGAAGACCATGGAGGCCTGAGCCTCGACTAAACGCAGACTTTCCCGGAGCCCGTGGGAGCGGGAGGGACCCGCCAGCCGCTTTAGGACAGAGCGCCCGGCCGGACACGCTCAGTCCTGTAGAGCTCGCCGCTTCATCACAACGCTTTTTTCCCTGAATGATCACAAGCAGAGATTTTTTTCCTGATTAATTAATAAGTTAATGGGCTTAAGTACCCACTATTTTTTTTGCAAAGATTAAAAAAGAGCATACATGTCTTTTTATTTCCAATATATAAATAAAGATGCTGCAACACACTTTCTGTCCCTATAATTAAATGCCTATAAAACTTAATTTATAATCTGGTAATTGATATTCTGTGTGTAAATGCTGGTCCTTCGCCTATATTTTTTTCACAAAACTATCTCAAATAATAACATAATACTGTAAAAACATTCAATGCCAGTAAAAATGAAAATAAGAGACCATCTAGATGATTTCTTCTGAGTGGTATGCACACTGCTCCTCTCTGGTGGTGTCTCGGTTTCCCAGCCCTCGTGCGTGTATGTGAATGTGTGCACGTGTGTGTGTGTGCAAGGCTGAGATCTGGAGCCGAGGGGCCTGGCTTGTGGTCTGGGCCGGCAGCCTGCAGCCTTGAGCATCAGAACCCCCTGAGCGCTGTGTACAGCAGGCTCCTGCCCCCCCCAGGGGCTGACAGAGCGGGGGTGGGGGTCGGGGCCCCAAATGTGCATTTCCCATGAGTTAAGTCCCCAGGGAACTCGGCCGCTAGAGCTGGGGGGGAGCTCTCGAGGACACTGCTCCGTGTGCAGCTCGCCCCCCCTCTGTGACCTGCGGGTGACAACCGCTGCCCCGCCCTCCAGGCCCCACTGTCACAGGGTCCCCTGAGCTCCCCGTTGGGTGTGAGTGCTGCATGCAGGGAGGTCTCGGTCCAGGGACTGCTTGTCAAGGACTTGCCTCGATGGCTCACCATTACGTTCTCCTCCAGCACCTCGATGGGGACAATATCTATGGACCCAAGCAGGTGCCACATGCTGTCCACTGGCTCGGGGTCTCACACAGCAGGTGTGCGCTCAGTGCTGCCCACGGCCCCTCCCCACGGTCCTCCAACTCGTCCCCCCTGCAGGATGCGGCACAGGAACAGGACACAAGGGGGCCTCTGCGTCTTCTTGGCTCTGTCGGACTCGGAGTGCAGCACACAGCGGGGTCGTAGGTGGCTGAGCCCCGAGACACTTGTCATAATTGGGGGGCCACAGCGTCCAGTGTCTTGTGCAGGGGGCCAGGGTCCCTTCTGATGGGCTGGGGGACAATGCAGAGCCTGGACCCAAGCTCTCCAGAAGGGGCCTCTTAAGGACACGTGGGACAGGCGTTTAGGTGGGAATGATTCGTGCTGCAGAAGCAGGCAGGCCCGAGGGGGCCCACCGGCCCCAGCCCCCGGTGTTCATACCCATGTGCAAGCCCGCACCGACTGTGGGGGACCCGCGGCTCGCTTGCACCCAGGAGGATGCGGCATCCTGTCTGCTTCCGAAGATTCCATCCCGGCAAGCTGGAGGGTCTCTCTGACGAGGGCAGGGGCTGTGCTGACCACCTCGCCTGGTGAGGAGCTGTGGGCATCCGAGGACCCAAGCATGGCCCCAGCCAAGGCCTTGCTGCGGGGAAAGGGATTCTAACCTCCACAGGGAGCTTAGAAGCGCGTCCTTCCCAGTGCAGCCTCCAGGTAGGAACTCGGCCCATCGACAGCCTGGGGAGACCCTGAGCAGAAGCCTCGCTAAGCTGAGCGCAGACTCCTGACCCATGGCCCCAGGAGGTGATAAACACACGGGCTTTAGGCAGTGATGTTTATGGCAACTTGTTAGCAGCAGTCAGACAAGTACCGTTATGGATGCTTGGAACTTCATAATTAGAAATTCATTTCTTCACATGAGCCGAAAGGGGACTCAGGTTACTTGGGTTGTTTGACATCGATAGTGACACAGGGGACACTGTGATGGGAGTTAGCCCTATTCTTCCCCCCCCCCCCAACTTGGCCCCAGCAGGACTCAGACCAGGAGGCCCCGGGGAGCAGGGCTGGAGGCTGATGGGCTGGGAGCTTCCCCTCCCACCCGGCCCCTCCCCTGCAGGGTTGAGCTCAGGAGGGGAGGGGCTGGGCCCCTCTGAGCCCATGTGGACCATCTACTGGTTGTTTTGGGTGGGGGAGGGGCAGGAGGAGATTCATTTAATGATTTAATGACTTGGCTTTCAGTAAAAGGCTGCTAGGCCCATTTTCTTTTATTTATTTATTTATTTTTAATTTTTTCAGTGTTACAAGATTTATTGTTCCTGCACCACACCCAGTGCTCCATGCAATACGTGCCCTCCTCAATTTTCTAAAAGAGGAAGTTCAGGGCTCTTCACAGGGCCCAGCGGAGCGGGTGCGGGCAGGCCAGCTGTCCTGGGCCGAAGTCTCCCTTCCAGAAGCGAGAGAGGGACAGCGCTCCACCCGGGGGTTGCTGGGCGGGAAAGGTCCGCACAGTCATGGAACAGGCTTCCCAGGCAACGTGGCTCATTTTTCAGGGACAAGAAATGTCTAGAAAGGGGGGTGCACGTCCGGTGGGGACTGAACAAGGAGCCTGGTCTCTGTTCACAGGAGCCCGGCAGGGCGTGCAGAACGGGGTCCCCGACGGTCCACGGCCCCCTCTGGACCCCACGGCTTAGGGAACGGGAGCCGCGCGCCTTGGCTGGGTGTATACAGTCGGCGCACACTGACTGCCAGGACACAGCACGTTCCTGAGACAAGAACAGTTTTTCCTTTACAGACAGGTTGAGCCTTTTTTCCTGCCTGCAGCGCAGCCTGAGATTAAAACTGTTTGCAGGTCCGCGAGCGGATGGGATTCGGTGTCGCGCTCGCCCCCCTGCAGCGCCGGAGGTGCGCGGACCCCGACCCCTCGGCGAGTAGCGGGGTGCGCGCCCGGGTTGTGCCGCGGCCGGCCGCCCCCCGCCTGCTCTCCCACGGACCCTGTCGTCGGTCTCTGCACCCGAAGGGCCTCCAGAAGAGCCTCCAGCCCGCTCCCCTGCCCGCCGCCCGCCCGCCGCGCCCCTCCACGTCCCGCGCACAAAGTGATCACTCTCACCGGGCTCCTCATTGACGCGCCGACGGGAAATTATTACACGTCATTACATTGCTTCAAACACAATTTTCCAGCCTTTGCAAATCAGTGTCCGCCCGCGTGAGGGGCAATGGGAACTGCCTGCTTCCCTTTCTGCGGGACGACGGACGATGCGTGTTTTCTCTTGGCGGGAAATAAAACGACCCTGTTTGAAATATGTACAAAGCAGGTAACCGGACTGGGAAGGAGCCCCCCTTCCC
>CM053607.1:518497-559709 GCA_028646535.1 Procyon lotor
CCCTCCGCCCCCCCTCCCCTGCACACCCCCCCCAAGGCCCCTGTTCTTCCAGTTGCTGCACTTGTGCTGTGTGACTCTATCAAATAACCATTTGTCTTGAGGTCTTGTCTGAAATAATTTGAACTGCCAAATCCTGAAATGAATAGGTTTTGTTAACACAAAAGGCTAAGGGACTGGCTGAAAATTTTAAAGAGCTCCCGTCCCCGCGTCGCGGCAGACCGCATTGTTGGGCTCCCAGGCGTTCCTTTGTGGGCTCCTTCTGCCTCAGTGGGTGCGGGATGATGGATGGTCTGGCTGCTGGAGGCGCGGGGAAGGGAACGCCAGGCCGGGCCTGGGAATTGGCTAAGTACTTGCGGGCGCTTGAGCCTCACCGCGGTGCGCGGCGCACTGGCCTCCTTGATTGATCACCTGGGGTGCTGATGGACGATCTCGTAAGTGGTCAGGGCGGACCAAAGCCTCGCAAACCGGAGCCCGCAGACAGGACCGCCACTTGTCGCGGGAGAAGGCGGCCTGGCGGTAGGTGCCTGAGGCACGCTGAGCATCGGCGGCCGCGTCCGCCCGCTGTGGGCACGGGGACCCCGGCCAAGGCTCCAGGTCAGCGCCGGGCTGGCAGAAAGGAAGGACATGCTGGGGAGGGAGGGGCGCTGCCCTCGCACAGTCTGGGGCCTCCCTCCTGCCCTACTGAGCTCTGGCCAAGGCCATGGGTCCGGCCTGTTTTCCCAGGCTTTGTTCTTGCCCTGTGAACCCGCCCTCCACACTGAGGACCCCGGTCAGCTTCTGGGAAGCAGGTGGCCACGCTTCTCCCATTGGGCCCCTTGTCCACTGCAGGGGGTCCTCCTGGCTTCTTTCTGAGCCAGAGGTGACAGGGCAAACGCGGGGCCCCTGGGACCCTCAGGCCATGGCAGGAAGGCCGGGATACACGGCCTCCGGGCTGGGAGCCAGCTCTTCCAGGCTCCCCGTGCTTGGGGACACGGAGCGTGGGCACCTCCAGGGGCAGAAGGGACAGCCCTGGACTCCACAGTGAGCGTCGCACTGGTGTGGGGTCACGTCTGCCTCGTGGTGACAGGATCGGCCAGGATCGTGACTGTAAGCCGATCCAGCCTCCACAGAGCGCTGGAGCCCCGCACTCGAAGGGGATGGGGGAGCAGATCAATAGTGGGAAACCAGCCTCTGCTAAGAAGGGGCTTCTCCGTCTTCCCGGAGGGAGCTTCCAAAATCATCTCCATCTAGTCTAAGCTCCAGGGAGGACTTTGTGTCTAAAGGAGGAAGGAGAGGGGGAGAAGACTTGCCCAATGCCAGTATAATGAACTGAGCCCTTCGCTCTGAGATGTGTGATATCTTCTTCAAATGCCCTTTGCAAGGAGTGGAGGTGCAACTAATGAATTATCCTGTGGTTCAGGGTATCTACGGATAATTCATCCCACCTCCTTTTAAGCAGGACGGCTCGGGCTGCCTTTTGCAAGATGTAAACCACGTTGAGGAGGAAAAGGTTTGAAGGGTTGTTTAAAAACTTCATCCCAGATTCTACACGAGGGAGCAGATTGGAAAGACCTCGGGAAGAATATTACTTATGCACATATATTTCTGGTACTGAGGACAGAAAGAGAAATGGGTGAGCGAGAAGATGCCCGCACCTGTGACGATGTTCCTTTATCCTGCGGAGATGAATTTTCACTTTATGCCGCTGGTCTCCAAACTCAACAGAATAGACTCTCGGTTCAGAATAGCGTTTAATGTGTGGCTCAAAGTGCCTGCGATTGTCTTACTTTACTTCTGTTACAAACAACTTCAGATCGTTGCCCGGGACGGGGCAGGGTGGACTGAAAAATGGTGTCTTTTTTTTTTTTTTTTCTAGGTATAAGGATGTTTCTTCTTTCTTTCTGATTAGGGCTTTGTATGTACATCCTTTATATTTTCTTTGTTTTTCTCCAAATCTTTTAATTTAAAAAGCATGTATTAATTTTATATCAGAAAACAGAATTTGGAGAGTCAATGAATTTCACCTCGTTTCTTTAGACAAAACAACAATGTCGGCCGCATTTGGCTCTGCTTTTCAGAAGGACCCTCAGTTTTTGAGAAGACTCAAAATACTGCCTATTTCATAAGCCATTATTGAGGCTTTCACGCATCTTGTTTCCACTTCTAAATACAGTGGGACGAATATGAAGTTTGGAGTTTACAGACACGGTCATTTCCTTCTGACATATCCTCAGATCCAAGCAAAGGACCTGGTATTTCGGGGATGATATTTGCTATAGGAAGCATTCCTGACTCATGGCCCACCCCGCTGTCCTGAGCCCCAGAGCTCCCTAGACCGAATCGATCCTGTGACAGTGCCAGGAGGGAGGTCCTGTTTTTATGGAAGAGGAAACAGGCACAGAGAGAGCAAGCAACTCATCTGGGGTTGCACAGCTCTCAAGAGGCAGCGGTCGGCAGTCTGATTCCATACCTGAGCTCATATGCATTCTCCCTGTTGGTTGTTGTGAGAACTAAGAAAAGTAGGTGACCATGCCAAACACAGGCTCCTTTTATGTCTTTTTTGCAGCAAGTCAGGTAGACCAGATAGCCCAAGTTAAATTGAACAAGTGACCTGCATGGCTGCTGTTTGATCATTATTTGCCATGACAGTGCTCCCACTGAACTGAAGCGTGATGGTGCACCATCTTGGATTTGCTCATTCAGTTCAAATCCGTTTCTCCAGGGACTACAGCCCTTCAAGAGCAGGTACTCCATAGCTTGTGAACAAATGATCGAAGCTGCATTTATTTTTTAAAAATGTCATGCTGTAATAGTTTAAAGGAGAAATATGCTGAATGTAATACATGATCAGCTTATACTGTTGGCTCAGCTTGGTTTTCTAAAAATCAGTTAAATTATTAAAAAAAAAAAAAAGGCTGAACCAAAAACCAGAAACCAAAAAAAAGGAATCAAAGCAAAAGCAGAAAAAAGCCCCAAAACAAAACCACACACCCAAAACTGGGTTTACAAATGGCCCCTAGGACGAGCGCGGGTTCTCCTCGTCGCCTGTAAATCATTCACATCTGCAACCATTTTGTTCAGTCTATTTGCAACTATCAAATTGTAGACTCATTTGCTATTCCTAATGGGAGAAAGAAGACCCACTCGACAACATTTGCAGAACAAAGACTGTATTTATAACAGAAGTGTTGTACAACGTAGAACCGTTCAGGGTAATTGACGTTTGGGTTGGGATTATTTGGGCAGAGAAAGCAACTTATTTAGGTTCCACATCTGCAGTAGATAGTCTGTGCTCGAAGAAACTGCTGAAGCATCATTGGAAAGTTTATTTTGCTACGGGTTGTTTCATCTTCAACCAGTTGTAGTATTGATTTCTCTCGGTGGATTAATTATCAGAGGCAGTTTCAGACTTCCCTGAGATGGACGGAAGGAAAAATGATGTTTTCATTTCAATGAAGCCTGTTGGCAATTGTGCTCGGTTGCTCCGGAGCCCGGGCGCCGGCGAATCGGAGGCCACGCCGAGCGGGCTGAGGCCGGGATGATCCATATTCTCCACGGCGCTGAAGTCTCGGCGTGGTCTGGGGACGCTGGGAAACGGGCTTCACGTGGGTCTCTGCTCGTATTTGCAGAAGGAGAGCGCAGCCCTCGGGGGAGGGAAGGAGAAATGAAGGAGCTGCACAGACGCTGCCGTCTGGGTTATTTATAGCGGGGCCTGACGGGGGCTGTTGTCGGCAGGGACACAGAGGGTCTTACGAGGAGCTCGTTTTAAAGTCACCTCAGAGCACAAGGCAGTGAAAAGCTCTTTGAGAGGCCCTTCTGTGGACTCGAAGAGTCTGGGTAATAAGGAGGTGCGGAACCTCAAACAAGGCTCTCTCTTGGCCCTGGTCCTCCTGGGAGTTGGGCAGCAATCCGGAGAGAGCGGGCTTCCCGGTGCCCAGTGTCGCTCAGCTTCTAGAAGGTCCCTGAGGGGCTGTCAGAGCAGGGGTGGGGACGTCTGCTGCGTTCCCAGCATTGAAACCTGGTGGGGGCAGGCTTGGGGGGAAGGCTGAGCTTCCAGACAAGGCACCCCATTTCTTCTGGGGTCTTCCGACGCGTTTGCTGGGACGTCATCTCTGACAAGGGGTTTAAACCGAGCTTTTGGAACTCTACCTTTTAGTATTGTCCTTATTATTTTTTTCTATATATAAATGTAACAAGGTGACTTTAAAAATGTCATCATGTTGTGAAATAGAAACCAGGTAGAAGATGGAAATAAAACATAATTTGTGTATCTTACCACGTAGATGTAATCACTGCTAGTAGCTATTTCTTTTTTTTAAGTAACACTTTTTTTGTACCGCTGTAAATTTTTCCTCAGGAAAGTGCATTGTGCGCATCTCCTGGGCTTTCCCAGGACACCGTTTCTCCTGCTGCGCACAGTGAGCTGGTGCCCTTGGGGGTCTTGTGTTTTCTTCAATTTCTTTCCTAAGTGGATGTGCTTAGCGTTTCCTATTTTCTGCTTTAAACGTCCTGCACTGAGTATTTCTGGGGCCGTGCTTTGAGCTTGCTGGTGGCCGTGGCAGGACCCACCCAGCCTCGGGCTGTCTGTGCCCCGCACAGGGGACCCTGCGCCCGTGGGCGGCCCAGATGCTTGGCTCTGTCCTTGCCAGCCCGTGGGCGGGGAAGCGGGCACTCCGGTCTCCCTGCCGAGGTGCTTTCTGGTTTCCCAGCCCCATAGGCTGTGGATGGGTATTTTTCCTATATTGATGCCCATTAGGATTTTCTTAAAAATTTTTTGTGAAGTTTTAAAAATGTGCTTGCCTACTTTTGGCTGCAAATGTATCATGTTCGAGACGCAAGAGCTTTGGCCGTGCTCCTCCCTTCAGCTTTACTGGTGCTTCCCACCTGCTCACGCATCTTGTTTTTAGTTACTCAAACCCCCATATTGATTCTTCAACGGCGTCTGCATTTGGTGACATGCTGAGAGATCACTCCCCCATTCTAGGTTCATACAGATCTTCACACGTATTTCTTTTGGCATTTTACACCATTCGTGGGCTGCATTTAAAACTTCAAGTGTCTGGAAGGGACTTTGGCAGGTGACGGGTGATCCTTGCCAGACCTCACAGGATCTGCGTGGACGTGGGGCGGAGGGCGCCCCCTCCCGAGGGGCTCCCCGCGGGACCCAGCCGTGTGCCGTCCGGCGGTGGCAGAATGTGGGGACCGAGTCACTGTGACTTCACAACACTCGGGGCTCCAAAGCCCGGCCCCCCCGGTGCTTCTCCGAGCTGCTTCTCCAAGTTCAAGTTCATCCCTGTAGCATCAACTGGCTGATTATCTAAACGCACCTTTTATGGTGCTTACAGTTCTTAATTATGCTGTTACTTCTTTTTTAAAAAAGATTTTTTTCATTTATCTGGAGAGAGAGAGCGAGAGGGAGAAAACATGAGCTGGGACGGGGAGAAGCAGACTCCCCGAAGAGCAGGGAGCCTGCCACGGGGCTCGAACTCAGGACCCTGGGATCGTGCCCTGAGTGAAGTCAGACGCTTCACCGACTGAGCCAACAGGTGCCCCGTGTTGTTCCTTCTTAAAACGCTTCTGTGATTATTATTTTATTATTATTAATGTCATTTTACATATTTACTATTAACTTATTCATTGTAATGGCTTACCTTTCTAGGTCACCTCAGAAGGGCACAGGGTCTGTTGGCCGTGGGTTTTCTCCATTCCTCGTGGGCTCCCCCCGCCCAGCTCATGCGGGGACAGTGCCCTGCCCTCACCTGGGCCCAGGGCTGAGCCACCCTCCTCCGACCCCCCAGGCCTGGCAGAGAGAGGGAGGAAAGGGGCGGTGACCGGGTGCAGTGGGATCTGGGTGGCCCAGGCTCTGGGCCATTGTTCTCACACAAGCCTTCTGGAGACTGCCAACCCGGTTGGCTGGGCCCTTTCCCTTGACAGGTCTGGGGTGGGCAGGGAGGACCAGGATTTCCGTTCCCAACGCATTTCCAGGGGGCCCTGACGCTGTCCCACAGAACCAGTAATTCAGAGGTTGGGTCTTTCTATCAATCTGTCTCTCTAACTTTAATCATATCTGAGATAACAGTTAAATTTTCTGGAAGTTTCTTTATATTATTTAAAACAGGGAAGCGTATGTTAGAAATATTCTTTTAAATTCCTCCAGGAATAACTCTTTTTTTTTTTTTTGCTTGCTGATTAATTTCCTTAATTACTTAAACTGTTACCACGTTCCTCTCTGTAACTGCCGTCCTCCTAAGGTGAATTAGTTAGTGCTGTGCTTCTGTGATTTGAGGCATTTAAATACATTTTGAAACACAGAAAGATAACACGAGATGACACAGGTTATGGAGGCTAAATCCTGCGGGGCTCTCTCCCTCTTTCTTCTTTGTTCCTTGGAACGAGTAGGTGCTTTGGGCAGAGAATGAAAGAAATGTGGGATTAGGCGCTCTGACTTGCATCCAAGAGAGAGCCCGTTCTGCCTGAGCAAGTCCAAAAGGCTGTGGCAGGATCGGGACCTTTTGAATGTACGTTGAGTGTTGCAGATGGAATTCTGGATAAAAACATGAGTCAAAACATCAATGGCCAATTTATCATTTGATCACTTCCTGGGAAAAGGCCAGATTTATTTGTAAGTGCCTGCTCATTTTCTTAATCATAATTACTGTGTTTTGTAACGCGTACATCATACAATTTATTTAAAGGTAAATTTATTTCGAATAACTGAATTTGAATGTGAATGAAATACAGTCTTTAAGGGAATGATTTAAAAGATGTGCTGGGCAGAAAGCTTGTATCGATATGTAACTGCACGTAGCCAGCAGCAGACAGAAGGCCGGGGGCGGGAGATCCTTGGCGTGTTTCCGGTAGTTCTGAGCCTGCCCATTTCCCCTTTGAGCTCTGCAGTGTGAACTGTGACTGGGCCGTGACAAGGAGGGGTGGTCCCAGTTTCTGGGCCCCAAATTCCTGCTTCCCGTCTCTCCACCGGGTAGAAGACAGTCTTGCTGCATCTCCACAAGCATCTCATGGTCAGGGAGGCTCTTTGCTGGACCAGCCTCCAGCCCGGGCCCAAGGCACACGCGTCTGTCCGCACCCAGTGCTGGGCCCTCCGCCCTGGGGGAGGTGCTGAGCTCCCCGCGGGCGTGCACACTCTCCTGCGTCCTTTTCTGTCCACAACCTGCAGGCCCGGGGTCAGGCCCGATCCAGGCAGGATGAGGTTCCGGATGCACCCACAGAGCAGCCTCTGCAAATATAACCTTAATGAGAGGAAACCTCTCGGCCCCGCAGCACCGCCCGCCGGCAGCGTCTGGGCCTGGCAGCCGCTCCTTTGCTGGGGTCCCGGAGCGTGTTCAGAGTCCAGAACTCTCAAGGGGCAAAGGCTGACGCAGTGGGCACGGCAGCCACCTGACAGGGCACACCGAGGGGAACCCGGTCCAGGCCGGGCGTGCCAGCTGGCTAGGCTGCCCACATGTAAGGGTCTCTACGGGGGGTGGGCACCCCCCTCCGGGAAGCGCACGGGCCCGCAGATCTGTGTCTCTTCTCACCCCTGCAGCTCGCTCAGCCCCCCGAGGCCCAGCCTTCGGTGGGGCGGGGTTTGGAGGAAGGGGAGGGTGAAGCAGGCATTGGGTCCTGCTCACAGGCCGTCTGAGAGTTGTGCCCTCGAGCCAAAGGCTCTGCTGGGGGGACCTGACCCTCCGAGCCCCCAAACCAGCTGTCAGTCCTCAGCAGGCCTGCTGGGGGCCTTGTGACCTGCCCCTGCCTTTGCTTTAAGCTTGGCTTTGCCCCAGCCCTGGTCCCCACTGCTCTGCCTCGGCCCGAGGCCCAGCGCCTTGCCCACTGGACCTCCTTCCCCAGCAGATGGCCTCTGAGTCTGGGCCAGGGAGGGGGCCCCAGTGTCCTGGTCCCAGCCGGCACTCCCTCCATATGCGTAGGCCCGACTCAGGCCGGAGCAGGGCCGGTGCCGTAACAGGGAACCAAGGTGTGGACCTCGCCCCGGGTCCACCCAGCTGATGCGGCTCCCCGGGCTGTATTTACAGGCACGCGTCACACAGGGGGACTTCAAGCACCTCCTGAGAGCGTTCCTACCTTCCCGGGCTCCCCCCACATGGGGCGGGGCTGAGACCAGAGCCACAGAAGGTGTGCCTGCTGGGGCACCCTGAGTTTCCTGGGGGCTCAGGAGATCCAGCTGCCCAGAGATGCGGAGGGACTTGGAACAGCCAACCTTGAGGTGCTATTTTACAAACCCAGTGCAGACGGGTGCAGTTACCTTTCCTGCGAGTTGTACGAAGATGGAGGCGGCCGGGGTGAGGCTGTGGACGCACAGCTTGGAGAAGACTGCAGGAAGCAGACGCCTGTCCTCTGCAGGCCTCGGCTCAGCGACCTGGCCCTGCGGCTCCGCCCTGATTGTGTTAACAGCCTTCTCACACGTTAGTTAAATAATGTTTTAATAGTCACTGCGAATCTTGCATTTTGTGGCCAATTAAAGACATGACTCATTTGTTTATGGTGACCCTCAGGAGGCAGTGTTGAATGGACATACTGAGCAGACGTCCCAGCTGGCCCCTGACCTTACGGGGAGCAGCCTTAGTCTTCGCATTAGGCATGGCATTAGCTGTAGGTGGCGGTCGTGTTCGGCGACAGACCCTTTCTCAGGCTGGGCAAGGGCTCTTCCCTTACTAGCTTGTGGAGAGTTTTAGGATTTTGTCAAATGCATTTTTTTTACTATTATGATATGTGAATTTTTAAAATTTGTTAACACGGTGGATTGCATTGATAAATTTTTGAAGGTTAAGATAATTTTGTGTATGTGGTAAACCCCATTTGTTATAATATCTGATTATTTTTAGATTTGCTGTATTTGATTCGCTAAAATCTTTGCATCTATCTTCACGAGAAATGTTGGTTTGTATTTGTAACATCTTCTGTGTGTGATTTTAGCATCAGCGTAGTGTTATCCATAATAATATGCTTATCTTTTACAATTTTAACATCTTTAGGACCTGTAGTGATGTCTCATTCCTGCTGTTGCTAATTTGAGTCTTTTTTTTCCCCATGTAGCCAGATCCACATAGCTAGAGGCTTATCAATTTTATAGATTTTCTTGAAAAACCTAGTTTTGGTTTCTTTATTTTCTCTGAGCTTTTTTTCTCATTCTTATACCATTTTTTTGTTCTTATCATTAGATTTTTTTTCTTCTTACTTTGGTTTCATTTGTTTTTACAAGTTTCTTAAGAAGCAGAGCTTATTAGTTTAAGATATTTCTTCTTTATAATATAGGTATTTTAGAATTATAATCAGTAAACATCCTGTTTAAGCTGCACCCCACATATTTCAATATGTTGTACTACTGTTTTAATTCCGTTCATAACAGACATTTTTAAAAATTTCCTTTAGATTTATTCTTTAGAAACACTTACTTTGAGTGTCTTATTTAGTTGACAAATAGTTAGAGATTTTCCAGATATATTTTCTGTTACTGATTTCTAATTTAATTTCTTTTTTTTTAAAGATTTTATTTATTTATTTGACACTTGTGAGAGAGATCACAAGTAGGCAGAGAGGCAGGCAGAGAGAGAGGGGGAAGCAGGCTCCCTGCTGAGCAGAGAGCCTGATGCGGGGCTCGATCCCAGGACCCTGAGATCATGACCTGAGCCGAAGGCAGAAGCTTCAACCCACTGAGCCACCCAGATGCCCCTAATTTAATTTCATTTGGTTAGAGAACATAGAGCCTGGAGACAGAGCATAGTCTGTTTTACTTGGAGGCTGGTGTTATGGTCCTGAATATGGTCTACCTGTGTGTCCTGCAAAGGTAACATTACTGCAGTGCTCGGCGGCACTGGCCAGAGACGTCCGGGGCTGCTTCAAGCCCTCTGAGTTCTTGTTGGTTTTCTCTCTCTTGCTTTTTCTCTCTCTGTTCTAGAGTTGTTGGTGGAAAGGTGTTGAAATCTCTGACCATGGTGTGTATTTTCTTCTAAAACTAGACCCTCCTTTAGTTTTATCAGTTTGTACATCATATTATTAAATGCTTACACTTTTAAGATTTTTCTGTGGTTCCTTGATAGATGGAAACTTTTATTATTATGAAATGATCTTCTTTATTCCTGGTAATATTCTTTGCTTTAAAATTTACTTTGTCTGATTTTAATATAAGCAGCCCAGATTTCTCTGATTAGTATTTGCATGTATATATTTTCCATCCTTGACATTGCAAGTAGGTTTTTGAGATGGGATATTTGGGTTTTGCTCTTAAAAGTTTTTACATTGAAATCTGCTTTTTAAAAAGATCGTATTTATTTGTTTGAGAGAGAGAGAGAGAGAGAACACAAGCAGGGGAGAAGGAGAGGGAGAACCAGCTCCATGGGAAACCAGGAGTCGGATGCTGGGTTCAATCTCAGGACCCTAGGGTTATGACCTGAGCTGAAAGCCAATGCTTCACTGACAGAGTCACCCAGGTGCCCCTGATATCTGATGGGGGTATTTGTATTATTTATATTTCATGTGATTATTGATGCAGTTAGGTTTAAATTTATTCTATTGCTATTAAAAAAAATAATTTCATTAGTTCTTTCATTTGGTTGGTTCTTTCATTTCTTTTCTCCTTCCCTAGTTTGTTTCAGTTTGTATGTTGATGATACCATTTTATACCCCTTGTTAGCTTATCAAGTGTAATTATTTTCCTTAGTGGTGGCTTTAGGGATTCTAACCTAAGCACTTGCCGCATCGCTGCCTACCTTCAGGGTTCAGTGAGAACCCTACGAAGTGCACTCACAGCTCTCTCTGAGCCCAGGCTGTTGTTGTCACAGGTTGTGTTGCCGCACGCGGGGTTGACACTTCACTGTACTGTTACTATTGGTCCTCAGTCAGTTATCTCCCAGGACAGTAAAACAGTCATTTATGATTACCTCGTAAGGTGCTCTTTATGTCTTCATTTTGTTCTAGATTTCCACCTATTGTCATTTTCTTTCTTAAACAACATCCTCTAACATTTATTGGATGCAGGTCTGTTGGCTAGGGATTTTTTCTGCTTGCATATGCCTGAACAGACTTTATTTTGCCTTCATTTTTGTAAGACATTTTTACTGGGTAAATATTTTCTTGTTTTGTGTTTTATTTTTCAGAATTCCATGGTATCACTTCACTGTCTTCTGGTTTAAACTGTTTTTATGAAAAATCTGCTTATATTTGTTCCATCTTCAGACCGTATGTTTTTTCTTTGGCTAATTTTAAGATTTTTTTAATCCCTGGCTTAAGGCAAGTTGGTTACAATGTGCCCAGTTTTCTTCATGTTTCTGCGCTAGCCGCTTATTGAACTTTGGACTCTGTGATCTTATCATTTTCACCAAATTTGGAAAATTTCAGGTTACTTCTTCAAGTATTTTTTCTCTCCCCTACCTTCAGGATCTCAAATGATGCATGTAGGAGCGTGCTACATTGGCCTGCTGCTCCCTGATGCCCTCTTCCCTGGGGTGCTTGACTTTGGACTGTCTGTCGTGCTCTTTCTTCAAGCTCGTTGATCTTTCTTCCACAGTGTGTAAACTGCTTTACATCACCCAGTGTGCATTTCATTTTGGGTGCTTGATTTTTCTTGTCTACAGGTTTGATTGAGGGCTATTCCTTATACCTCCCTTGTGTTTGCTCTAACGGTTCCATCTGTGCTCGAACATATAGGGTATGGGCACAATAACTGCTGTGATGTCTTTGTCCTACTAATGCTATCCTTTGTCTTATTTCTGGGTCTCCTGCGATTGACTGACTTCTTCCTCATCACGCATCATGGTTTTCTTTGTATGCCTGGCAATTTTTTTAATTAGGCGTTAGTTTGTAAATTTGCCTTGTTTGGTGTGGAGTATTTTTATATTCATATAACTATCCTTGAACTTTATGTCTAGATTTCAGTTAAATTATGTGGAAGCCGGTTAACTCAGTCCTTGCTTCTAAGCCTTGCTGTGTGATGCTAGTGTGGTCTTTAGTAGGGGGCCGACCTCACCCTCGTATTGAGGGGATACCCTTCTGATTCTCCACTGATTCTTGGCCCTATTCCTGCCCCCATGTGTGCTCTTGAGACTTTTCTGGCAGAGACACTTCCCTCCCATGTATGTGTTGATCAGTGTTCAACTTCCCTCAGCAGGGTGGGGGTGGGAGTCTCCATAGATCTCTGCATCTCTCTCTCTGGGCAGAATTTCTCTTTTTGGACTCCTACCCTGTGAGCCCAGCTGCTTTGAGCTCCCCAACATACCAATTCTTCTTCTTTTTTTTTTTCAAATCAGGGAATGCCCTGGGTTTTGCCTCCATTTCCTCCCTGCACTGACTTCTGCAATCTCTCTCCAGGCATTAACTTGGGGCAATCCTCAGACTCGCTGTGTTTGTATATGCTCTCAGAGATGGCTGGGTGTGTTGACTGATATCCAATGTCTGACAACGGTCATTTCCTATATTTCATTAGGGTTTTTTTAGTCACTTCAGGTGGGGGAGTGAACCCAACTCCTGTTACTTTATCTGGACATAAATCTAGGTTATTTCTGAAGGGTATTTAAATTAGTCCTACATCCACACTTTCCGTCAGACAGCTCTTGCACTTAACAGTATATATTGAGCACCGTCTATGTGCCTGACATCATTCTAGATGCTGTGGTTACAGTAGTGAATCAAATAGACAAAAAAATGCCTTCTCCTATGGAGCTTATACTCTATTTAGCGTAGACTGACAATAAACAGATAAGCAAGGTACATCATGTATCTGATGGCAGTAAGAGCTGTGGATATGAATCCAGAATGACGTCGTTCAACAGTAGTTATGCCCTAGGAAAAGGTGGGGGGTGTGTCCCTGATAGATGTGTCCAGAGTGGCCTTGAGCACTCGTGATACCCTTAATTTGCAGGTCACCTCTGGGCTAATGTGACCATGAGGAAAGTGAGGAAGATGATGTGCACACTAGTGGCTAAAAACGCTTGAGCACAACTGACTGTAGCAATTCTAAACTCTGTTACTCACACTTTTTGCTATTTCAGTGCTACGGAGCTAGAATGGATAAAAGCAGATTCTGGAGTGTCCTGGAGCTGTTTCTAACCCTTGAAATCTTATTGTTCTCTGTAATAAAATAAGAATAATGGTCTCTATCTTCTAGGGATTTCAGGTAGATTAAAGAAGGTAATATGTGTAAAGCCTTTAGAACCGTGCCTGGTACACAGTAATTACACTGGTGGTAAGAACTTATCAGATATTAGCTATCACGGTTATCATCGCTGCCATCATCACCTTTGTTATCAACGCCGTCATCACTGTTGTCACCATCGTCACCATCCACATCGTTACTGTCATCACCACCATCAACACCAGCATGACCATTTCTTTCATTATCAAGACTGTCATCACTTCCTCAAAATCACCACCACCATCATCATCACCAACATGATCGTTACCTCCATTATCGACATTATCACTTCACCAAAATCACCATCACCATCATAACCAACAGCATCACCATCATAATCAACACTGTCATCCTCACCATCACCCTCATGACCACCACCACCGTCAACACCACTATCATCACCATCATCACAATCACCATTGTCATCAGCATAATAATCCCCATTATAATCACCATCACTGTCATCACCAGCATCACCAGCATCACCATGACCAGCATCACCATCACCATCAAGGTCATGACCAGCATCACCATCACCAGCATCACCAGCATCACCATCATAATCACTATCACCATCACCATCATAATCAACACTGTCATCCTCACCATCACCCTCATGACCACCACCACCGTCAACACCACTATCATCACCATCATCACCATCACCATCACCATCATCACCATCATCACCATCATCACCACCGCCATCACCATCATCATCATCACCACCACTATTACCATCACTATCTCCACCACCTTTATCATCAGCATCAGCCTCGCTGTTATCAGCAGTGGCAGCATCACCACGGGCGTCTTCAGAACCTATATTATCACCAGCACCAACACCACAATGTACTTACTCCTGAAAAGCTTTCCTCGCTACTCTGGATATTTCCAGCACCTTTCCTATCATTTATTGAAGAACAGCTGAATGACATGGGCTTCTATCCAGAAGAGAAAAATGAGAGCTCAGTAGGCTGGGTGACAAGTTCTTCCTTCCATTATGAAAAGTGAACAAAAACTTTAATTTCAGACTCTAAGAAATGACTTCTTCCAACAGACAGCCCTAGTTACACAAGGCGCCCTACTGTTTCTAATTCCACCCTTAAATTCATAGTTGACAGTGATTCTACCAGCACCAAAGTGGAATGAATTGCAATTTCAGTAATTTTATTGGCATGACAAGGTATACAAGAATTGCCAATGTTAATGTTTCAAATCCAGTGTCACGGCAGTGGTCACAGAGCATGTGCCTCTGTTTCTCATTACTGTCTTTCCAAGTCAGTGTCAGACTCTAGCTACTTTAAGGTTGTTTCTGCCAAATTTTAGCCTTATTTCAATTTTATAGTTTTTGTTCCTATATCTGCTTTGACAGGATTTCCTCGCAATTTTCAAAAATTGGAGAAAGATATTGTCTACATTTCTGCATCTTGTAAGGAGGAGTAAAAACTATTTTTTTGGGTCTGATTTAGTGCTTTCTTGTGACAATTATTAAGTTATGTTCCAATTACTTCTTCTGGTTAGTGAGATCAATAGCACAGAAGATAAGCTTAGATTATTATTATAATTGTTGTGTTCATCAGGAAAAAATTAGCCTGATCAATTTAGTCAGAGCTAGTAAATTATTAAATACTGGGGAAATATAATTTATACAGTTTAGTAGTTATGCAAGAACCACCCTCACAATTATTTTTCACCATCCTATCCTGAGATAAAATTACTGGTATGGGACATGACAGTCCGGCTAACCATCCAGCAGTACCTTGAAAATGTTTTATCGTAGCATCAAAGAGGACGGCAGCATGAATTCCACGCTGCTTGGGTTTCTATGGTGGGGCAGCGTCCTGGTCGGGGAGGGACTCGGCCGGGATATTACATAGAGAGTATATACGTGTTTGTGTTTGTACATATGAGTACTAATAAAGTATTGTCTTTAATGCCTCATCTTCCTTTCCCTTATATTTTTGATCCAACATAGGAATTGTATAAATTCAAGAAGGGCTCTAAATTTCTCTAATGCCCATGAATCCCTCCCTCCAGACCTTCTGCAGAGGAAATGAATACCACACATACACGATCTGTTCTAGTCCCGCAGATTAAAAAACTAATGGTTACCTCAGGTAGATCCTGACCCGTTCCAATGCTTTTAGCCCTTCAGTATAATATTATCTTTTTTTCCGTAAATTGAGGCTTTTCCAGTATTACCCACAAGTTGGCACTTCTGTGTACGAGAAACTGTGGTCCAAACTGTGTCACCACCGCCATCGTGACTCTCATCTGGGACGTCACGAGCCCCCACCTGCCGAGTTCCTGTTTTGGGGAGTCCATTTCTGCTATAATTTTTGAACACTCCGTGCTAACTTAATATTTTGTGATTGTTTCCCAGTGGTTAAAATGCTTTGAGCCAGGGCTTTGTTTCAGTTAGTTTTGCTTTTCCAAAGCTTGGCAATGCCCACCTCACTGTATGCGAAAGAAAATGGATAGTGAAGCTCTTTAATTAATGTGGATATTATGAAATTTTAACTGTGGTTGATGGGCTTTGGTTAAGAATCGATCGCTGTCCCTTAATTCTCTGATGGATCTGAGAATACGGGCAATGAAACACCACCAAAGGTGTTCGCAGAGGAAGAGCCAGTTGGGTGGGAAGGCTTCTGATTTATTGGATGCCAGATAGGACGAGTCCGATAGAGCACCCTGGGGGTTTGTGAGCCTGTGCTATTTGTGTAGTGAAGGTTCCGCCTGCACCCATAACATTTCACATTCCGATCTGTACTCAATCATCACCCTACAGCATGAGGCTTGTCTTGGGAAACATATTAATCATAAAAAGAATCCTTCCACGGATGTGGGATGAGCTGCTTCAACCGTAAGCCAAATTATGGGAGGGAGAAAACCCCTGAGCATCAGTGAAACACCTACAGGAGGTGACCTTGTTCTTGGCAATTTCCCCTTGGGTATAATTTTCTGAAGATGAGAAAGTGGGGTTCTGTCTGGGGTCCCACAGCCCACAGTTGTAAATAAGGTCGAAGTTACAGTAGCCTTCACTCTGGAAGAAGAATCATACCCGTTTCAGGGGTCCCCACTGCCTTTGTCAGATGCCGGGGGCCCGGCCCGGCCATGAACCAGCTCTCCTCCTGGCCCTCGTCTCCGAGCTGTCTGGGCTCTGCCCCGCCGAGCTGGGCTGCTGGTGCGTCCGGTCAGCTGTCCGCTCAGCCTCTCGTCAGTGAGGAGACAGTGCTCTATCCATCCCCACGGCGTCCCGCCCGGGGTCCTGCCCAGGCTGCTTGGTCGAGAAGAGTCCCAGAGCTGGGGGTCCCTGCCAGGCAGGATGACAAGGTGGAGACGGGTCCCCACGCCGGCTGCTCCTCCGCCCCGGACCTGCCCCCGGCCGCCCCCGAGCCAGCCCCTTCTCACCCGTCCGCGAGCCGTCCACGCAGCCTGGAAGCCCACGTGCTTCTGAAGGCTGCAAACATTTCTGAAGCTTGCGGTGGAAAACACTGAGCCTTTTTCATAAACTGCTGTGAGTCCAGGTCCTTCCCTTCCTGGTCTGAAAATTGGCTTCTTAAATCTCAGCCGTGCTTTACATACTCCCCTGGTAAACATCACTTGCCTGGTTTTCAGCATGTTTTTGAGCGCGTCCCCTGTGCCCGGTTCGGTCAGCGGCGAGTGTTTCAGGCAGGGCGGGGCAGGGATGTCCTGCTGGGGACGGTCCCGCTGGGCGCCCCGCCTGTGATATGGCCTGGGCCTCGTCCCCAGCCAGGTGTGTCTCTACCTGACCACACATGTTCTACCTGCAGGTCCACATGGTCTTGGACGTGCTCGGTGCATGACCTGGTCCTGCCGTCCCCCTACCTTGGGACCCCCCCGGAATGGGAAATAAGAACACAAGGACTCGGTGTGATGGCTTGATGGGCAGTAACGATGGCCGCCACTGGTTTCCTCCTTTGTTGAGCCTAATTCAGGGCATAGGGATGTTCAGAGCCTTTAAATCCTGACAGTGTCCTCTCTGGCCATTTGAAGACGGATCTATCAACTAATTCCTATACGCACAGGGGCTCAGGAAAGGGATTGATGTTTCCAGGCGCCTGCACGAGCTCACCTGTGCCTGCTGTTTCAGCTTCTTGCGTCCATTTCACAAACATCAGCTCCTCGTACCCAAGACGGCGTGGCGGGGATCTGCGAGGAGCGGGCCACAGGCTGGGGATCAGCCGGCCGCGTTCAGCAGCGTCCACACCCGCTGGTCCTCGTCCCGGGTCAAGCGCCGGCCCACGGAAGTGCCACCTCCACCTTCTGCCCACGTGTCAGCCTCACCAAGTGTGCGGCTGAGGTGCAGCCTCCCCCTTTGGCACTTGAGACGTCGCCAGAAGCCCCCAGGAACTGTGCTGGGAACCCGGACGCCGTCGGGCTGCCGAGGGCCGAGAAAACAGGTCGGGGGGAAGCCCGCTGCTTTATCTCGTGTTTCCTTCTTCACTGGGACGTGGTGTTTGTGTGGCACACCTTCCAGCTGTTTCTATGCTCCCTCCCTGCGGTGGGAGATGGGCAGAGCTTTCCCACGGTAACGGACAGGCCTTGTCAATTAGGTATCGCTTTCTATTTCCCTGTTTATAATCCTGTGGCTACTGAACATCAATAATTCCTGCCCTCTCTCCTTGTCCCCCAGAAGATTGATGGCGCGCGTCACCTCTCATACGAAGACATTTAAATGAAAATCACACTTCCGTCGGCATCCCATTTTCCCGCTGAGCGGGGGAAGCAACCCTATTAAATCAAATTATATGTGACTTTTAAAACTTCCCTTTACAGCATTCAATTGAAAATCTGAATCTTATCATAATACATTGCCTTTTTATGAGTAAATTGACTTTACTTGTTCCCTGGGGGGTTTCCAGCCTCCTTTCCACACTAGGGGGGAGAGAGACCCGCTGCCCCTCGAAGGCACAGAACGCGTGGCGGAGCCGGCAGGAGGTCGGGAGGGCCCTGGGCCGGCCTTTGCTGCGTGAGGGGCCCTGGTGCCTGCGACCTGGGCTCCTCCCGATTCCAACTAGCCTCGGAGTTGGGCCATGGGGCGTCGGCAGAAGCAAGTCAGTGTCTCGGGGGCCCAAGTCCCATATCCCCAGCAGCTCCGGGTGGTTAGGTGGGAAGGTGGGCCCCGGGGCCGCCGAGGGTGGGTTCCCTCGTCCTTTCACGACAGTCTCTGAACCCGGCCGGCCCCCTGAGAAGGGTCCTCCACCCACCACGGCCTCAGAATCTACTCCTGTTGGGAAGGTTCCGGAAGGTGTGTTTGGAGGTGTGTCCGGCTTGGAGAAGTTGCAGTGAGCGAGAGGCCAGCTGCATAGGGACGGCGCTGCAGGAGGGGGAGCGCCGAGGTACAGGGTCTCCTTTCCTGGCGGGGTGGCCAGAGACTGGGTGCACACACGGCCGGACGGGTTCATGAGGGTCCCTGGGAGAGCTTCTGGTCACGTCCCCGAGGGCGAGATGCAGTGACACCAGGCTTAGGCCGTTGGAAACAGAAAACATGGCTGGGGAGGATCCAGGTTTAAATTTTTTTTAATTTAAACATTTTTGATTGTATTTCCCTCCCTGCCGCCAGGGGGGAGCACGGCCCGGTCGCGATCACCGGACGCACCGTGACAAGGGAGTGGTCGGCCGTCGGGGAGGAGCACACGGGGTTTCTCCGGTGAGGACCGGAGCCCCGATGAAAAGTGAAGGGGATACTCTATTGTGTTGCATGAAAAAGAAGTCGCCGTTGGGAGGTCAGGAGACAGGGTCGCAGGGAGAGATCTGTTTCCTGGGGGCTCAGTCACGGGCACATCCGACTCCCAGTTCTGGCTCAGGTCCCCGTGTCGGGCGGTGGGAGGGGGCCCCGTGTGGGCTCCGGGCTCAGCGGGGGGTCTGCGTGGAATCGATTCTCTCCCTGCCCCTCCCCCACTCGCACACACATCCTCTCTCTCTTTCAAAAAAAGAAAATCTGTTTCTTCCACAGCAGGTGTTGGACAAGAGAGCGCGGAGTTCCTTGGTGTCCAGGGGGGGTAGTGTCTGCCCTGCTGACCAAGAACCTTCTGACCCTGACCCTTGACCCAGGCCCCAGACTCTCCTGTGGGTCCTTGGTGCTGGGACGCACCCTCCAGTGGAGGCTTGGCCCTGACTCTTTATTAGCCTGATGTCGGTTCACCCGAATCCACCCCCTAACTTCTGGTGAGCAGGTTAGGGTAACACAGCACCTAGAACCTGGAAATAACTGATTTCATCTCTCTCTCAAAGCGAGGCCCCTGTTCTCCGCAGGTTTCTGCCGTCTGTCTGCAGGCAGAGCAGTCCGAGTGAGAGCTTAGCCGAGCCCCTGCGCAGGAGCCCGAGAATCCGCCCGTCCCCCCTCCCCCTGCGCAGGAGCCCCGAGAATCCGCCCGTCCCCCCTCCCCCTGCGCAGGAGCCCCGAGAATCCGCCCGTCCCCCCTCCCCCTGCGCTGGAGCACCGAGAATCCACCCGCGCTCCGTCCTCCCGTCACCCCTTCTGCAATGTCTTCACCCCATTGTCGTCCTGCCCTCAGCGCTTTCTAAGAAATCCAGTCCATACAGCGTGACTCCCCCGCCTGCCCCCTCGGGCTGATGCTCAAGCCCAGAAGCCCTCGGCTGGGTTCCTGTTCCTAAATTGCATTTGTGAATTGAAATAATGAATGAGGGTGTTTTGACATTTATAATGAGAATGAGTTGGTTTTGTATAAGATGCTTCCCCCCAAAAATCCATTTATGTTTATCATTTGCCAGCTAATCCACCAGTAATGATCTCATTGTCATGTGATCAATTAAATTTTATCATTAGCATGATCAGCGTAATCATGTTATGAAAAACTGATGCCACGTAATTCTTCCTAACGGGGTTGACTCGGGGGGAATCCGACGCGCTGCCAGGCACCCCGGGGGCAGTGAGCATGCACACCCCGCCTCGCGGCCGGCGCAGAGGGGCTCTGGGCTTTGCTGTGGAAGGGTTTCGGCTCAGGCCCCTAATGTCACGACTTACTTTTCCAACAGAGCTCATACCTTTCCCACACGTTCTCCATTTCTCTTGTGTACAGTCTTTCTTCACCGTCTTGACTGGTCTCGTTGAGATCTCACGCCCGGTGGAGGTGAGGACCTTGTGTGTCTGTCCCTACCCACCCCATGCGAGGGGACGGAGGGTGGGGGGCTTGCTGGCCAGCGAGGGACCCTGTCCTGCTGAAGACAGCAGAAGGCCGCCCAGAATTCACTCAAGTGTCAGCACGGATCCTGAGAGTCAGGTGAACTTCAAAGGCCAAGGGCAAGCCCTGGGAGCCGAAAGGACGGAAAATGCAGTCGGGTGACTTGTGGGTGGACACAGAGCACATCAGCGGGGCCAAGGACGACGGCAGACGGCCCCCTGCTCCGACGCGCACGTGCGTGCCTTTGTCCCGGGCGAGGAACCAGGAGCTCGCATGGTGCCCAGGCGGTGTGGCCTCCCAGGGGACAGCGTGCAGAGGCTGGGGTTCCGCTGTGCTTTCCCTGTGGGTGACGGCTGTGGAAGGAGCAGGCTTCTGTGGGGTCCTGTTCTTCTGGTCCTGTCCGTGGTCCTGTCCGTGGTCCTGCACATTCAGAACCCGAGAGCCCGCACTCGTACCACCGACAGGACCCACAGCCAAACTAAGCCGTTTCCCCGCCATGGGGGCGAATGGGGGTGTGGGTCCAGGGCCTGCTCCACACTTGGCATCCCCGAGGGTCATGGTCACAGGCACCTGGAGTTCTCTGTTGGGAAACATTCCAAGGGGTCTAATTAGTTGTTAACTCAGATTATTTCAGGGCGGGAGCGCCTTCCATCTTGACCCGTCAGAGTCCAGCCACGCCCCTGCGGACTGTCTTCAGCTCCCACGGCTGGGGGTACGGGGGTCTGACGGCTCGCTGGGCCTGCCGGTCTCTCCACTCAGTAGCAGCTTTCTTCTCCCCTGGGTTTATAGGGGTCAAATGTTTTAGTTCAAAAAGTGTGACTTTTGGTACAAAGCCATCCTGAACAATTTGGACCCGGGATTCCTGACCCCGCTATTTCATGGGAGCCAAAGCTGCCTTTCAGCCGGCCTTCCACTGGCTGCCTCTTCGACATGCTTCGCTAACCCTAATAGCTCCCTATTACCAGCTACAATTTAGCATCTGAGCCAGGAGCTGGATGAGAAAGGGGAGAAGAGAGTGTAAATTATACGGAGTAGCGGGGAACAAAGGTTTTATTTCTCCTGAGCACAACCCTTTGATAGGAAAACGGGGGAGACAAATGTGTCGCTAATTTAATTAAGTAGTATGAGATTTCAGGGTCTACAGATGCCATTTAGAACGGGATTAATCAAGAGCAGGTGACGAAAATGAATAGTCACACACAATGTTAGCGTTTTTAACGATCCGACACAGTCGAGGGGAATCAAGGGCTCTTCAGAACAGGACACAGTTTCGCTTGCTAATCCAAATCTACCTACGCTTTCTTCTTACAATGCTCAGCTTGTTCTCGGGAGGCAGGAAACTTTCCCTATTTTCTTGCTGTGATCCAGACACCCGACGTGAGAGGATAAAGGGGCTGCTTCATCTCCCTGACGCTGTGGGTTCTCTCTGCACGATGTCTCCCACAAAGAGGAGGTGCCGTCGGGGGATCTCAGAGCAGCTTTTCAGTGGCCTTCAGTCCACATTAGAAATCCAATATGTCACCGCTCAGTTCCACGGCTGAATGCACGGGTGCGGTCCCACTGCGCGTGAGCCCCTACTGTGTGCTCAGTGTGGGAGGAGGGCCCTTTGTCCCGGAGGCTGCGGGGCCAGGCTGAGATGGAACCCACACCAATGGGTGTGCACCTGCAGGGCCCGTGCCCACGGGGCCGCGGGATGGCCTTGCACACGGTACGAGGCAACACCCACTGTAGGAAATGGGCTGCAGGAGGGAAGGGCTTTGCTGCCGAGCAGGAGGACCCGCCCCCCACCCCGCACGGTCTGCCAAGCCCAGCACAACCCGCCGCAGAGAAGGGGCCTCGGGACTGGGGAGGCCTCCTGGGAGGACTCCGGGGTGTGTGTGCATGTGTGGCATACGGACCCAGGGGCACCTTCCTCAGACGCCCTGGAGGCCCTGGGAATATTTCACAGGCTCTTTGGAGTTTGAGGAGCGTTCCGACGTTCCGGGGACATCGGTCGTTCCTGGACTTCAGGGACTTGGGAGACGGGGAGCAGGTACCACCTGGTGCAGGTCGCCCTTCCAGTCCAGACTCTGAGCTGCCCGAGACGAAGCAGAGAGCTGTGCAGTCGCGCAGTCGTGAGTCCAGTGGGGCCGCCAGCGTCTGTCTCGATGGTCTGTGTTCAGCACAGACCGCGCCTCACGGGGATGCACCCCACAGTCGGCCCACGGGAGGGAGCAAGCAGACGATGCACAAAACCCTTTCCAAACCCTGGAGACCTAGCACGGTCTATAACAGTTTTCCCTGGGAACCACCCCAAACCACTAAATATTTATTAAAAGGCATTTGAGGATTATCCGGGGATCCCAGATAAACACTCCTCTCCCTCAAAACCACTGACCATCAGCAGTCGGTTGCATTGTGTCCTCAGTCAGGAGGACGAAAACGGCATCTGAAGGAGGTGCGCCGTCAGGAGGGGCTCGCTCCAGCCGCGCTCCTCAAAGCACAAGAGGAAGGTTTTAGAGAAGACATCTTTCTGGAAATAACTGCAGGGGTTGTAGAAACATTCCAAGGAGGTTCCTGCAGCTCAGGCTTCTTGGGCTGCAGATTCGAGGGGCTCTTTGGGAGCTCCGGACCCCTGCCCCCCGCCCACAGTTGGAGCGGGCAGCGGCTTGGGAGGCAGAGACCCGTTACATGAAGAAACGTCGAGGGCCTCCTTCCTCAGTTTGGCAAGATCCCTGCCCGGTGGGGGTCCTCTGACTGCAGGAGCACATGGGGACGGCTGCTTCTCCTTCGTCCCGAGAACGCAGCCCGGGTCCCTGTGCCACCAGCCTCACGTGGGGCGGCCATGGCAGTCACGGGACCAGGAGCAGGACGGCCAGCCATCTCCACCCGGCCAGCCGGGCACTCAGTCCTCGCACGGCCCCTGTTGCTGGCTGCTCCCTGGTGTGTTCGCACGTGTGGCTGGTGGGCCCCAGAGCCAGGCCCGGCCTTGGCTTCTTGGGGTGCAGAGCCGCAAAAGTGCCAGGACTCGAGTCTTAGTTGTGTCCACAGTGACCCAGTGCTCCCGGGAGGTCGGAGCTGGGCCCAGCTTCCACCCCACGGACGTGTCCTGGTCAGGTCCCCGCACGGCCCCTGTCTCCATGGCCTCACAGAAATGGGCCAGGCCCCGCCACGCTGCCGTCCGGCTGGAAGCCTGTGACGGTGAGAGTCGTGGGGCAGAGGGGCAGGGCGGGAGCCGCGGGGTGCTGTGGCGTCTGGACCCGCCAGCATCCCCCACGGGGCAGGTGAGGACGAGCTGCCCGTGCAGACCGGACACTCGAGGCACACGGCTCTCAGCCGGCGGGACAGCAGGGCGGGAAGAACGGGGAGGCCTCAGGCCGGCAGGGCGGAAGTACAAGTTCTAGGCGGTCGGGACACCGCGCAGAGCAGGACGGCGCCCCTGACTCCTTGCCGGACGCGCTGGGGACACGCCTGCGCTCACGGGGGGACGGGCACCCAGACCCTGACAGGACACCGGCCACTCCCTGGGGAGGGGAGCACAGGTGTCACGGTCAGCCCCGGGGGTTTGAGGCATGCCGTGAATGGCCCCAGAAACCTCTGTCCGTCCTCTCCTCACCCTCCCCGTCCGTCTGTCCCCTCCTGGCCCTGTCTGTCCGTCCGTCCCCTCCTCGCCCTCCCGGGCTCCCCGTTGCTGCTTGCTGGGGGCCCCGTCAGCAGATGCGCCGCTGAGAGAGAGCCCCATGAGCCCGCGGAAGCTGGTGGACGGTGCATTTCAAGCTGGTTTCTAGGACCCGCCCTTACGCTTTCAAACTCCCCATAAGTTCCTTCCCTGACCTGGAACAGATCTTCTCTGTTTGGAGGTGAGATTTTATTTTCATTAATTCCAGCTCAGGTTTCCTCTAATCTTTTGGGTTGGCGGCCCAAGGAAGCAGAGGGGACCCACGTTGAGAGCCTGTTCTCACGTGTGTCCTGTGCCCGGGAGGGGACACTGGGCCACCCGGGGGCTCCACTGCCTCCCCTCAGACGAGGCAGGAGCTCAGCGGCTGGGCCAGCGGGCCGGTGTCCAGCATCAGCCACGGCGCCCAGGCCAGCCCTCCGGTGGCAGGAGGCCCACGCCCTCTGACCGCGTCTCCCCATCCCCCCTCCATCGGGAGCTACTGGGAAGTCTCGGGACCCCTGGTCTGGAAGGAGAGTTTCGGGTCCACGTTACAAGCGCTGTCTGCACCTGATGACTAGCAGGTACCATGATTTAGGGCTCATTCCTTGGCAGTGGTTTTCATTGTGCTTTTAAAAGACTTAGAGCCCTTTTGCTTTTTTGAGGTTACGTTCGTGATTATAATGACACATGAGTTGGAAAATTCTGCTTTGCTTTAAAACAGCATTTGCTAGACTAACTAGCTTGATTTCAACTCCGGCTGAGCACCTGGTGTAGACGGGCTGAGGACGGGAGGTGGGCAGGTCTGGGAAAACAGGTGGCATTTCCCTTTTCTGCCATCAGACACTGGGCCCGAGTCAGGTGCCTCTCGTCCTCCTGATGAGACACCGGTGCTTCTGGCGGAGACCCTGGCCTCACACCGGTCGCCGTGTCCCTTGGAGGGCAGGGTGCTGGGGGGCACTCGGTACTTTGGGGAGCGGCCTGTCCTTCCACATGATCCGGCTGAGCCCCCGGCCGGGCAGGCGGGGTGTCGTTAGTGCTTTACTCACAGAATAAAGTGGAATGAAGCCTAATTTTAATGCTGGTAAGGACAAGGCACGGCAATAAATAACCCCCATCAGATGTGTTTTGGGGAAGCCCGATGTGCCTCTGCAGAACAGTATTTTCAGAAGAACTTAATTATCATCCCCTTAAAATGATTGCAAGTCAAAGTCTTATTTAATGTGATTTTACATTAACATTCGTTACAAGACCAAACATTATTTGTTTGAGCTCATCTGCAGTTTGAGTCACTGAAACCTTCCCTCCCTTCAGTTTTTATGGGGACTGTGAGGGCTGGCTGGAGACCCCCGAGACCCCCCAAGAGAGCAGAGGACAGAAGCGGCAGGAGACACGGGCCGCGCAGGCCGGAGCTCGCCCGGGGAGAGGCCCTCGCACAGGGGAGAAGTGATTAATTATAAATGCACCCACACGGAGAATCTATTATAGGTGGCCCTATAAAATATAAAGGGAGAAATATAGGTTCTTAAAAAAACACAGTGTGTCAATGCTGGAGGGAGAGAATGAATAGGACTTTTTTTTTTATTAAACTAATATACCATTTGATTAAAAAGTGAGCCATGTAAGCTTTAATAAGATGAGAATGATGAGGTCAGTAAAATATTCTTGAATTGGCTGAGTCTGGATTCTTTTCTTAAAATTGTTTAACAGGTAGAAGCCGCGGGACGTGGGCACCCGCGAAGCCGCATAGACGTCAGGCCGTGACCGGCCGTGGGGACAGGCCGAGCTGTGCGGACGCCGGCGCCTTCCCGCGGGGCCCGTGCTCACCTACCGGGCTCGGGACGCAAGCAGATGCCTGACGCGCTCTGTCACAGAGGCCACGAGCCGCGGAGCCCACAAGGGAGCAGACAGACCCGTGGACGCCTCCCAGGGGGAGCGCTGGCTCCCGGGCCGACCCCGGCGTGAGACGGTTCAAACCGAGAGAAGTCCAGGCTGGGCGTTTTAATGCTTCCTGACATCACATTGTTGGACCCGCAGAAGACGCCTGGGGCCGTAAGCCGAGGGTGCTCGCGCCCTGCCCCTCACACAAGGTACTGAGGAGCGTCGGTCCCTCCCTCCCCGGGATCCAGATCAGGACCGGGGGAAACGGGCACAACAGCGTGCGCGGCGGTGCGGCCACCAAAGCGGGGGGAGCCCGAGAGGGGACGGGGGAGCCCGAGAGGGGACAGGGCTGGGCCTGGCGTGGACCCGAGCTTCCTCCTCGCGGGCGGAGGGGGCGAGGTCGTCCTCACAGGGCGTTAGGAGAAGGCCGGCGGCGAAGCCCTGCAGCGGCGGGTGGACAGCAGCCGCCTCAGCCACCGCCGTCACTGCGGGACGTCCCGTCACTGCGGGGCACTCTCCTGGGCAGACGCTCAGGGGCAGGCTCCTGAGCCGGGCGCCCTTTGGGGGCCGTGGACACAAGAGGAGAGACTCTGAGAGGGAGACCTCCGCCCTCCTGCAGCTTCCCGCCCCGTCCAGGGCCGATGTGAGTCCCCGGGGGCAGGTGCTCGGGGCGTCGGGCAGGAGCTCCGAGTGCTGGAGAGGCCTCAGGATGAGGTGCTCCCCTGGGATGGGAGGAGGGGGACTCTCCAGAAGATGCAGCCAGAGAGGCGGAGCGGGGCCCCGGCTGTGACACGGAGCGGCCCCCAGCCACTGGGAGGTCCGGAGCCGGGAGGGACGTGCCTGGACATCCGGAGCGGCCGTCCGGGCCGGGGCGAGGCAGGGAGGCTCCGAGGGGTCTTGTGCTCGTCAGCAGAGCGTCCCACGTCTGCGCGACCAGCCTCTGACAGGAGAAAAGACGGACATATCAAGAGTCGCATAAGCCACATGATGTGCTGACTTGCCCCCAGGTCCTGCGCTGTTTCCCAAGTGGGAACGAGTGAGTGGCCAAGAGAGGCCGCCTCCGAGCTGGGCGGCCGCGTCCCGGGGAGCAAAGCCCCTGGCGGGCGGCGTGTCTCACGGGGAAGGCGGGGGAGCAGGCCAGGGGTCTGCACCGTGCTGCGGGGGCTGTCCCGCGGGTCACCCCAGCAGTGGGGGGGGTGGGCGGCTGCCGCGGGCTTTGGGCAGGTGCGCCGGTGTCTCCGACCGCGGGGCAGGCCCGAGCCCGGCGCCGGTACGCTCATGCGGATAAAGTGGGAATTTACCACTGTGTCGGGGGGGATGCGTGTTGTCCTTTTTCTGAGTGTGTCACATGATCTCGCTGTGCGACATCGCCCGTCCCCATCCCAGCTTTGTTGGGCTCCGTGCATGAATGATTTTCCCAGTGCTCGTTTTTGGCAAAGCCAGAGAAAGACCGCGTCGCGGGCCCGCGGGCCCTTGTTGTCGGCGATCAGCATTCTGGGGGCCTGAGCCGCTTACAACAGTGTAAAGACCCCAGTGGCATGTGTCATAATGCATGAGCCATTGTCCCCCGAAGAACACACGAAAGAAAGAACATTGTTCTACGAGGGGGCAATTCATCGGGTTTTTCCCAGAGACTCTTGGGTCAAGTTTTTATAGGCCTATTTGATTTTCAAATTCCCTTTCTAGCCTCTTCCCTCTCAGCAAGCACAGTGTCCGAACTTGTCCACATTCACTTCCCATGTTTTGTGCGTGGTCGATGTCCTTTAGAAAGAGGGTCTCAAATAAGTCTTTATGCTTGTTTTGTTGGCTCTTTTTCTGTGTTTTCATGAACTCTGGCCTCAGCCATGGCAACTGCAAGAAAAATGTTAACAGTGATTGACAGGATTAGAAAAGCGGGGTCCCTATCCGCATTTCAAACACTTTGGGAACAATGGGGTTGGTGTGATTGAATTAATGAGATACCGTGGGCTGTCAAAAGAGCACACATACTTTACATAAACCTGATTATCTTTGCATGGCAGAGATGGAAAAAAAAAAACAGCAGAGCAGCGAGCCTGGCTTTCGGCGCCCGGTCCAGAGGCGCCCGCGGCCGCCCTGCCCCCGCCCGCCGGCTCGGCACACACGGCCTCAGTATTTAACAAGTCTATTCAGGGCCCTTGGCTCCCAAATAGCTCTGGGCCACAGCTCAGCACCTCTGTGGGCCTTTTAGTTTCCCCGGGAGCCATTGTTTCCCGGGAGCGAAGCACACATCTCGACAATTAGAGCCGAGCCGGCCGCCACCGCCCACGCTGACCCCACGAGCGCGTATGTCCACGCCTGGTCCCAGGTCAGCCCACAGGCCGGGGCCTCAGCAGCCCGTCCTCGCCAGTGCTCGGCGGTCAGACCCGGTTCCCGGAAGCTCTCGCAGCTCTGTGTGCTCGTGGGGAGACAGGGAGCAGGGCTGGAGGTAAGTCAGCCCCTCGCAGAGAGAGCACCCCGGCTGCCTGCAGGCCCGAGGGCGCGGGCGGAGTGCGGCCGTCCCCAGGCCAAGGGGCTGACTCCCTCACCCTGGGATGGCCTGCGGCCAGGGGAGGTCCAGAGGGCTCGCTGCAGAGGTGGTCCCAGGGTCTGGGGGAGAGCTCTGAGCTTTCTCACGCGCACACTTACACTTCGTGGGAAGAGCACCACTGAGGTAACACCTAAGTGAGACAAAGGGAACAAGCCAGGAGTGGTCCCCATAGGCCCCCGGCCCCTGGAGCCCACGCCCGGGCTCTGGTGGCCCCGTGGGATTCAAGATCAGGGAGTGACATCGGCAGGGAGCCCCGCAGGGTCCAAGGTAGCTCCTGCTTGGCCCGGGCAGGTCACCCGGGACGAGCCGGGACGCAGGAGGACGTGACACAGAGCAGCTTCTGCAAACTGGGGCAAACTTCAGCCCACCCCCCTGGGTACCTGTTGGTGGCCCGTCGGCCCACAGATTCAAGAATTTGGGGCAGCTTCCACGCTCATGAAGGAACTTCAAAGACACTTTGGTGGCTGATGTCCATATTTTATCTACTATTCAAAGTCCACAGATCAAATACACGCACACCGGAAATACACAAGGGTAGGTAGGCTCAGTGGCCTGGTGGCCTCCGCACCCCTGGACGGCTCCTGTGTCCTGCCAGAGCGCTGGTCCCCGCGGACGGCTGCGGACAGTCTCCCCGGGATGGGCTTCGTGCCCTAGAGCACAGCTGCAGAGAAACATTCTCCAGATTCCCCAGCAGCCGTGCCTGTGAAACCCTGCCTGCTCCCATTCAAGTCTAAGGCAGATTAGAAACGCCCGATCTGTCCTGGGCCCCCGAGCCCAGAGAGGACAGGCACTGCCCCCGGCTCCGCCAGCAGGTGTCTCTGTTTCACACCATTGGGCACCAGCCACCATCTCCCCTGTGGCCACATTCCCCTGTCACCCAGCCTGCGGGCCGGGACGGGGGAGGTGCCTTCCTGCCTCTTCTTGCCCAGAAGTGAGAATGGGAAGTGTTGGAGATTGGGTCTGGGGGGGATCCCGATTGGCGCCCTCGAGGAAAACACTGGGATGTCCCTAGACGGTGCCCGAATCACCTGCAAATGCTTCTCCCCTGGAGTTCTGCCCCTGGGTTCCCTACTGGGGCACTGGGAAGGGTCAGCAGTCGTGCTCTGGCGATGGAGGAAAAGACCGTCATTGGATTTCATAGTCACGTTTTCATCTGTCTGGTACGATCCCACTGGCCCCGCGGACGGGAGCAGCCGCATGGACCCTGCGTGGGGCTTCCTCTACCTGCTGGTCCTGACTTTGTAAGGTTGCCCTTGAAGGAAATACGGTTTACTTCTCCCTGTAAATAATAACGTGTGAGGGTGGAAAATGTTTTCAGGTGTTTGGATTATTAAAGTTCTACTTTAAAATTTCGCACCTTTGTGAGACGAAATACACATTTAAGCTTGCTTTCTCAGCTTTACTTGGTTTTAATGAAAGCTCTCAGAAAAATCGCTTTATTTTTCAAGACCACCAGGTACGGCTATTCCTGTTACATTAGAGATTGGCAAATTGTTGGCAAACAGGCCTGCCTGGTTTGCACTGTGATCGCTTTGGGTTTAAGTCATTTTTGAGACCTTCAGGCGGAGCACGGAGAACCCTGTCTGACTCGGCCTCAGAAGCTTCCGCTAATACTGTTGAAACAATGTTGTTCTATAATTTAACAAGTACAGGGTGTCCTGGGGGTGGGGGTGGGGGCTTTGCTCCTGTTTTGTTAGATGAACTGTTAGGGCTTTTATAAATTTAACTGATGTTTGGATAGTGATTTAGAATGATCACATTCCAATAAAATTGTATTTGTTACTAACAAACTCCTTGTTTTAGGAAAGGGTTTGAGGCAGCTCATTTCCGTGGGACTTGACAGTTTCATTTTGGATGATGGGCAAACTGAGACACAAATAATCCCCAGTGGGGACACAGGAGGCTTTGGAGGGGGTAAGAAATCCATATTTGGATGTTGATGTCCTGATACTCCCTTTGCTTGGCTGTGTTGTCCACATTGGAGTCGGAGTGCTGTTTACATATGGCGGTTCTCCTCATCCAACACCAGCTCTCTGGAATTTGTTCCACTGTAGCTAAAAAATGTTTTTGGCGATCATGAAATCTTTGAAACAGATACTTGCACGATTTTTATAGACAAGTTTTCACTCCCTTGGAAGTGACCAAGAACCCACTGTGTCATTTCTGTGGCCAGAGGAAAGCCTTGTGCCGCAGAGTTTGGAGGCAAGAGAGGGAGCAGGCAGGGCTGGTCCGTGGTGGAGGGTGTGAAGGAAAGGCTCAGCTCAGGCCGCGGCCGAGGAAGGACCCAAAGTGCTAGGAGAGCGTGACTGACCCGGTTCAGGCGGGAACCAGGCAGTGCCGCGAGGTGCCCCAGGGAAGGGGCCCTTGAAAGGGGCTCACGGCCCCCCGGCCACGCTGGCGCTCTCCAGCTGCCCTGCTCCGACGTGGGGGTGGTCACAGAAGGGCTCTGCTTCATGTGAGGACCGCGGGGTCTTGGATAGAGCGGTGGGAGGGCCGACTGTGGGGTGCAGAGCAGGGAAGGTCAGGTCACACTGCTCCCCGAACGGAGGGTCCCGGGGTCACTGCACATCTCGGGGCTTCCCGTGGCTGCACCAGGCTCAGGGTCCAGCAGGAGAAGCTCAGGTACAAGGACATGGGCGCTGGGGAGAGGTCCTGCCGCACACGCTGGCTGGAGACCAGCTCCTCTGTCTCTGGGAGGGTCAAATCCCCCTGCCCACCCGCGAAAGAGACTAGGGAGGTGCTGGATGGAGAGGTGGGCAAGAGCCAGGGGAACCGCGCGCTGGCCGCCTCTGCCTCGTACCCGGAGTGCGGGCACATCCAATGGGGTCCCGGGCATGGTCCCTGGCGGTCTCCTGCGCAGCTGGCCGGGCACGGTCACCGGCACTCCACCAAGCGACAGCGCTGAGCTGGGTCCTCTGCAGCCGGGCAAGCCCGCCAGCTCCCGCGGGCACCCGCACCTCGGTGCCGGCTCCGGCCGAGACCAGCCACGCATTCGGAAGGACAGTTCTTGGGGGCAAACCTCAGAGAAGGGGGAACCGCCCTCGACTGTTGGTTAAAGGTTTTGTACAGTCTACGTCAAAGCACAGGTCAAGATGCACTGATGTTCTCCAAGGTGTTACCTCCTCCTTGTAGACTCGCAGCATGAAGTGCGCGCAGTGACACGGACACCGGCCTCCGACTGACTCCCTGTTGGTACTGGGCACAGCCTCTCAAAGGGCCTCCACGAACAGAAACTGAAAATACCCCCTTCTCCGGCCGCCTTCCTTCTGACTTCGAAACTCCACCGCTTGGTTGCAGGTGGGTGTGTCCTCTTGGGGAGTGGGGGCTGGGAATGAGGTTCTTCTCAACCTGGCTTTGGGACGTGCATCCTTCAGGCCAAGCAAACTGTTTCTTGAGTGCCCGGAGGGGACGACGACCTGTGATTTTCCCTGGCAGACCTGGGCCCGGAGCCCAACGGCAGCCCGTCACTGCGGCCAGCCCTGCCTGCCCGGACGGTAGGGTTCTCATCCACACACCCTCTGGGGCAGCATGCGTGTGTCTCCACGGCCCTGGCTGACGTGTGTGATGACACGCTTCTGGGAGAGGCAGAGCTCGTGCCCGGGACCAGGACCAGGATGCGGGTCCCTCTGCGGACCCCCGGCACAGGGGGGTGGGGGGCGAGGAGCAGCTCCCGGCCCCCTCCACAGAGGAACAAGCAGACCCCCTTTCTTCCCGCAATCTTCAGGGACACGGGGGCTTGGCATCTGTGGGGTGAAAGTGTCCACCGTGACCTCATGGTCTTTGGGCATTTGCAAATAAAGTCCGAGTTCAATTTCAGATCTCGCCCCCAACCCCGGGAGCCCGTCCGCGGCGTCGGCTCCGGCTCCTGAAAGCGCTGGCCCGGGGTTCCGGCCGGAGTGGGAGAGGGCCGCCGGCGAGGAAGGGGTTAAACAGCCACCTCGCCTGCAATTTCTCAATCAGCCTCAGGAAGCCTCAGGTCAACTTTGCTCATAAAACTCTGCACAAATATTTCTTTTTCTATCAGAGGAATTCTAATTCTGCACACAGACCAGGGCCACTCGGATTATTACACATTATTAAAAATTAATTTAAAAAATGGTCTGGTTCTTGAAATGTGCTGTAGAAATGTGTGTCCAAGTTTGAAATTACAGCAGGAAAAAAATGGAAAGAAAACCTGTACGTCGTTTGGGCAAAATAAACCCTGGAAAATTGTTTTTTTCGCGGTGACAGTTGGCGCTCGTGTTTGTGTTTCTTCTCCCCGTGATCACTGAGTGCGCGCTGACCTTACCTCACAGCAACGGGAGACGCGCTTCCTCGCCGTCCTGTTCCTCTGTGCGTGTCCCCTGGACGGAGCCCAGGGCGGATGGGATGACGGCCTCACCCTGGCCTGGGGGGCAGTTTACGGAGGCCTGTGGGGACACTGCTCCCTGGCGCCGCGGAACCTTCCCAGAGGACGGCGCGGGTCCCCGAGATGCAGAGACCACTGGCCCCGTTCTCCGCACAGCGACGGTTCGCGCGATGGGTTCTGGTGAACGTGCGCATGTGCCTGGACCAGCGTCCCATCTTCTCTGCGCGGCTCATGGTGGGGAACACGGGGTTTGGTCCCGTTAATCTCAGCAAGAAATGGATTCCAGGGGCCCCTGGGGGCTCCATCGGTTAACTGTCTGACTCTAGATTTCAGCTCAGGTCACGATCTCAGGGTCATGGGATTCAATCCCAAGTTGGGCTCCAAGCACGGCTCTGCGCTGGACTCTGCTTATCGGGGAGTCAGCTCGGGACTCTCCCTCCGCCCCTCCCCACGCACAGTGGGACCGCATCCCCCTGCCCCGCCGACCTGTCAGGCAGAGGTCCAGGGGGCCTGTCCCAGATGCCCCACGCACAGTAGGACTGCGTCCCCCTGCTCCGCCGACCAGTCAGGAAAAGGTCCTGGGGGCCTGTCCCAGATGCCCCACGCACAGTAGGACTGCGTCCCCCTGCCCCGCCGACTGGTCAGGCAGAGGTCCAGGGGGCCTGTCCCAGATGCCCCGTGCACAGTAGGACTGCGTCCCCCTGCCCCGCTGACCGGTCAGGCAGAGGTCCAGGTGACCTGTCTCAGATGCCCCACGCACAGTAGGACTGCGTCCCCCTGCCCCGCTGACCGGTCAGGCAGAGGTCCAGGGGGCCTGTCCCAGATGCCCCACACACAGTAGGACTGCGTCCCTCTGCCCCGCCGACCAGTCAGGCAGAGGTCTAGGAGGGGTCGCTACATTGCATTGAGGTCTCGGGAGTGGGGCTTCCACGGCTCGCCGCCCGGGGCCCAGCTCCAGCAAGCACGGCGTCCAGCGTTCCCCGGGAGGAGGAGGCTGACTTTCCCGTAGGAGCGTGGAGGGCGGCTCCCGGCGAGGTTCCTTCTCCAGGCCGGGGACGGTGTCGGCGGCAGGGGACGGTGTGAGTGGCCTCCAGTGAGGCAGAGGGCCTCGCTGACATGGGGCAGAGCCGCCCACGTCCCACTGCTGGGACCCGGGGCATCGGCCTCCAGGCACTTTCCCTAGAAAGCCATGTGGGTCCCGGAGTCTCTGGGAGCAGGCGAGGGACAAGGGCGACCCTGACTTTGTGAACCAAGTACCATATCGCTCACGAGGTTGCAGAGTGCGGACCGCCAGCCTCGAGTTTCGGGTAGAAGAACGGGATGCAGACATCGGTCCTCATCCTGGTCTGTGACCGTGCGGCCTTCCCTGGCCCCACACGGTCTCCAGCCCCCCACCGGGCGGCCACACCGTGCAGACCAGGGATTTTCTCCACCCCCCTTGCCCCAGGTCACCTCTGGGGCACTCTCCCAGTCTGCACTGTCCCCTTGCTTCCTCGTCTGGACCCGTTGGTCTGGAAAGATACACTCTTTACCCTCCTGGAGGCAGGACCTGGGGGGCCCGGCTGTCCCAGGGAGGGGTGCGTGCTCCGTGTCCGGCTCTGACACCCCCCAGACCGTGACGTGGCCCACACTGCACTCCCTGGAGACGGACGGGGCGGCGTTCCGGGGACGTGGCCTCTTCAGGGGAGAGCGGCAGGCCTGCTGTGCCCGTGGTCTCCGGGGCACCCGGCACCAGCCATCAGATCCAGAGCCCGCCCCAGCCGCACACAGGCAGATGCCAGGAGGGCGAGCTGGCCTCCTTGACCCCGCAGAGCCGGCCCTGGGGCCCGGCTGGCCGGCGTGTCCGGGCCAGGCCTTTCCCGGGAGACCACCAGCTGCGTTTCCCACCCTGCGCCCTTGGGGTAGGATGTTCTCCAGGTGCCTGGAGCACCGTCTGTGCAGAATGACCCCAGACCAGCTTCTCAAGAGCAGAGTATGTTTTCTCTCCGTGATGGAGCCTGGGAGGCTGTGATCCAAGCGTGAGCGGGCCAGTTGCTGTCGTCCCTCTGCGTGTCTGTGTCCCGATCTCTTCCTGTGGGGCAGCAGCCCTGGGGAATTGGGGAACATCCACATGGCTTCCTGGGACCTCGGTCACCTGCTCCTCTCCACACACAGCCCTGGGCTGAGTTCCTGGAGCTGGGACGCCGATTCTGAAGAGCACAGTTCAGCCTGCTGGGCCCCGAGAACCCCCTGACGAGGCCTCCCTTTCTCAGGGAGGACAGCTGTTGACATAAGCCAGGCCCACCCCCACCTCTCAGACCTGGGGACCTGGGCGTCCCCTCCCAGCGCTCCGCACCCCGCACCCAGAGATGGCCTGACAACCACGGACCCAGCAAGCCTCATACGTTTCAGATGTCCTTTACTCTGAGGTTAAAAATGGGATGGAGGGGGCAGGAGACAGGGGAGGGACAAGGGAGGGACAGCAGGGGGACAGGGGAGGGACAGCCGGGGGACAGCCGAGGGACAGCCACCGAGGACACCACCCAGGCCCCGCGTGCTGATCTCATCTCTCACACGGCACTTGGCAGACCAGACGACGGCTCAACTTCAGAGACTGAGGATCAGAGACACAAGACCCGGCCCCACGTCGGGCCCATCCCTGGAGGAAGGGCACTCGCTCAGCCCGGGCATCAGCGGCCGAGCCCAGTGGGGTCTGCAGCGGGGTCGCGGATATCGACTGCCCCCGGGAAAGCGGCCGTGACCCCTGTCAGGGGCTCAGCACCACCGTGGGCGGCAAACAGCCAGCTGCGTCTTGGAGGCGGACGCGTGGTCTCTGCTCCGCACTGTTTGCCACGGCTCCGTGGCTCTTCCTGTGGGCTTCCTGTGTGAGGTACGGGGCGTCCCGGGGTCCTGCCTGCCTGACCCCGTGCGGGTGTGCGGGGCGTCCGCTGGGCCACGGCCCGGACGTGGCAAGGCAAGGCGGCCACATGGAGTCTGGACCCCCCAGTAGTGAAGACAACCGGGCCACGCGTCTGGCCCAGCAGATGGGGCTGCTGGCGGCCGTGCGACCGTCAGGTCAGGTGCTGCGGGGCGGGCAGGGCTCCGGGGGGAGGGGACCGTGCGGCCCAGTTCCCCGCTCTCTCCAGGGTTCCGGCTGCCGCGGTCGGGCCGGGCCGGGGTTGACGCTCCACAGTCTCCGGAAGGAAGTGAACAATCCAGTCGGGATGCTGGTTTGTAAAATGAATTTTCAATGTGTAGCCCACAGACGGTCATTGATTGTGGTCAATAAATAAAAGCAGTCCTGACGTTTATCGTTGTAGGGAGTGATTATAATCCGCGAGGCCGGGCTCCACGCCTTGTTTGTGGCGAGCATGGGCAGACCATTAACTTGTGCTGCTCCTTTCAGGGGCGCACGATTACTCATGGAAGACTGATCGATATTTCATCTGCTCAGCGTCTTGACTGAGGATGTCTGGGTCCATTGAGGGGCTGCTGATAATCACTCCTTTATTCAAGCCGGCTTGTAGGAACAAGAAGATAAAGAAAGGGGAGAGAATTATAGCACATGCTCATGAAAGTATTGTAAAGGTTATAAGCAGAAAACAAGAGAAAAGCTACAAAACGGGGGAAAATTGCAGAAGACAGTGCAGGGCTTTCTAAAGCCATAAGGAAAAGAGGAGGCATGTTTTCATGGATTTTCCTTAACATGCTAAAAATCTCACTAAGCTTTAATAAATCTTTTGAAATTCATTCTCTTGTAAAAGATTGATTTTTTTTTTAACCTTTGAGGTTTAACAGCCAACTGTTTTTCTTACCTTCTGGATAATTTAAATGTTCTCCCTACAAATAAGAAGTCATCCCTCTTCTTCCCCAACCCACCCCATTAATTTTCCATTGGACAGAACTCGGGGATCTGCCGCCTTGGCTGCCCTCACCCCTGACTCACACTCTTCCCCGCGATGCCCGCTGGCGCTCTCCGAGGGCCCCTCCGCGGTGGGCGCAGGGCGTGAATCCCAGTTGTCTGATTCTGGAACCCAGGGTCCTCTTTGGGCCTGGGGTCATTTATAGAGCTGGGCGGTCCCCGCTTCCTGAGTGAGCAGGGACGAGGGGCCAGGCTCCTGGGGAGGGGCCGGGGGCTGCTTCCTGGGGGCGCAGGCCTCTCCCCCGCAGCCGGACCCCACACCGCACAGAACCTGGGGCCCCACCTGCGGCTTCCACTTCAGAAGGGGACGAGGAGGCTTGGGGGCAGCTCGCCCATGTGCTGACGTCCAGCATCTCCGTCCAGAGGCAAGACCTCGAGTGTCTCCCATCCTTACAAAGACCTAGCGGTTTGGGTTTGCCCGTGTTGTGGGGAGGGGCCAGCAGCAAATGCAGAAGGGCCCGAGGGAGACGCTGGCGGCCCTGCCTCCCCCCGGATGTTTGGTGTGGGGCCTCCGTCCACGCACATTCTAGAGCCCCGCCCCTGGTGCCTCAGCGGGGTACCCGGGAACTGGGCACACCTCGCGTCTCCCCTTCTGCTTGTGAAGTGGGGATGGACGGTGCAACTTCAGGGACCTTGAGCTGCTGCAGCCTGCAGACCCGAGGCCCTGCCCCGTGCCCCCCCCGGGGTCAGCAGAAGCCTCCACGGCGCGCGGCCAGGGGTCACGGCCGGGCCAGTAGACTTACTTATGGACACTGGAGTTTGAATTCCCAGTAATCCTCCCACCTCGTGAAGTATCCTGTAGACTTTTCTCCCGGCAGTTTGAAAGCGTGGAGGACACCTGAGCCGGCTGGGCCGCCCGTCTTGGGCCCCCGCCCGGAACTGACACTCGCTGCTGGAATCACCGTTTCGCGGTCGTCTGGGGAGAAGAGAGATAGAGGGACGCACACCTCGGCGTCTGCTCACGGCTCTTGGTTTTTATTTCCTGCCTCTTTTCCTAGATTTCCCAACTTTCCTGAATCAAATACGTCACTAGTGATTATTTTATAATGTACAGCAGTGACCTTGAAAAGTCACAACGACCAAGAATATCAAAGTCCCTGGAGGAAAAGCAGCAGAGAACAGTGGGTTTCCGTGTGCCCGTGTGGCCTCGGGCCCAAGGAGACGGAGCGAGGTCGAGGGAAGGCTTGTGTCCCCGCGCGCAACGGGACACAGGCTGGATGGAGATCAGGCATCTTTTCTGGAGGCTTGTTTCTGATTTTAAGGTCAGGGTTTCCTGCTGGGAGGTGGGCTGGAGGGGGGCCTGCGGCCCCGGGACGGCTACCCCAGCGAAGGAGCGCCCTTGGGGCTCGAGCCAAGGTCCTCGCGTTTTTGCGAGAGCCGTTGGAAGGTTAGGTGAGCTAACTCCCCCCTTTTTAATTCGCTACAAGAACTCGGTAGGACATCCGAGGAAGATGGCAGCTGGGGTCACGGGGAGTTTGATTTTCTCGATTTTCTCTGTCTGCACATAAAAACAGACGAGTCGATAGTGAAATAAAAGCTGAGGGGCAGCTTTACACCCAACCCAGGGGACGGAGCGCCCCGTGGGCCCACAGGGCACGCAGGTGGGGACCACGGCCGTGCGCACCGCTGGCCCGAGCTTCTTTGTGGAGGAAGGTGGCGGGGCAGCAGTCTCGGGACCCGGGATGCTCAGCTGTTCCCGGAAATCGCCGCAGGCAGCCGCGGGGCGGTGGAGACGCGGTGACAAGGTCTGTCCGCTCGTGTGGGGAGGCCGAGGCTCGAGGGGACGAGGCCAAGCCCGGCTCCTCTGGGCTCCTTCCAAAACTGGGCTCTTCTAAGGAGAAACTGTTTCACTTGGGCCCAGAGCTGAGCAGGCCGCAGACAGAGCAGGCGGAGGAGGGACGCCCTGAGGAGGGGGGCCGAGCGGGACCTCGGGGGCCGAGCCCGGCTGTGCGCTGGAGCCCGGCGGGAGCCCAGAGGAGTCAGAGACACCCGCCGTCCTGGCGGCTCTGACGCCTGAACTCACAAGGAAGCGAGCGGTCCAAGGGCCGAGTCCCAAGAAAGCTTCTGTAAGGGAAGGAGGAGGAACAGAACACCGTGCCCAGAGCGGTGGGAGGAAAGGCCGGAGATCCAGCCTTGGAATTCACGCTCAACACAAGGGCCACGCCGCCAACAAGGGATGCCAGCCCGGCCCAAACCAGCTCAGGCCAGAGGAGAGCCCCGGCTCGAGGCGGCGGGACCTGGCAGGACGTGCGGGAGGGGAGAGGCAGACGGGGCAGCGAGCAGGAGGAGACGAGCAGCTGAGCCAAGACTAGAACTGGGGGAAGCCGTGGGCGCAGCGGGGACCCCGGCAGGACACCGCCGAGTGACAGGAAGCCCATGTGAACAACCCTGCGGAAGCACGGGGTCCCGGGGATGGAAGGGGACAGCTGGGCGCAGTGATGGCGCTGCGGTGACCTGGGCCCCCCGGCCGAGGCGGGACCGACCCGGCAGAGAGCGTCACGAGAGAGGAAAGTCCCAGTGGGATCCAGCAAGCACACGTGACCTGCGAGGGGGAATCCACGTTGTGTCCCACGTCCAGCAGCGCTCCGTGCCAGACCTGGGGGAGGGGTGTGCGACCCGCGCGCGGAGGGACAGCCGGTGGTCACGTGTGCGGGAGCCTCAGGGAAGAGCGTCCTGGGAGCGGCTCTGAGTACCTGGACGCCCAGGGAAGCTGGCCGAGGAGGCCTGCGGGCGCTCACGGCAGCCGGAGGACTGAACCCGCGGGAAGGAGAGCCTCGCACACGCGCCCCTGACGCCCGACGCGGGGTCGCTTCGCCCCAACACAGCCCCCCTGAGATCGTGTTCGGCCCCACGTCCTCGGGGCCTCCCTCCTCCGCCTGCCGGTGGGCGTCGCGCGTGCGGACGCCGTGAGGTTGTCTGAGAGCCACGGATGAGGAACGGGAGCCGCCTGGAGACCCTCCACCCCCCGGAGACCCTCCACCCCCGGGCCGCCTCCCTCCCGAGCGGCGGTGTCACCAGGAGGACCCGAGTCCGGCCGGTTCCCGAGACGTGGAACACCAGCCCCGACGGGTTCCCGACGGCTAACCCCCGCGTCCGCCTGCAGGGTCCTCCACGCCGCGCTGGGCCAGCGGACCGCCGCACCCACACCGTCCTCTTCCTCGTAGGTTAAACACGGGGCAGGGGCCCTGCGTGTCCTGATCACCCTCCGCCAGAAACCAGGGGCAGTCGGAGATGTGGTTACACACTGTTAAGGGCTTTCCCTCTGTTAGTTCCTAATCTAAAACACACCTCGTTAATACCGGCGTTTGTAAATTGTACAAGGGCTCCCAGAAGTCCAGCACAAAGTAAAAGCAAAAGGCAGAAACGTGGCCTCGTACAGAATTCAAGGAGGTGAGCGGACGTGTGTTTTTCTCTTTTCTTGCTCAGTATTTGCATGGTGCTCCCTCATGGGTCCGTGGGACAGGGTCTGCTCCACCTCGAATGAGCACAGAGGAGCCCAGCGCACAAGGGCGAAGGGAGGGCTGCCGGCAGGTCGCAGCGAGGCAGCAGGGCCCGGGGGCGGGGCGGGGGGCGTGGGTGCGCTGGGGCCCGGGGGCCTCGTGTCCTCACCACAGGCTCGGTCCCACCCCTGCCCCTCCCCGCTCAGAAGGGAAGTCAGTCCTCGGGTCCAAAGCAGGTCCACACAAAGGCTGCGGTGGAATTATTTCAGATGAATGACAATTACAAGTGACCAAAATCGTCTTTAGTGTCTGCATGTCCTTCTCCCAGCTGCCTCAGCCCTGGACCCAAAACCTTCCCCATTTCATGCTCCTCTTTCTCACACTCGGTCTGGGTTTGCGGTGCCCCAGCCGGTCTCTGCTGGGAGACACCGCTGGGGACACTGGCACCCGACCCCTCCCGTGGACGGGTCATCAGGTGCCTGGGGGGTGCCTCTTGGAGGGCACGTCCGGCAGAGCTGTGCCCTCGGGATGCTGCTCAGAGCCTGGTGACCGCCTCCACGGAGCCGCAGGGCGGGTGTCTGCGTTAGGGGCTGCTCCTGCCAACCCTGCCACCCACTGGCCGACGCGAGGGAAGGGGACTCGCTGAGCCAGGCCTCGGAGCGACGGGCTCCTGTAGCGTGCGTGAGGGCCCGCCTCCCCTGCCCTTCGGTCTCCCAGGAAGGGGACCACTCCTGAGCAGACAGGGAGGTCTTCTGTATAAAGCCCACCTGTGCTCACTGACTTCCCTTAATTAAGAGTAAAAAGACTCAGACTTCCCGCGCGTGAGGCCCTTGGGAGCCCACACTCCTGTCCTCGGGTCAGGAGAAAAGCTGAACGCACTGGAAATCAGCAAGTCTTCTTGGATCGGCCAGAGACGTGAGGTCACTGGACAGACCGCTGCCCTCACGGGGGAGACACAGGCGGGTGGACACAGCGAGCCCCGCTGGCCGGAGCAGAAGGCCTAGGTTGTACCGGCCGGCCCGCGGAGGGTCTGCAGGGACGGCCTACGGCTCGGTGGAGGGGCGCCCACACCCCTGAATCTCACCTGCAGGAGCCCCACCAAGTGCTCACACTGATGGTCAGGGACACAGCCCTCGAGATTCCAGAAGCAGGAAGGGAAAAGGAACCC
>CM053607.1:575009-586206 GCA_028646535.1 Procyon lotor
GGGGCGGGTGCGGCAGGTGGGCGGGGCGGCAGGTGGGCGGGTGCGGCAGGTGGGCGGGGTGGCAGGTGGGTGGGGCGGCCTCCCCCCCCCCCCCCCCACCCCGTCACTGTCACGCCCGAGGAGTGGAGGGCTCAGTGACCCAGCCTCTCTCGGCCCAGGTGACGGGGCTGGGGTCTGGACCTGGCAGAAGTCCATCCAGTCCATCCCACAGGGGCGAGATGTGCCCAAGGGCACACGGTCAAGGTCATTTACGGCAGAACAGTGACTCTCTGGAGGAAACCGAATAGACCAGGCTAGAGCAGGGGTGAGTCAAATGCGCTCACTACACAGACTCAGGAAGCCATTAAAGCCCTACTTTTGAGGATATTTAAAGAAACTGCAAAAGTGAGAGTTAGACTCTGCTAAGTAAAAAGAAGGCCAGTTAAAAGCAATATATCTAATAGATCTCTATTTACTACAGACGAATTTCTCTGTGTGTACACAGAATATATATGAACAGTAAGTATATGTATTTTATCAAAGCATAAATATGAATGTGAATGCACATTCCCTCACGCTCTAGAGTGGCTGGTAGGAAAAGCAAATATGAACCGTTCGCCTAAGATTGATGGATTGATTTTTAAGAGAGGGAAGGGAGGAGGGGCAGGAGTGAGAAAATTTTTTTATTAAAGATTTTTTTTAGGGACGCCTGGGTGGCTCAGTTGGTTAAGCAGCTGCCTTAGGCTCAGGTCATGATCCCAGGATCCCGGGGTCGAGTCCCGCTTTGGGCTCCTTGCTCAGCGGGGAGCCTGCTTCACCCTCTGCCTCTGCCTGCCTCTTTGCCTGCTTGTGATCTCTCTCTCTCTCTCTCTCTCTCTCTCGCTGACAAATAAATAAATAAAATCTTAAAAAAAAATTTTTTTTTAAATTTTATTTATTTTATTTTTTTCAGTGTTCCAAGATTCATTGTTCATGCACCACACCCAGTGCTCCATGCAGTACGTGCCCCCTCAATACCCACCACTAGGCTCGCCCAGCCCCCCACCCCCTCCCCTCCAAAACCCTCAGTTTGTTGCTCAGAGTCCACAGTCTCTCATGGTTCATCGCCCCCTCTGGTTTCCCCCCATTCCCCCCTCCCTTCCTTCTCACAATGCCCTCCATGTTTTTTTATTGTCATTTTTAAAAAACACACAAGTTTAAAATGCTATTTCCTGATTGTTTATCTTTATTAACGTGGTTACTTAGGAACCTGTGTTTGCTCTGCTCTCTTGACCAGCTCTCTCTGTGTGTACACGACTTGACCCTCTTCTCTGCTGAATATTTCAACTTACTCAGTATTTTGTCTTACTAATTTATAAGAGAATTTTTTTATCATGTCTGTTTCTACATTTCCTCAGTGTGTCTGCCACTTAGTGTTATTTTTTAAATGTGTAAATGGGTTAATTGTTTATATGGAGAAATGTATCAATAAGTATTTGCATCTTCAAAAATCTCATATTTGGGAAGTCCTTTTTTAAAAATTTTATTTGTTTATTTGACAGAGAGAGAGATCACAAGTAGGCAGAGAGGCAGGCGGCGGGGGGTGGGGGGAGCAGGCTCCCTGCTGAGCAGAGAGCCCAATGCGGGGCTCGATCCCAGGACCCTGGGATCATGACCTGAGCTGAAGGCAGAAGCTTTAACCCCCTGAGCCACCCAGGGGCCCCTGAAAAGTCCTTTTTCATCAAAAGATTGGTGACCCCATTTCTTTCTAGTATGCATGTGCTTGCATGTTTTTATGTTTAGCTTTTAAACTATCTTGATATTATAACTGCTAATGCCCCACTGATTTGTAAGACCTTATCATCATGTATTAAATGCTAATATTCATAGTCTGGTAGGTGTGTGTGTTTTCTTTTTTTTTTTTTAAAGATTTTAATTTATTTATTTGACAGAAGAGAGATCACAAGTAGGCAGAGAGGGGAAAGCAGGCTCCCTGCTGAGCAGAGAGCACGATGTGGGGCTCGATCCCAGGACCCTGAGATCATGACCTGAGCCGAAGACAGAGGCTTTAACCCACTGAGCCACCCAGGTGCCCCATGTGTGTGTGTTTTCTTAAAACATGTTTTACAGTCTTCTAGATATGACCTTTCTTTACAAAAGAGAGAGAGAGAGAAGGAGAGTGAGAGAGTGGGAGACGGAGGGAAGAGAGAAAGAGGAGAAAAGGAGACAAAAACCTGTTTACGTTTACTTTGTTACTTCACATACACTTCTGGAAACACTGTGTTACATTTACATCCAACATTAGTTCCCATGCTAATTTGTTAAAAACTACATATTTTCTGTTTCTTCCTTGACCCGATTTCTTCTGTATCCTTGAATTTGTAAAAATACTTTTCATTACATGGGTCCCACTCATTTCTTTATAGATATATATGTATGTATATTTGTTTGGTTTGATAAGCTGAATTTTCTGCTCCCCATCACGTAGTCTAAGTGATCATTTCAGTTTGACATAAAAGCCTTTGCTCTGGTCACATAACATACGTAGGTCTCTACCCAGTGCTCTGCTGTTCCCTGTAATCCGAGTGTTTTTGGTTGACTCTTCGGCAAAAGTCACAGATCAGCAAATGAGGATTATTTGATTCCCTGCCTTTCAGGCCCTTTGCCCGTCATCTCTGATTCGTAGTGATGCATTAGTTGCAATGTATATATTTACTTCAAAGTAGGTAAGACGCCACATAGAGGGCTTCACGTGTATTATATAATTTATTCTCCCAAAAGGAACTAACAACACTGCACCCCAGTTGCAGGGCCGGCTGGTGGCAGAGGTGGAGGTCGGACTCCAGCCAGCCCGGGGTGTGCGCCCCCCAGATTACCAGCGCCCGGGAGCGGTTGTTATTACAAGTAAGCGGGGCATTAGCAATTATAATAATAAGTCCCCGGATTACCAGGGCAGGGAGGGCATCTGTCTTTCCTTGGGTTTTAGCAGAGATTCTTTGAGCTTTGCTGTTAATTGTGTTGATTGTTGGGTTGAGGCAAATATCCCTCATTGGAATAAATACATACTCTTTAGAGTTTTTGAATAAAAATACTCTGTAGAGTTTTAAAATTAATGACATGAACCAACTGAATATTGCTAATTAATAATATTAACATATTATGTAACATATTAGGTTGTATCCTCTGCTATTATTATTACTATATGTAATAAATGAACACGTTAAGGAGTTTGGCATTTGAACATCAGTTATGAAACTATATGGCTTCCTAATACTTAACCTATTAATATGATATCATGTATTAAGAGATACACTGTTGATTAAGTCATCCTATTTTTTTGATAAATACATTTTGATTTGGTAGATTTGTTGAATTCAATTTATTATTATTTTACCCAATGGTATCCTGGCAAAATATCCAGCTCTCTGAAAAATTATATGCATAGATACACATACATAAATTTTTTTAACAAGTTTTAATTATATAAGGGACATAGTACATAAGCAACAAATAATAATAAAATATGCAATACTCTTTGTTGTAAATGCTGTCAATCGATTCTCAGAATATTTTGCCGGATTTGTTAAATGCTTGTCTCGATAGCCAATCCACGGCTACACCTGACCCTCAGTTTCGACACAAACAGGATGAATGCTGGTCAACCTTGTGTTGGAGCGTCACCGTTTCGCCCACGACGTGGGCGCCGAATCCGACAACAGTGTCCATGTACTGGAATACACTGGGAGGGTCTTCCCTCACTGTGTGCTGCTATCTATGATAAAGTGGCTAAGAAGCGGCATGACTGAAGTCTGCTGTGCATTTTCAACATCTGTAAGTCAGACGGTCGACAAGACCAAACAAGCAGCCAGCCCCTCCCAGGCAGCAGGTGGCACTGTCGGCGGGCCGGCCACCCCCAGGTCGTGGCCGATGCAGGCTGCCAGCCTGACCTCGCGGGCTGTGGCCGGGGCCAGACGCCGACCACCTCCAGCAGGCAGGTGTGAGAGGCTGAGCGATTATGTAACCAAATAGGTGGTCGGTAGGTCTTTGTAATTCCTCTTAAATATAATTCATTTAAGTTCATACCACTTACTTTTTAATACCGGCCATTTTTCACAACGGGCTTGCACACCCCTAACAACTGAGCGGGAAGCCCTGCTGGCCAGTGTGAGCCTCACACGGGACCCGCACTCTGCTTCCCCGTCTCTTCGTTGTTGGGTTTTCATACCCAGATTGTTGCTACTTTCGTCAGTTGGACAATTGACTTTCAAATGTCATTCTTTCAACCGTCTTATAATTTATATGGCATTGGAATAAAATGCTTCTTGGAATTTTAGTAGAATTAGTCACTAAATCCACCTTGTTGTTGAAACCGTTATAGAAAAACTGGTATTTTAAGTTACATTTGTCATTAATTGATCACTTCCAATCCCTTCATCTTGAGTTAACTTTGGTCACTTTCATTTACTAGAAGATTGTAAATCCTACTGATGTTTTCAAAGGACCCTTCCAACAATCCGTAGGACTGCAGGAACCCTTCACAACCTCCGGGGGCTCTGCAGCAGCCCCCCACCCCCACCCCACGGGGCCTGAGGTGACGTTGCACTTAGATTAAGTACAGATGGGGCCTAACAAGAAAAGTCACATTGAGCCGTCCGTATCTTAGGTTTCCAGCTGTAAAACAGAACATTTTACCTTATGTGGGTGAGCCAAACAGGACTGAAGAAATCAGTGGTGTTTATGGAAACCCAGGGAGAGAGCCCCAAGCCTTGCTGGGCGCAGGTGAGGAGCTGACGGGCCCCCCATCCTGCGTGCGTGGGCTCTCGCCGCGAGATTCTCCAGAACGCGGCCCTCGTGTCTCCAAGATCAGGGCCGCTGAGCCTGGCCTGGGGGACCCGGGGTCCCCACGGTTGGCCCAGAGCTGAGCATGTGTAGGAAGGGAGGGGACGTGGGTCCAGGCAGTGACGGGCTTGTGGCTGTTACCACCGACCCACGCGGAGAGACCAGCGTCCACCCGGCAGCGTGCAGTGTGACCGAGCTCTCGGAAGCCGGCCTGGTCTACACTGTCGGGGCAAACGGAAGTCGGACATGAAGTAGTGATTTGAGTAATTCCAGACTGCTGGCTTGTGTTCTGAGACGATGAAGTTTATCCTGCATGATGCCTTTATGTGACTGTTTTCGATAAGCACTTACAGTAATTTATTTCGTAAATACAGGCGTCGTGTTAAAAACATCCCGCAGGGAGTCGGACTTAGCGAGTGGAGTGAGGAGTGTGATAGGCGACCCCACCCGCATCTGACTTTGCCGGGCGGGCCCTCACGTGTCCGGTGGCCCCGGCAGCGGGTGGGGTTGAAGGGACCCACGAGGGCTACCCTGCCGCAGCCCACACGTGTGTCCTTTCACTTGACCTGTAAGGCCATCCGGAAGTGGACAGAGGCGGGGACAGAGTCATCCCGGCTCCGCTGGGCCAGGGGACGGCAGGGGCTGACACAGAGTCCCATCTCCCAGGGCGCTCTGAGCGCCCGTGCGGGGGCCCAGCTGGGACAGCCCCCTCCGGACGTCCGTGACGCTTCCTTGCCCTGTGAAGGCTCTGAGCAGCCATGTAGAATGACAGCCTATTTGAGCGGACTGACCCGCTGTCCCAATTTATTGAACAAAGTGACCCCTTTCTTCCCTAAAATACCTGCGAAAAACCATGAGATTCAAAGGTCAAGGCTCCTCTCCGCTCGGTGTCCACAATACCGAGCCCACGTCCAGTCTCTGCCGACCGACCTTGGCCGCTGGATGTCTGTCTGCTTGATCGGAACGCGCTTGTTCTCTCGAGACAGCGTCCTCTCAGCGGACAGCGTCTAGGGACGACTCTGCGCCCTCCCGCGGGCTGGCGTCCTCGGTCTGAAGTGTCCCACCTCCCAAGATGCCAACACCCGCTGCCAAGGTGGGAGGAGGCTGCCTCCCAGGAGCGGCCGTGGGCCGGGCTGGAGAGGCGGGTCCCCGGGCGCCCGGCCCAGGAGGGAGTGTTGATTGTCACGCCTGTGTGTCGCAGCGCGGATGGCCGCTCTCCGCAGTGGCTCCTGGAGTCAGGGGGCCCCGGCCCAGCCGAGCTCTGCGGGGCCCGAGCCCTCCCTCTGCGTCCCTGCACCTTCCCTCCGCCCGCGTCGACGGCCCCTTCTTCATGTCTCTCCTTCCTCTGCTCGCTTCCTGGGCTTTGTAAAAATAATGTTTGCACACCTTTCTCTTCAGCCCCGGAAGCCCGAGGACAGCCCTTGCGCGCTTCTGCAGAGTCTCCCACCCAGAGAAGGGCCAGACGCCCTCGCCGGCCGGGCCCGGCTGCCAGTCTAGAATGTTCCTGGCCGTGATTAATCTGATAAATAATAAATATATCAATCTAGTCTTTTAGACAAGGACAAATTCTTACCAGCGGGGAGGCAGGAGGCCTCCCTTCCCGCTGCCTGTAGTGCTGGGATTAATTATTTAATGCTTAATTCTTCGGGAAATGAGAAAGTTTTGATTAATGCTGTCCGGTGTCGTTCCTTGCTTGTTTGATACGTGTCAGATAATTTTTCCTCGGCAGTCACTCTGAAGAAGCCAGAGGCTACTGTCACGGGGATCAGACTCCAAATTTCTAGAGATTAATTGAAGAGAAAATGTAGAGGAAAGCGCCTCGGTGCCTGCCTGAGACGACCTTCCTCGGGCTGCGTCTGACTCTAGCCGGGCTGCCCGCCTCGCCGCGCCCTGACCTGCGACGCTGGTCCCAACGGCACGGAAAGCCACATTTGGTTTCCAATTGATTTTTTTTTTCAGCTCCCTCCGGAATTTATTTAAATGCGTGGTCGCAGCCATCTCTTCCTCCAGAAGGACGGGGTGGCAGCGAAGGTGGGCGTGTACTTGTGATTCTGAGCTGGGCGCAGACCCGCCTGGCAGAGCTCAGGCCCAGGTCTGGAGCCCCCTGCTCTTTGTCTCAGCTGACCGTCGCAGACCCCTTCCCGATCTTCCTTCGTCTTGTCCCAGAGCTCAGATCCCAGGCAGGCAGAGACGGTGTCCTGGACCTCACTTTAGGACACACGCCCGATGGAAGCGCTGCGCTCCCAGTCCTTGTCCGTCTTGCTGGGAGGTCAGAAGATGCCTGGCCGACGGCGGGGAGGGGGCCCGGTGAGGCCCGGGGTTCGTGGCCCAGACCCGCCTGCTTTGCGCCCTGCAGGGACCCCTGCAGGCTCTGCTCACAGAGGCCGGTTCACCTCATTCAATGGACACAGGACGTGCCCTTAGTTCCCAGGGGCGTCAGACTCGCCCAGCATCCACGCGCCTTACAGAAGGGCCCCCACGTCCGTCCAGGCCCCCCTGCCGTGTGTGGGGCTAGGACCCCATGACCAGCCGCAGCCCCCACGCGGCCCTTTTCATCCCTGTGACTCCGTGCCTCTCGACCCCCTTTGCCTTGTTCACCCGCCCGCACCCGCGGACCACCACCCCTTGGTTCTCCCCGCTTGTGGGTCTGTTTCTGTTTCGTTTGTTCATCTGCTTTGTGTTTTTACATGTCCCATGCGCGTGACATCATAGGGTATTTGTCTTTCTCCAACTTACGTCGTTTGGCTTAACAGCCTCCAGGTCCATCCGTGCTGCTGCAGATGGTGAGATCTCTTCTTTGTGGCTCAGTAACTGGTTTCTTGGAACCCCCCACCTCCCGACTGGGGGTCCGAAGCAGCTCCAGCTCTAAGACCTTCACAGGGGTCCTGGGATCCCCCACAGCCCTCTGGCTCCCCTGCCCGTGGCCACGGCTTCCCGGGGACTTGTGGCTGAGAGCGAACCAGCAGCACCTGCTGGAGCAGGTGCAGTGATAATGGAGAGCGAAGGGACCCCTGCCTGGGCCACGGGCAGCGCTCGCCGTCCTCCTCGGGAAGGGGGCAGTGGCTGGCGGCGTGCTGGGGCCAAGTGGGCCTGTGGTTCAGACAGATTCGCACATGTCTGGCTCAGCCCCAAGCTCATTGTGAGAAGTGAGAGTTCGCGCCTTGAAGGAGCCGGTGTCGAATCCGGGTTTGTGGCCTGAGCTCAAACCTGGGCCATCCGGCATCCGGGAGCGGGCGTGGGCAGAAGGTGGACGGACCCGAGCATGTGCGTCCCTGCTGCTGGACGTGAGGGAGCCCGACACCACGAGCAGCTTAGGGAGAGCCGCTCGGGAAGAACAGAACACACACGACGAGAGGACATTCACGCGTTTGCACAAGGTTGTCGTCTAACACGAGGGGGTTCGGGTGTCCGGGGTCTTCTGAGTCGTCGCCAGCCCCACGCGGGCCCCACATGAGCATCTGCTGCTGTGGACGAGGGGGCGGGAGGCTGAGTGGGGCGCCCGAGCCGATCACAAGCCCCTGCCTCCCACGGTCGTCTTTGTGCTGCGTGTTGGGTAAAACTTACATTTCACAGATGAGGACCTTCGACTCGGGAAGACTGAGTCAATTTCCCAAGTTTGGGAGGTGGGCAAGGGTGACTGGAGCCCCTGACAATTCCCGGATGGAAGACTTGGCTACTGACACTTCTAACTTCACAGACAAAATGTGGTGGCAATGTGGTCCCCTCCCCTGACGCTCACCCCCCACGGCTGCTTCCACGGTGAGCGCTGACCTTGGGGGGGGACGGGACCCCCGACGCTCACCCCCCACGGCTGCTTCCACGGTGAGCGCTGACCTTGGGGGGGGACGGGACCCCCGACGCTCACCCCCCACGGCTGCTTCCATGGTGAGCACTAACCGTGGGGGGATGGGACCCCTGAAGTGTGTGCACGAGGCACCCATACTCCACTGCCTGGTGCTACATCCCTGTGGGGGCAGAGGACATGGGGTGGGGGGGACCGTCCTGCCTTGTGTTCAAGGGCCTGGGCCATGCCCACTGCTTCTCCAGGTCGAACCCAGGATGGCCGGGGCCCGGTGGGTCGGGGAACAGTTGGAGCCGCAGAGATCCTAGCAGGGCCCTGGGGCCGAGCATGTGGTCCTTCCTCCCAGGCTGTGGAGACGAGGCCCGTCACATCTCGTAAAGGCTGACGGGCAGCGCGGGAGTGGAGGGACGGGCCCCCTGTGCACCGCGTGTGCCCCGAGCGGCAGTCCCCAGGGGCTCGCTGAGGTGCGTCCCTGCCCTCCCCACTGGGTGAGCGTGAGTGTGCGAGAGGCTCTCAGAGACGGTCGGGGGCCGCAGCTGGCGCAGGCTGTCCCGGGGTCCCCAGCAGAGTCAGTGCCGAGCATCTGTACTTCTGTGCCCCCCACTGTGGGAGCTTCAGTGCTCGGGGTCAGAAGCCCTCCGCCCTCCCGTCAGACCCCGGGACCGCGACCCCGCAGCGGGACGGAGCCCGAGCCTGCAGGAGGTGTTCTGCCCAGCCCGGCAGCCCCTTTGAAGGGGAATTTGTTTAGGAAATTTGTATTTTCTGCTGCTTTCTTCTTGAACCTATTTGCATTTTAAATAATTAAAACATTAAAACTGAAAAATTTATAAATGAGAGCTGCTAAGAGGAATCCTGCTTGGCAGACAATAGGAAGGAGATTATTTCACTGCTCCACTTGCCTTAATGCTCTGCCTGTCACTCTCCCCGAGGCGCCTCTCGGCCGTGGCCCGGACCCCGTGTGGCCCGCGGATCACACACACAGGCCCGCGGCCCTGAGGCCAGACGCGGTCCGGCGGCACAGCCCGGGCACAACAGAGACACGCGCCGCAGCGGCAGCGGTGGGCTCCAGGCTCCAGGGCTTCCTCCTGCACACGCGCATCCCCGGGTCGCCCCCCGGCCTCTGCCGCCTCCCGCGGCCTTTGGCGGGGACTTTGATCTCATCGTGTAACTCGACCGAATGGCACCTCATCAGGCCTCAGGCACGCGGGTCCCCTTCATCCCCATTTACGTCCTCACTGAAAGTTCCCTTGGAGGCAGGGAGGGCGGCCGGGTGGCGGGCCGCGGAGTGACAGGCGTTGGGTCCGGCGCGGCTTTGCCTGGTTGTAACAAGCTCGGGACATCAGGAGCCACAGAAGCCGGGCCGGCCGCGTCATCAATCACGGCGCTGACAGCTGCCTTCAGTTTGTTTGTTCCACTCTGCATAATAAGTGATTGGATCAGGTTTAATTAGATATTGGGTAATCAATCATTGCCAACAAGGCAACTCAGCTTGGGATCTAGATGCTGCAAGGGGAAGGACAGAAACAAAAGCCGGCAGATCTCATCTTGTGTGCGCCAGTCGCCGGCCCGAGAGCCCCGGCCCCGGCGTGCGACCGAGCGGAGGTGCACGGGGAGCCGCTCACATCTGGCTGCCGCTCCCAGACAGCGCCCGCGTGACATTTTACTTTCGCTGCATAATTACTTTTCAATATAATATAATATGCAGACCTGAGGGAGGAAGGAAAAGCAATTAAATTATGCGCCGGCCCTTCCTCCTGCCACCGTCCCCAGAAGTGACCAGATGCCGCGTTCAGTGCGGCCCTGCTGAGGGGTGGGGTCTGACACCAGGTAGGGGATGGCCCCTGCTCGGGCCGCGGTTCCTCGGGGGCCCTCCCCAGTCCCCAGTGCCACCCTGTCATCAAGTCCAAGCTCTCAGATGATTGCTTCCCGCTCTGCTGTCAGAAGCTGGGTTCCCCCGAAGCTCAATAGGTCCGTGGGGATCACTGACCTGAACTGTGGGCGACTTAGTCATTTCCTGGGAAAACTACATTGACCCTCACGGGTAGAAATCACAGGGAGCATCATTGCATTCATTATTTGGATGTCAGAGGTTATGTCAATTCTCACATGAATCTAATTAGACACAAAGCCACTGGGTCTATTATGAAAGTGGGGGCTCTGAGTGTTCCTTGAGGGTCAGCAGGCAGACGCCTGAGGCCCCGGCTGAGCTCTGAGCCAGCTTCACCTCCAAGAACTTCTTTGTGTCATACAAGGGAAACACCCATCCCGAGGGTGATTCTGACCCCCGCTACAAAAGAGGAACAGAGGCTTCCAGCTCCCTGAAGAGCAGATCCCGACGTCCCTTGAGGGTCGAGGTGGGGAAGTGTTTCCCCCTTTCTTCCTGTCCTCTCAACTTTGTGGGGAAGACTCTCCACCCATTACAAAGCACCGTACGATCACCTGGAAAAAGTAACAGGCGTGGGAATATGGCTGGTAGACCAACAATTCTGTTGCTTGGTGCAAATTCCTAGGGGGGTGAGAAGATGGATGGACAATGGTTGGATGGTGGGTGGGTGATGGTGGGAGGGCGATGGAGGGAGGGCGATGGTGGGAGGGCGA